>CAMQGK010000327.1:13720000-14092500 GCA_947000775.1 Pterois miles
GTGGGGGCGGGGGGTGGGGGCTCGGAGGACTGGGGGGGGGGGGGTCTGTTGCGGGCCGTGGTGCCGGGGGGTGGGGGGGCGTGGGGTGGGGGGGGGGGGCCCGGGCCGCGGGCGGGGGGGGAGAGGAGGGTGTGGCGGGGGGGGGGGGGGGCTGCGGGGGGGGGAGTGGAGCCTGGGGGGGGGGGGGAGGGGGGGGGGGGGGGGGGGGGGGGGGGGGGGGCGGCCCGGGGGGCCGCGCGCGGGCCGGCGGGGGCGGGGGGGTATGGGGGCGGGTGTGGGGTGGGGGGGGGGGGTGGGTGTGGGGTAAGGGGTGAAGTTGTTTATTTGGGTCGTGGAAGGTGTTAATAGTAGTTGGCTTCCCCAAAAAGTGGGGGGGAGAAGGTGGAGTTTGTTGTTGTCGGGTTGTGCGGTGGCAAAAAGGGTGTGGTGTTTTGTTGTGTGTGTTGGTGTTTGTGGGTTATTTTGTTTGTTTTTTTTTTTTGGTTATAGAATAAAGTAGAAAATAATAAAGAAAAGATGAAAATGGTTTTAAACCGGCGGGTGGACAAACGGTGAAGGTTGGATAAAACACTCTGGCTGGTCCTTCCTGGAAAACAAAAAAAAAAAAAACAACCTTAAAATGAAAGGAAACAAAGCAGCGGTTGGACAAACGGTGCCTGGTCAGATAAAACGATTCTTGCATCTCCTTACCAAAACAAACAAAAAAGAAAGGAAAGAAAAGGACAATTTGACCCCCCCTTGTGAGAGGACACTGGGTGTATCCAGAATATGAAGGGCGACAGGAGGGTTAAGTTGAAAAAAACCATGAAAACGTTCTTATTATAGTATGTAATATCAGTCTATGGTGAGCAAAAGTCATTTCGTGAAATGTTGTAAAATTTTACAAAAAAAAAAAACCGCCATAGTATAGTATGTCCAAATTTTTCGATGAAAACGTCAAATTTCTTTGATGTTGAAAAAAAAACATGAAAACGGTCGTATTATGGCATGTAGAATGAAGATATGGTGGTCAAAAGTCATTTCATGAAATGTTGTAAAATTTTACAAAAAAAACCCGGCATAGTATAGTATATTGAAATTTTTCGCCCAAAACGTCAAATTTTTTGGATGTTGCAAAAAAACATGAAAACAGTCGTATTATAGAATGTAGAATGATTCTATGGTGAGCAAAAGTAATTTCGTGAAATGTTGTAAAATTTTACAAAAAAACCCAATATGGATGTCGAAATATTTCGACGAAAACGTCAAATTTTTTTGAAGTTGAAAAAAAACATGAAAACGGTCTTATTGTAGCATGTAGAATGATTCTATGGTGATCAACAGTCATTTCATGAAATGTTGTAAAACTTTACAAAAAAAAAAGCCATAGAAGAGCATGTCGCAATTTTTCAACGAAAACGTCAAATTTTTTTTGATGTTGAAAAAAAACATGAAAACAGTCATATTATAGCATGTAGAATGAATCTATGGTGATCAAAAGTCATTTCATGAATTGTTGTAAAATTTTACAAAAAAAAAAAACGCCGTAGTATAGCATGTCGAAATTTTCTGACGAAAACGTCAAATTTTTTTGAAGTTGAAAAAAAACATGAAAATGTTCGTCTTATAGCATGTAGAATGATTCTATGGTGAGCAAACGTCATTTCGTGAAGTGTTGTAAAATTTTACAAAAAAAAAAATGCCATAGTATAGCATGTCGAAATTTTCTGACGAAAACGTCAATTTTTTTTTGATGTTGAAAAAAACCATGAAAACGGTCTTATTGTAGCATGTAGATTGATTCTATGGTGAGCAAAAGTCATTTCGTGAAATGTTGCAAAATTTTACAAAAAAACGCCATAGTATAGTAAGTCAAAATTTTTTCAACGGAAAAGTAAATAGTTGAAAAAAAACATGTAAAGGATGTGATGTTTGGTGTCAAAAGTCTTTATGAAATGTTGTAAAATTTTACAAAAAAAAAGCTATAGTAGAGCATGTCGCAATTTTTCAACGAAAACTTCAAATTTTTTTTTGATGTTGAAAAATACCATGAAAACAGTCATATTATAGCATGTAGAATGATTCTATGGTGATCAAAAGTCATTTTGTGAAATGTTGTAAAATGTTACAAAAAATGCCATAGTATAGTATGTCGAAATTTTTCGACGGAAAACGTCAATTTTTTTAGATGTTGAAAAAAATCCATGAAAACAGTCATATTATGGCATGTAGAATGATTCCATGGTGATCAAAAGTCATTTCATGAAATGTTGTAAAATTTTACAAAAAAACGCCATAGTATAGTATGTGGAAATTTTTCGACGGAAACGTCAAATTTATTTGATGTTGAAAAAAAACATGTAAACGGTCATGTTATAGCATGTAGAATGATTCTATGGTGATCAAAAGTCATTTCATGAAATGCTGTAAAATTTTACAAAAAAAAAAAAAAACGCCATAGTATAGTATGTCGAAATTTTTCGACGAAAACGTCAAATTTCTTTGATTTTGAAAAAAATCATGAAAACTGTCGTATTATGGCATGTAGAATGAAGATACGGTGGTTAAAATTCATTTCATGAAATGTTGTAAAATTTTACAAAAAAAACCCATAGTATAGTATGTCGAAATATTTCGACGAAAACGTCAAATTTTTTTGAAGTTGAAAAAAACCATGAAAACGGTCGTCTTATAACATGTAGAATGATTCTATGGTGAGCAAAAGTCATTTTGTGAAATGTTGTAAAATGTTACCAAAAATGCTATAGTATAGTATGTCAAAATTTTTCGACGAAAACGTCAATTTTTGTAGATGTTGAAAAAATCCATGAAAACAGTCGTATTATGGCATGTAGAATGATTCTATGGTGATCAAAAGTCATTTCATGAAATGTTGTAAAATTTTACAAAAAAAAAAAATGCCATAGTATAATATGTCGAAATTTTTTGACGAAAACGTCAAATTTCTTTGAAGTCTAAAAAAACCATGAAATCGGTCGTCTTATAGCATGTAGAATGATTCTATGGTGAGCAAAAGACATTTTGTGAAATGTTGTAAAATTTTACGTAAAAAACGCCATAGTATAATATGTCAAAATTTTTTATCGAAAACGTCAAATTTTTTGATGTTGAAAAAAACACATGAAAACGGTCGTATCAAAGCATGTAGAATGAATCTATGGTGATCAAAAGTCATTTCATGAAATTTGTAAAATTTTACAAAAAAAAAAAAACGCTGTCAAAAATTTTTACGAAAACGTCAAATTTTTTAGAAGTTGAAAAAAACCATGAAAACGTTCGTGTTATAGCATGTAGAATGAATCTATGGTGAGCAAAAGTCATTTCGTGAAATGTTGTAAAATTTTACAAAAAAAACGCCATAGTATAGTATGTCAATTTTTCAACGAAAACGTCCAATTTTTTTGATGTTGAAAAAAACCATGAAAACGGTCTTATTATAGCATGTAAAATCAATCTATGGTGAGCAAAAGTCATTTTGTGAAATGTTGTAAAATTTTACAAAAAAACCCTATAGTATAGTATGTCAAAATTTTCCGACGAAAACGTCAAATTTTTTTGAAGTTGAAAAAAAAACATGAAAACGTTAGTCTTATAGCATGTACAATGATTCTATGGTGATCAAAAGTCATTTCATGAAATGTTGTAAAATTTTAAAAAAAAAAACGCCATAGAATAGCATGTCGAAATTTTTCGACAAAAAAATAAAATTTATTTGATGTTGAAAAAAAAACATGAAAACGGTTGTATTATAGAATGTAGAATGAATCTATGGTGATCAAAAGTCTTTTAATGAAATTTTGTAAAATTTTACAAAAAAAACGCCACAGTATAGTATGTTGAAATTTTTTGACGAAAACGTCAAATTTTTTCGATGTTGAAAAAAAAACATGTAAACGGTCATGTTATAGCATGTAGAATGATTCTATGGTGCTCAAAAGTCATTTCATGAATTGTTGTAAAATTTTACAAAAAAAAACCGCCATAGTATAGTATGTCAAAATTTTCTGACGAAAACGTCAAATTTTTTTGAAGTTGAAAAAAAACATGAAAACGTTCGTCTTATAGAATGTAGAATGATTCTATGGTGAGCAAAAGTCATTTCGTGAAATGTTGTAAAATTTTACAAAAAAAAATGCCATAGTATAGCATGTCGAAATTGTTTGACGAAAACTTAATTTTTTTATGTTGAAAAAAAACATGAAAACGGTCTTATTATAGCATGTAAAATGAATCTATGGTGAGCAAAAGTCATTTCGTGAAATGTTGTAAAATTTTACAATAAAAAACGCCATAGTATAGTATGTTGCAATTTTTCAACGAAAACGTCACATTTTTTTTGATGTTGAAAAAAAACATGAAAACAGACATATTATAGCATGTAGAATGATTCTATGGTGATCAAAAGTCATTTCATGAAATGTTGTAAAATTTTTCAAAACAAAAAAAAACCCGCCATAGTATAGTGCAGGGGTGTCCAAACTTTTTCCAAAGAGGGCCAGATTTGGTGAGGTTAAATGTGTGGGGGCCGACCATTCAGCCTGACACTCTGAACCATTAACATGATAACAGAATAACAGGTATCTTATTCAAGGGCCATATCAATCTGTGTATCATTTATTCTTTTGTTTTTCAACTGAACATCAAAAATCAAAAAACAAAAATATGTTATTTGATTTAGAATCAGACACGATCACAATCAAACACGAAATTTATGTCAATTTTAGACTTGGATCAAAAATATGAAATGGAAAAATGAGTGCTGGGCCAAATTTTGATTTTAATATTTGGTATACAAGAGACAGTTTGATTATCAGTTGAAAAACAAGAACAAATGATCCATGGATTGAAAAGACTCAGAGCACATTCATTAAAAAAGAAAAAAATAGAAGTGATTCACCTCAGAAAACTAAACATATAACTGGTCTGCACTAATGTGAAGGGTGGCTCTGAGATCTGGACTACAGTCAGTAGACCAGGTCTGGCTCTAAAGCAGTGGTTCTGATGTGCAGACATCACGCAGGTGAGAGTCTCTTAATCTGGTCCTCAGGCGGTTCTTGGACGTCTTCTCGCATGTATGTCGAGCCAAACGAGCTCAGCATTTTCTTAGCAACTGTTTGAATCTCTGGGAACCTGCCTTCATCCAGCTGGCGGTAAAAGTTGACAAAGGGAGCCGTTGGTGCTGACCGCGACAGTCCGCATCCCACTATAGCTCAATGCGGTCCAGCTGGAGGAGGTCTGGAGCATCATCGGAGAAAGGAGAGTTAAAAACCCTGATCTCCTTTTAAGCAGCTGCAAAATCCCTAAGCCGCGTTAAAACTCCTCAGCCAGAGATGAGGTGTCTGCTGCACATCTCCTCAATTGCGCACCGACTTTGTGGCGGGCCGCATATTGTTGAATTTATGACAAAGGCTGCGGGCCGGTGGAAATTTAAACACGGGCCGCAATTGGCCCACGGGCCGGACTTTGGACATGCCTGGTATAGTGTGTCGAACTTTTTCGACGAAAACGTCAAATTTTTTTGAAGTTGAAAAAAACCATGAAAACGGTCGTCTTATAGCATGTAGAATGATTCTATGGCGAACAAAAGTCATTTTGTGAAATGTTGTAAAATGTTACAAAAAATGCCATAGTATAGTATGTCGAAATTTTTCGACGAAAACGTCAATTTTTTTAAATGTTGAAAAAAACCATGAAAACAGTCGTATTATGGCATGTAGAATGATTCTATGGTGATCAAAAGTCATTTTTTTAAATGTTGAAAAAAACCATGAAAACAGTCGTATTATGGCATGTAGAATGATTCTATGGTGATCAAAAGTCATTTCGTGAAATGTTGTAAAATTTTACAGAAAAACCACATAGTATAGTATGTCGAAATATTTCAACGAAAAAGTCAAATTTTTTTTATGTTGAAAAAAACCATGAAAACGGTCTTATTATAGCATGTAGATTGATTCTATGGTGAGCAATAGTCATTTCATGAAATGTTGTAAAATTTTGCAAAAAAAACCTGTAGTATAGTATGTCGAAATTTTTCGACGCAAAACGTCAAATTTTTTTGAAGTTGAAATAAAACATGAAAACGTTCGTCTTATAGCATGTAGAATGATTCTATGGTGAGCAAAAGTCATTTCATGAAATGTTGTAAAATTTTTCAAAAAAAAAAAAAACCCATAGTATGGTATGTCGAAATTTTTGGACGAAAACGTCAAATTTTTTTGAAGTTGAAAAAAAACATGAAAACAGTCATATTATAGCATGTAGAATGATTCTGTGGTGATCAAAAGTCATTTTGTGAAATGTTGTAAAATGTTTCAAAACAAAAAAAACGCCATAGTATAGTATGTCGAAATTTTTTAACGAAAAGGTCAAATTTTTTTTGATGTTGAAAAAAACCATTAAAACGGTCGTATTATAGCATGTAGAATGAATCTATGGTGAAAAAAAGTCGTTTTGTGAACTATAAAATTTTACAAAAAAAACCCATAGTATAGTATGTCGAAATATTTCGACGAAAACGTCAAATTTTTTTGATGTTGAAAAAAACCATGAAAACAGTCTTATTATAGCATGTAAAATGAATCTATGGTGATTAAAAGTCATTTCGTGAAATGTTGTAAAATTTTACAAAAAAACCACATAGTATAGTATGTCGAAATATTTCGACGAAAACGTCAAATTTTTTTTGATGTTGAAAAAAACCATGAAAACAGTTGTATTATAGCAAGTAGAATGATTCTATGATGAGCAAAAGTCATTTCATGAAATGTAAAATTAAAAAAAAAAAAAAAAAAACGCCTATGTCGAAATTTTTCAACGGAAACGTCAAATTTTTTTGATGTTGAAAAAAACCATGAAAACAGTCTTATTATAGCAAGTAAAATGAATCTATGGTGAGCAAAAGTCATTTCGTGAAATGTTGTAAAATTTTACAAAAAAAACCTATAGTATAGTATGTCGAAATTTTTTCAACGGAAAACGTCAAATTTTTTTGAAGTTGAAAAAAACCATGTAAACGGTCATGTTATAGCATGTAGAATGATTCTATTGTAAGCAAAAGTCATTTAGTGAAATATTGTAAAATTTTACAAAAAAACCCAAAGTATAGTATGTCGAAATTTTTGGACGAAAACGTCAAATTTTTTTGAAGTTGAAAAAAAACATGAAAACGTTCATCTCAGCATGTAGAATGAATCTATGGTGAAAAAAAGTCGTTTTGTGAAATGTAAAATTTTACAAAAAAAACCCATAGTATAGTATGTCGAAATATTTCGACGAAAACGTCAAATTTTTTTGATGTTGAAAAAAAACATGAAATGGTCGTATTATAGCATGTAAAATGAATCTATGGTGAGCAAAAGTCATTTCGTGAAATGTTGTAAAATTTTACAAAAAAATCGCATAGTATAGTATGTCGAAATATTTCGACGAAAACGTCAAATTTTTTTTGATGTTGAAAAAAAACATGAAAACAGTCATATTATATCATGTAGAATGATTCTATGATGAGCAAAAGTCATTTCATGAAATGTAAAATTTTTCAAAAAAAAAAAAAAAACGCCATAGTATACTATGTCGAAATTTTTCAACGGAAACGTCAAATTTTTTTGATGTTGAAAAAAACCATGGAAACGGTCTTATTATAGCAAGTAAAATGAATCTATGGTGAGCAAAAGTCATGGCGTGAAATATTGTAAAATTTTACAAAAAAACCCAAAGTATAGTATGTCGAAATTTTTCAACGAATACGTCCAATTTTTTTGAAGTTGAAAAAAAAAACATGAAAACGATCTTCTTATAACATTTAGAATGATTCTATGGTGAGCAAAAGTCATTTCGTGAAATATTGTACAATTTTACAAAAAAACCCAAAGTATAGTATGTCGAAATTTTTCAACGAAAACGTCAAATTTTTTTGAAGTTGAAAAAAAAACATGAAAACAGTCGTATTATAGCATGTAGAATGAATCTATGGTGAAAAAAAGTCGTTTTGTGAAATGTAAAATTTTACAAAAAAAACCTATAGTATAGTATGTCGAAATTTCTCGACGAAAACATCAAATTTTTTTGAAGTTGGAAAAAAACATGAAAACATTCGTCTTATAGCATGTAGAATGATTTTATGGTGAGGAAAAGTCATTTCGTGAAATGTTGTAAAATTTTACAAAATAAATGTTGTAGTATAGTATGTCCAAATTTTTCGACGAAAATGTCAAATTTTTTTGATGTTGAAAAAATCTTGAAAACAGTCATATTATAGTATGTATAATGTTTTTTTATGGTGAAAAAAGGTCATATTGTAAAATGTTGAAAAATTTGCCCAGAAAATTTCAAATTATAGCATGTCGAAAATTTTACGGTGAAAAAGTCAATTTATTGTATGTTGAAAAAAATTATTAAAACAGTCATAGCATGTAAAATGATTCTATGGTGGAAAAAAAGTCATCTTATCGAATGTTGTAAAATTTTACATAAAAAATATGATAATATAGTATGTCGAAAATTATACGGTGAAAATGTCAATTTATTGTATGTTGAAAAGAATCATAAAACAGTCATATTATAGCATGTAAAATGATTCTATGGTGAAAAAAAGTCATTTTATCTAATGTTGTAAAATTTTACCAAAAAAATGTCATAGTTTAACAGTCATATTATAATATGTTAATCAACATTATGATTTTAAAAAGTAGAATTATGTAATGTTGAAAAATTTCATGAAAAAAGTCATAGTATAGTATGTCAAAATATTTCATGAAAAAAGGTCATACTTTATAGAAAGGTATTATGGTAGAAAAAAGTGAAATTATAGTACGTTGAAAAATTTCATGAAAAAAGTCATATTATAGTATGTCTAAAAATTTCATGAAAAACAGGTCATAGTTTTGAATCTTGAAAAATTTCATGTTAATAGTCTTATTATAGTATGTTAATCAATATTATAATTTAAAAATTCAAATTGTGTTATGTTGAAAAATTTCATGAAAAAAAGTCATAGTATATTATGTCAAATTTTCATGGAAGAAAAGTCATAGTATAGTATGTCTAAAAATTTCATGAAAAACAGGTCATAGTCTTGAATCTTGAAAAATGTTATGTTAACAGTCATATTATAGTATGTTAATCAATATTATGATATTAAAAAGTAGAATTATGGTATGTTGAAAAATTTCATGAAAAAACTTCAGTGTAGTATGTTGAAAAATTTTATGAAAAGGTCATAGTCTTGAATCTTGAAAAATGTTATGTTAACAGTCATATTATAGTATGTTAATCAATATTATGATATTAAAAAGTAGAATTATGTTATGTCATGTATGTTTCATGAAAATAGTCATAATATAGTATGTCGAAATATTTCATGAAAAAAAGGTCATAGTATTGAATCTTGAAAAATATGGTGTTAACAATCAAATTATAGTTTATAGAAAGGTATTATGGTAGAAAAAAAGGGAAATTATAGTACGCTGAAAAATTTCATGAAAAAAGTCATTGTATAGTATGTCCAAAAAAGCCATATTACAGTATGTCACAAAGGTAAGACTGTAGTAAGTCAAAAAAATATCATTAAAAATTGCAGAGTATGTAAAAAAAGTGCTAAAAAAGTATATGTCAAAAGTGATTTAAAAAAAAAAGTCATATATGGACCAAAGTTTTAAAAAATATTAGTCACAGTTTTGTATGTGGGGAAAATATTCATAGTATAGTATTTCAAAAAAAGGTGAAAATGAATGAAAAATGAATCATATATTGTCTTAAAAAGTGCTAAAATTCATAGTATAGTGTTTCAAGAAAAAAAATGTAATATACTCTGTAGAAAAAAGTGATAAGTCATAGTATAGAATGTCAAAAAAGTCATACCATAGTATGGGGGAAAAAAACGTGATAGTGATTGTATAGTATGTCAAAAACATTCATAGTATATTATGCCAAATAAGTGATAAAGTCATAGCATAGTATGACAAAAAATGATAAAAAATTCATAGTATAGTATATTGAAAAATTCATAATATTGTTCATCAGTAAAAGTGCTAAAGTCATAGTATAGTATGTCAACAAAAACAATATAAAAGTCATAGTATGTCAAAAAAAATCATAGCATAGTATGGAAAAAGTGATTAAAAAAAAGTCTGTACAATATGCCAAAACTGATTTAAAAGTTATATATCACAAAAAGTTTTTTTTTTAAAAAGTTAAGAATGGTATATAAAAAAAATCATAGTCTAGTATTAGTATATACTAATTCATAGTATATTATGTCAAATGAAATAATGTCATAATATAGTGTGTTGAAAAAATTGATTGTGTAGTACATCAAAAAAAGTGGTAAATAGTCGTAGTATTGTATGTCAAAATTGTCATGGAAAAAGTCATAGTAGTATAACAGTATGTCGAAAAAAGTCATAGTATAGTGTGTTGAATAAAATCATGATATAGTGTGTCAAATATTCATGAAAAAAGTCATTGTATAGTATAGTATAGTATAGAAGAAGAAGATAAGAAGAAGATAGTCCTTTATTAGTCCCGCTAGGGGAAATTCAATTTTTTTCACTCTGTTAACTAATACACACACATGCACAAACAGGTCCATATACATGCAACAATTGGAGAGATGTCAGAGTGAGGGGGCTGCTCCTGACAAGCGCCCCGAGCAGTTGGGGGTTTGGTGCCTTGCTCAGGGGCACCTCGGCAGTGCCCAAGAGGTAAACTGGCACCTCTCCAGCTACCAGTTCACACTCAGTTTTTGGTCCATGTCGGGACTTGAACCGGTGACCCTCCGGTTCCCAAGCCAACTCCCTACAGACTGAGCTACTGCCGCCTAGTATATATATGTTCACAAAAGCGATAAATTCAAAGTATATAGTTTGTAAAAAAATCAGTGTCATATGTGCACAAATGTGAAGCAACGTTATTGTATAGTATGTTCAAAAAAAAGTGCTAAAATTCATAGTATAGTATGTCAAAATAATTATAGTATAATGAAGTAAAGTGATAAAAAAAGTCATAGTATAGAATATCGAAAAAAGTCATGGAAAAAGTTATAGTATAATATGTTGAAAAAATCACGATATAGTGTATCAAAAAAGTGATAAAAATGACATAGTATAATATGGCAAAAATAACCATAGCAAAGTATTGAAAAAAAGTGATAAAAAAGTCAAAGTATGTTTTGTGGAAAAAATAATGTGGTTGTATGTATGTGGGGAAAAAATGATCATTTAGTCAGTCAGTTATTTGATTGAAACAGGTGATTGACAAAACTCCATGGCATACCATTTTTTTTGCAACATACTATACTATCAAGATTTTATATAATTTATAAATAATAATAAATAAAACATACTATATTACATATACTATATTTTTTGACCCATGACTTTTTTATCTCTTTCTTTCTTCATCATAATATACTCTGACTTTTTGGACATTTTTCAACATACTACATCATGACCGTTTTTATGAGATTTTTCAAGATACCTTACTATGAGTTTTTCACAATATTTTTCAACATACTTTCCTACGGCATTTTTCTTGATATTTTTAAGCATACTATGTTTTTATTTCACTGCATACTTTGACATATTATGCTGTGACTTGCTACTATACTGTATCATATACTATGACATGACTTTTTCCTAACATTTTTCACCATACTCTATGGCTTTTCATGATATCCTCTACTATGACTTTTTCCATCGTAGTTTTTACTGTTTTCTACATATTATTCTGTGGCCTTTTTCAATATACTTTACAATTTTTACTTTTTTACATACTATAGTGTGTCCTCTTTCAACATAATATGCTATGACGTTTTTAGTCCTCCTTTTATGCCTTTGCTGTTTATTTTATGAACATCTCTTGACCAACCTTTCAACATCTAGTATTGATAAACCAGCATATAGCATCATAATGAGTATGCAGGCTCAACCGTGGTATGTTCTAAATTAACCCTCTTTGTAGAAATAGTCCTTTCAGCTGTCTTTTGAGCACACAGATGTTAAATTGTCATTATTCCCAGCCAAAGTGTTTTCTGAAAATCAGTTTCGCAACGAACTGGAACACAGTTATTTGCAAAGTTTGCATTTTATTGTCTTTTTAGTGTGTCACATTCCAGTCAAATGGTCTTCTGAAGCCTTTTTTGTAAACACTAGTCCCTATAGGCTGGATTTTTCTTGTTCCAGCCCCAAAAATTGTCAAAGTAGTTTGAGCAGGGTTTTCCTTATTGTCCGTTTGTTGTCCTGTAATGAAACACTGTTTAGCTCTTTCTTCAAGGCTTGAGGTGGATTAGGGAGGAGTATTGTGACCAGTTGTTGTTACAATCAAGTACTGTTGATGGAAAATCATCAGTTGGCTCAGCAGTGTGTGTTGGCCTCTGCTCTGCAGAATTCCCTCTCCTTTTCAAGTTTGAGTGTAGTCTGAGCACTTGATGCCCTGGGCATCCTCAGAGTTTCGCTGCTGGTCCTGCAACTTAACACTGCTCTGCAGTTGCTCTCTCCGCGATCATTTAATTGACTTCTGGATCTGTCTGCGATGGCCAGCATGCAACCACATGGTCCTGGTTTCCTCATCTCGGAGAATTGGGGCTTCCTTCACCTGTCTGTGGAGCAACAATTATAGAAGACGGGTTTAAAGAGGAAATTTCATCATCACAATCTTCAGTGATGGAAATCTGCCTTCTGCCTTCCGAGGCCCAAACCCCTGTCTTCACTGATCTAAAAGCTAAATCCATTTCTTCTTCTGACCGTAGTGCTCATTTGGATGACAATTAAAGTACCCTTGTCCATCTTTGTTCTGTATCTGCACATTTGATCAGTTTGTTTGTTTGTTTGCTTGGTATATATATATATATATATATATATATATATATATATATATATATATATATATATATATATATATATATATATATATATATATATATATATATATATATATATATATATATATATATATATATATATATATATATATAACTATATATATATAACTATAACTATAATTTTTTTTGCAGTCTTATAAATAACCTGCATTTATTTTTACCTACGAGACTGTAAGTCTTTATATAACTAGAACTTTAGCTAGTCTTCGTAGGCTCCTGGTGTCCGCACAAAAACAACAAAATGGTGATTTCCAGTGGAGGAGGAGGAGCTCCCCTACTCCCATCACCATCCGTGGGGAGGAGGTGGAGGACAACTACAAGTTCCTAGGAGTTCACTTAAACAATAAACAGGACTGGTCCTACAGCTCTGAGGCCCTCTACAAGAAGGGACAGAGCAAACTATTCTTCCTGAGAAGGCTGAGGACCTTCAATGTGTGCAACAGGCTACTTCAGATGTTTTACCAGTCTGTAGTAGCCAGCTTTCTGTTCTTTGCAGTGGTATGTTGGGGGGATGGCATCAGCACCAGGGATGCCACCAAACTTAAACTGGTGAGGAGGGCTGGGTCTGTGGTTGGATGTGAGCTGGACAGTCTGGAGGTGGTGGCAGAGGGGAGGACCAGGAGGAAGCTGGAGTCTATTCTGAAGAACCCCTCCCACCCCATCTATGACCAACTGGTCCAGATGAGGAGTACATTCAGCCAGAGACTGATCCCCCCTCGGCACACTACAAACCGTCTGGGTCAGTCCTTTCTTTTGGTGGCCATCAGGCTCCATAACCAAAGTCTGACCCCCATGTGACTCTGATCATTCGTATTTATTCCAAATGTATATAATTACATATAATTATATAAGTACATATATATATGCTATGCATATACAATACTCACCACCTGCTGCACTTTACTTATTACTGTTACTTATTTATTTTACTGTCAATTTTCTTCATTGCACCTTCTTTCCTTCATTGCACCTTCTCTTTTACTTTTTACTGTACTGTATTCATCTATACTGTTGTTGATGCTGCTATGACACCCGAATTTCCCTCCGGGGATTAATAAAGGTTCATCTTATCTTATCATATAGTCACACCAACACCTGTAGGCTTACTTAAGGTGTCATTCAAGGGGAAATCTCTTTTGGCTCATTATCATTATAATACTTATTAGCCTGACTACTTGTATGTGTGATGTTTATGATTCTAGTAACTCATCATTATCTACTATATGATGTATCATAATGTTACCAAAATACTGTACATTCATGGTTGTCATTCACGCATCTTGACCATGGCTTTAGTGTGCTGTCCCTCTATGTACTTGTGTATCAGCTATTTGTGTTGCTACTGCCACACACATCTGTTTGCAGAGACAATTGTGTCTGGAGTTGCAGTTGCATAGTTTTCCCGGAAGAGGTCACCGTTACACATACTGCCTTGAAAGAGAGGCTGTCACAACTTCCATTCACTGACAGCTACACAGTTGTTACTGCATGACCCACATCCATAAATATGCTGCTGATACTGACACCAACAGATAAACACTAATACATGACCTGCCCTTTGCATGCCCAATATGTTTTTGCGTGCATGGGTCAAATATACAGCTGTGCATTATGTAAAGGCACTGTTACTATATTTGTGTGTTGAGTATAGACTTCACTGTCTAGTGTCTACAGTGCCTTCGCCAAGCAAAGCGACCCAAAGTCAAAGTTAGGTCTAAGTTAAAGTACTGACATTATGGTTTAAATCTTAAAGTGTAGGGCTGTTCACATATACATATCGGACGCTAACAAAAAAAAAATCTGACACAATCCCATCACGTGCCGAAATGTCCCATTGAAGGTCCCATCCTCGGATGATAGGTGTTATTAGAGTTCCTGTGCTATAGTCCAGTCCAACACAGGATGTCAGCTCCGCTGTTTGCCGCAAACTAGGCGAGCAGCTTTCAAACATCTATCTGAAGTTGTTGGTTGAATGCTTACCACAGACATGTTGTCACTCGGGAGGCATCAGATGGGAAAACATTACAATCCAGCAGCCATCAGCACATAACTGAATCTGAAGTCACAATTACACTTGAGACCTTAGAGATCACATTACAATGCCAGCATTTAATGCCTCTTGTTGAACCGTGAACTGATTGCTGTTAACACTAATACTTACAATTCTATTAGGATAAGTGTTTCCTTTTTGATAATTTAATAGTAGTGTGATGAGTGTTTTCTCACAGCTTTAGTATGCAAGAGATATGGGGTTCTGTTACATCTTTCCTGGGAATGTCTCTCTCAGTGGGGGCAGAGTGTGTTTTTTTTTTTTCTAGTATGTAGAGGCTATGTCATTACCATAAAGACAGTTTTCTATAGTGTTGAGTCGGGCTTAGGGGGGGTCAAGGCAAAATGGAGGGGTGTGGGTTTAAAGTGCACTTGCCCACAATTTAGAACCCACGCATTAGAGGCTTGATGGGTCATTTTCTATCAATAGAAAATGATGCTTAATGCATACTGCCTCAGCATGCATGATGTCTGTGTGTGTTTGTATGTATGTATGCATCTGTCTATCTAATTTTCTAATAACATTAAAACCATCAAAACTGAAATGCCCCCATTAGACAGGAAACAGGCATCTTTTTGCTTCTAAACTGTAACCTGAGGGCCTTTTTACTAGTAGTATTCATTTTGAGGACATTGCAACAAGTTCAATAGCCACGTGATACTGTATAATAGAAAATACATCCCAAGAGCATGGCCGCAGCATAGGATCAATTTTGATATGCTGTAAATGAATTTGGATTGTGGAATGCATCTAACAAATGACATTGCATTTATGTTGTGGTTTAGAGGGAGTGTGTAAGTGAGCTTGAAGACCTGTACAGTGAAAAATGTTGAGCCAAAAATAAAGAGCAAGAGTAAACCCGAAAAGAGCAAGAAATCAATTGAGAAAGACAGATGGGAGAACACAGATCAAATCCCATTATCAGCCATGGCTCAAATTGAGATATTTGAATGGCAAAGCACAGGGTCTTTCTGCGGATTTGAAGTGCCTCTGTCCTCTAATTGATCTGGCTGCAACGTGGCCACAGCATTTCCTCCCCGAGCTGCGGCAGAGGTTCAAGGGGTTGTTTACTGCATTTTGAAACCACCGAAACAGACAATTAGCCAGAAGTTCTCTGAACAGCTTTCCGCATCTCAGCAGACTAGCACAGTCTTAATGTGATGTTGTGAGGCTGAATGGACTGCATTTGGTTATTAAGAAGGATAAATGCCACCAGTTCAATCTTTAACCGAATACTGGGAAGTCTGAACTCAATCAATCCATATTTTCTTACAGCAAGTAAGTAAAAATATTACATAATGGTTTGTTAAAAGGAACAGTGCAAAAGAATGTCCTATTAATGGACATTATTTTCTCTCAGTACATTTACTATTGACAAAACAGTTGAGCTGCTGCAAGACTTGGAACTCAGAAACAGAAGTTCATGAATTTTACTTTTACCATCAGACCATATGAGAGATATACAATAAGCTACATATATGAGAAATAGGTTGAATAACAAAACAGGCAGTTCAGATTTAGTATAACTGAATCTATTAATTATAATATGAAATTGCATATATGGATATTACAGCTTTACTGCCAAGATATTTATTTATGGGGGCCATAAGGACAGGCTGAAGCAAGGGGCCAGTCCCCATAGCATTTGAAGAAAATGTGTTTGTGCAAAATGATTAATGCATAGATAATAATTTACAGTAAAAATCAAAAATGGGGTGTAATGTTGGTGAATATATTCGGCTGCAAAATGCATAGTATTAAATAAAAAAATGATGGTGTAAAGCATAAAGCACAATAAAGGTCCTGGTACATTGTATGAGTGGAAAGAATGCAGTATCCACCAAAAGATAATGTTTTATAACGTGATGTAACAGTAGGGAGGAACTACTTCAATATTTTACTCACGTAAAAGTCCTGTTGCTTAAAAGAAATTTTATTCATATACAGGTAAAATTATTTGTGTAAAAATGTAAAAGTAACTTTAAAAAAAAAAGTAACTACAGACCATCTTGTGATGGGATCACATCAGCCGTGACACCAAATAGGGCCAGGGGCACAAAGTGAAGTAAGGGGCCAATGGCCCCTTGGTTCCCCTTACTTAGACCACAGCCATCTCCAACCTTTCATTTTGATCTCACAGGTCTATATTACTGTTGTGCTCACAAAATTTGTCCACAGATAATAAACAGCGGGCAAAGTATCGTATTTTCCGGACCATAAGGTGCACCGGATTATAAGGCGCACTATCAATAAATATCAATATCACTGTATTTTTTCATATATAAGATGCACCAGATTATAAAACGCACCAGATTATAAGTGAAACAAAACAGTCAGATAAGTCAAACTTGATTCTATTAATTTTGCATCATCAGTGTCTGAGTTAAACAGTTGTGCAACTTCAGCATCAAGCACGCCCGAATCCGTCTCATTTTCAGAGTCGTTGTCCTCCTCCTCTGTGTGTTCGCCTTCTGTCATCCAATGCTGCCTGGCAGCTTGCAGTTTAACTTTGAACGACCTGTTGACACCAATATCTAGTGGTTGGAGTTCTTTAGTTAATCCACCTGAATGACGGCAAGCTCTGAATTAGTTTTCTTCACTTTCATTTTGACAGTGTCGGTGAGATGGGCACACATGGAGTCGCAGATCAATAGGGACAGAGAGTTGCGCAAAAAGCTGTTCGGTCTCTTGATTTAAATGGCTAGCTTTTCTTCGTAATCCTTTTGCAGTTGCTGTGAAATGGTAGTTTTTGTGCGTATGGAGAGATTACGCCTTTTCACAAAATGAAAGCACTAAGTAGGACCTTCTCGAAAGTCATTGATTTTCATGTCAAGCACTACCGCTGCTGCCTTGAGTCGAATAGAAACTGTAGAGGCGCTTCTACCTGCTGCTCTCTGTTGAATAACCCACTGTTCTTTGTTCCCTCAGAAACTCTGTTTGGTCTTCTTTACGTGGCGCAGGTCATCTTCTTGCTTCCTCCACTTCCGTACCATTGATTCATTAATATTAAATTCTCTCGTCGCTGCTCTATTCACATGTTCTGCTCCATGACTGATAGCTTTAAGCTTGAAATCCGCTTCGTAAGCATGTCTCTTTACAGGTGCCATTTTGGGCTCCTTATACACACATGATAATGTTACGGTGCCTATCTATCGAAGCATAGTAACATCAACATAACATTACTCCGCGAGGCGCCTGACTACTGTCAGTAGTATTACCCTGCGCGCCTGACTACTGTTACCGTAATGCTCCTACAATCCACCCAGCAGTGCAGCTTCGAATCTTACCAAACTCAAAACAAAACATTTTGACAGATTTTTGAACGCCCTGTACCACATGAAATTGGTTCCAGGAAGTCAGTAAGCACAACCAGAATTCAAATATAAGCTGCATCAAATTAAAGGATTTTAAGTGCGCCTTACAGTCTGGAAAATACGATACTTAAAACTACATCTGTGGTAATTCCCTATACAGTGGGTATATCCAGAATTATATTTTGCCATGATGACATTCATTACAATCATTTCCTGGTGACTTACCCTAACCCTTACTGTAACCACAACTTAAACCTAACCTTACCCTAACCCTAAACCCAGTCCTCACCCTAAAATATAATGTTTTATGTTATGGATATTGTGCGTAAGTCAAGTTCCCACAATGTGACTGTGTAAAGATTCATGTCCCCACAACATAGAGTAATACTTTCCCATGCGCACACACACAGGTAAAAAAAAAATCACATTATCATGATAATATTGAAGACAGAGGGAAAGAGGAGGGTAAAGATAATAAAGTGATATGATAGACCTATTAAACCATAAAGTGCATTAACATGTCAACGTATACTCATCACACCATACAGCCCTGATGTCTAAACCAACAATATTTTCTTTTTCTATAGACGGCACTTTGCTGCCTGAGCATACAACTAATCATAAATTATACAACCGCCTGCCTCAGTGTGGCCTTACAAGAAATAACTATAAAGGAGGCCAAAACTTAGACAATGAGACAAAAATGGCCGACAATAAAAAGAGCTACTGTACGGGCACAATGGTCAGTGCAACAAGCGATATTAGAAACTATAATTTGAATAACCTGACATATTTTAAAGTCAACAGCAGAATAAAGCATAACTAAGGCAGACAGCAGAAATATTTATATACAATATAAACCTCACAACGGCTGCAGCCACAAGGATGTGTACTAAGGCAAAAAGAGAGCTGCACAATTTTTGTGCTTTGTACATACACACACCACAAGAGAGATTTACCACCATCGCAGTAACTTTGTTGTACTCACTTGTCTGAAAGTCATTATCTGAGCCTTGTGCAGTCCTCCTCACTCTGCTCTAGGTTCAACTTCTCAGGTCTTTCATTGTTCCATGCATAACAAAGCCAGTCTATTCAGCCTCTCTGTCCCACTATAACCAGTCCCTGTCTGCTCTCTGTTGGTAAAGGTTCTTAAGTGAATGCAGAAGTCATCCAGGGGATCCATCATAAACAGTTTAACATTTAGCACCTGTTGATTGCATAACTTCATGGGTGTGTTTGATTTGAGTCAGCTACTCGTCGGGTGATGCATTAAACCAGTGAAGGTAGAATGCAAACTTTTTGTTATCTGTGCCAAGGTGCAACAACGCTAACCTTAACCCACAATGATGTAATTCTAATTATATAGCACTGTTATACTGTTCAGCTGCACGGTGGTGTAGTGATTAGCGCTGTCGCCTCACAGCAAGAGGGTCGCAGGTTCGAATCCGGGCTTGGGACTCTTCTGTGTGGAGTTTGCATGTTCTCCCCATGTAAGCGTGGGTTTTCTCCGGGTACTCCGGCTTCCTCCCACCGTCCAAAGACATGCTGTTTAGGTTAATTGATGACTCTAAATTGCCCGTAGGTGTGGATGTGAGTGTGACTGGTTGTCTGTCTCTATGTTGTCTGTCTCTATGTGCCCTGCGATGGACTGGCGACCTGTCCAGGGTGAACCCCGCCTTCGCCCAATGCCAGCTGGGATCCGCTCCAGCCCCCCCGCGACCCCTAACGGGATAAGCGGTTGACGATGGTTGGATGGATGGATGTTATACTGTTCAGTGTTGTGGCTGCACCTCTTGCACCCCCTGCCAATGGAGTGAACGTTTACATCTTGAACATACTTTTCCAGATGTCAGCTAAATGCAGAGTGTCACCGCCCTCCTGAGGCAGCTTCACTGGCAGCTTCCTCTCTGCTGCTATGACTTCATTGTTGAACTTTTTCATGTGACTTTTCCTTGGACTCTCCAATGGATTGGATTTGAAATGTAGCAACGTACAATATTTGAAATTAAAAAAGCACAAGTAAAAGTAAAACTACTCATTTTTCACAAAAAAAAAAAACAAAAAAAAAACAGTTCCAGCAGCACAGCTGCAGTCACAAGAGTGAATGTAATTCCTCCATCCCTGGTGTAATGATACAGTCAGCTCACAGTACTGTGCTACATATTGGAGATCAGAGTTTGAACAAGTTGGAAGTAAAAATCAGTGCTGGATATTCTTAATATTTAACAAATGCCACAGACATATCCTTTAGATGCCACAGATGGATACTGATTTGGGGAAAAAATTAAATATGAATGCTTTGCATACATGTGCAGTAAGAACATGTTGCAACTTTGTGAATATGTTCATTCATAATCAGATTTAGGTACGAGTGACCATGATGTTCTGGAGAGCAGGTCCCATTTTGTTCGTACTCAGTGCACATGCATGAGAACACAGGCCAAACAATTGTTGTTTAAGCTGACTATGACTGGAACCCAGCGAACACAGATTTAACTAGAAAAGCACTCGGAGAGCGCAGACCTCCGCCAAGCACCATAGTTTCCCCCCATATTGTAATTCACTCCAAAATAAAAATCCTACATTTTTAAAAAGAATTTTATATCAGTGGCAAACATAGAATATATATACAAGACGCAACATAAAACTCACAATACATTAGCCCAAAATGTAAGAGTACCTCCATTTGTTTTATATAAATTGCTATAAAATCCACCATCTGGATCAGATCTGGATCAGCCTTTGGGATTTGATGGTAGTACACATTGTAAATCCCTGAGTCAAATTTCATGAGCTTTGGGCAGTGATCCAGAATCCAGGATTTCCTCCAGATCACCCCCAAATCAAATCAGTTCTTCCTTTTCACATTTTCGACACACCCTGAAAATTTCATCAAAATCCGTCCATAAGTTTTTGAGTTATCTTGAATACAGACAAACAGACAGACAGATAAACACCGGCAAAAACATAACCTCCTTGGCGGAGGTGATTAATGGTTTGTAATTGTGAGAAACTCGCTAGAATTAAAAATGATTCAACCACAAAACCCAGCCCAGCACAACTCTTTTCAAATCAAAGCAGCTAGCAGCACCAGCACCAAAAGTCCCTGAATTTAGCCAGAAAGTTGTCAACTCGTCAACATTGACAGTCCGTCCCTTCAGGCCTCCCTCCAAAGCCACTCCCCCAGAATTATTATTGTGAAGGCAAACATATCACAACAACAAACATGGCTACAGTTAGTACTGACAGCTGTCAAGCTAGCAGCCTATGGGAGACGCTGGTGATGCACAATAAGTGAACAGGCAGAATGGCAAAATCTGAATTTGGACAAATACAACGAAAATATGTTTTTGAAGAACACTGCCAACCCTAGCTTTAAACAATGCAGGTTCTAAATTATCTAAAAAATGGTTTTGTAAGTATTTTATGAGAAAAGAAATGCAATTGAAGGTACACACAATATGATTTTTAGCCCCAACTCTTTTAGCCTCCCTGATACCGTATGCGTTTTCCTAATGTATGTCCTGTTGCTGGATTTTAACTTGGAACAATAGCAGTATTCATATAAATTAATCATGTCCAGCAACACTGGGATGGACACACCCCAGTATTTAACAGGTTACTAGAACAGAAACACCACTGATATGTAATTATACAGGATGCTTGAAACACATAAAGGTAAGGAAGGAGCTCTCTGCCTTTCTCCTATTTCCTCTCTCGTTGCAAATCTAATTTTCAGCGTCCTGTCTGTCCGGTTCATTCAGATCAGTGGGTTTCAGGTCTCACTTTAGGCAGCTAAAAATACTTTATCTTCACTCAGTGAGCATTGAATCAGACATGTAATTCACTTTGACTGGCCCCATCAGTGTTTTCTTTGTAGACAGTCCAGATACCAGAAGACCACCCACATGCTGGAATGTTAAGGAATCTACTTGATTTATGAACCAGCCGCAGTGATTGGAAGTGCTGCAGCGACTTAACAGTTATAGTAATGGCGATTATAACAAATCAAAATATGACACGAAGCAAATGCAGAATGGAGGCGTAGAGCCAGTTAGCAAGATCACACCCTCACACCCTTGAGTGTTGTTAGTTTAGCTCAGAGGGGCTGTAAGCCGAAGCTGAGGGCTGAGTTAGCTCAGGCTAAGTGGGTCATATTGTCCACTAGCCCAATTTAATCTAGATCCCTGTGGATCTGGGGGCTGAGCATGAGGGAGTGGACGGTTGCAACAGTTATAACTAAGAATTACATTCATACTGTATAAAACTGCATTAGCGAAATGCATTTTTAGGGGAAATTTAATGCCAGATTTTTTAAAAATTTAAACATCATATCAAACATATCTGAAATATGTTTATTGGCATGTTTTTGCATGCTAAATGATCATACTGAATACATGCACAAAGAATTCACAACACATGATTAAGGTGTTAATTACTGTATTAAGGAAGTTTACAGCAGGTGCGCAAGCTATTTAGTGTCGGTCCTCTATAAAGATAGTGGACTCATGAGAGGCTGAAACTGAAAAAGAATCATAAAAACTGAAGCAGCAGAGGCTGATTTATGACCTTTTAGTGCCTATTGGTAAAGCTCCAAAAACACTAGATCCTACAGTTTCCATAAGACAACTGGACATAGATTTTATTAGACCCTTCAAGCCTGGTAAGTTCCATTACCATCCAGTTTGTACTGTTTTGGAGCTAACTGATTCCTTGTGAAGATAAAGCGTAAAAGACAAGAATGAGTATAGTAGCTATGAGTGACTGCCATAATGAATAAATTATGAACGACGACAGTGTTTTGGTATAGAATTGTTCAGGATTGTTTAGATATGCTGTCTGAAGTTTGTTTCGGCCATTGATCTGGACTTTGAAGGCTGATGCATTCGGATGACTCTCCACTGATGTGATACTGGACCGACAGACACGTGCCCAATATCACGTCAGTGGGGAGTCATCTGACAGATAAATTCAAGCGCTTCTCGTGTTTCCTGAAAATGCAACAAAATCCAAATACGTCTGCATGCATACTCTCTCTCACACACACACTAATGCAGATAAAAGTATGCTTTCAGCTCTTTACCGTCTGCCTCTGTAATGAATAATATTACTTCCATTCGTTGTATAATACTTTGTTAGTTTAATGACTCATAGTTTTTACTGTGAGAACCTGAGCTGAACATGGAAGCGGGAGCTTGCAAGTACCAACACATCCTTGACTGTTGGTACAGTGCTTGATCCTTTGCTTTTCATCGTCCTTTATCCTTCTATTCAGGCCTATCAAATAAGAGCTGACTTTGTGATAACCTGTGCAGCAGATACTCAGCCACAATGCACTTTATCTTATTGATTACATCAATTAACCTCACCACTGCTCTCTCCCTCTCTTCTCACATTGTTTCATACATACACACAAAAACCTGTATTGGTGCTTAATCATTACACACAGTCAGCCAGCGAGGAACAAGCCCTGCATCATTCACTGGCCGGTCGCTGCGTTTCACTGGTGTGGTGGGAGTGGTGAAAACTGGAGTTTGTATACTTTGCTCCTCCCATGTTCCCTCTCTCCCTCTCTGTTTTGTTGGGGTACAACAGCTCCTGCTCATGTGGGCCAATCACTCTTTAGATCTCTCACTCACGGCACACTCCCTTGCTCTCTCTCTTTCTCTCTCTTCCTTTGTTGCTCCCCTGTTTCCTGCTGTGTTCCTTCATCCCTCCTTCAGAGCCATCTCACTCCCACTCCCAACTAGGATCTACAAAACGGCTCTTCAAGGTAAGGAACAAACACACCTCCTCCTCTTTCTCACATGCATCCTCCTGAATTTCAAAGGGTTAACTGATACAGGTAAGTTTGTTTCATTGTGTGAGTTTATTTACTATGTTGTATGACATGGGTGTATGCATGTTAGTGTTGAACAACATTTCACTCATTTATCCTTATGAGGACCAGTCCTTACATGCAAAGCAAACAGGATGTGCAAATATATTTGGAGGGTTTATGTGGGTGTTGTCAGTGTTGGTTCTTGCAATACAAAGTTAAGGTGTAGACTTGTCAATTCTTCTGATTGACCCATAATTAATTTAAATTGCATTGTGTGTATTATTTACCTTGTGCATAAATGACTAGTAAGGGGTGCTGTGTGTGCTGATGGATAACTGAGATGGGCTTTGTGGCTTTGGACCAGAAAACTCAAATTTGTATTATTTAGTACACTGTGAAAACTGCATCAAGTAAATATGCAACATAATATCGTCATTCACAATATAATATAGAAGTAGACAACGTTTTTAGGCAAAGCTTTAATACAAAAAAAGTCCACTCTTAGTTTAGCTGCTCTAAACGTGATGACTGTAAGATTTATACATGGACAAAATTACAGCAAATAACTCTTGAATAAATCCAAGTTACCTGTCTCTACTTTGCTCACTCGCTTTCACTGTGTCTCCACATTTTGCTTATTTGTGATGTAATGCAAAAGAGCTTAACTGGTACTATGTAAGGTTTATGGGAAAAAAAAAAAATAATTTGTCAAAACATATTCAAGAAAAAATTCTGATAAAACAACATGACTTACATTAAAGGGAGAGAAGGAATTATCCCTGCTTTAGTTGAAGTCAAGCACACTTTGTCAACAAACTAAATTACAGTCCCTAACAATTGTTATTTGAAATATTTACAGTAAGCTTGAACCATTATTATGGACAATCACTGAGTGTCACTGACATTGTTCAGGCAACCTGGACCCAAGACGACACTGATGTTAAAGACTAGACTAACCACCAGCCGACAAGTGAAGAAATGAAGCCAGAGATTGATGAGCTCATGTTACTAAGTTTTACTAATTACTATTTACTAATTTGTTTTGTTTTGTATAAATCTTTTTTTCAATAGGCACAAATAATTAGGTCAGTTATGGTCATAGATATTATTCCATACATTTTAAACACAGCTATATTAGTATAATATTCATAAGCTTAGTGATAGCGGCATATATTTTCATTTAGATTCATAGACTCACTAAAAGTGACTGTTAAGAGTAAAAAGCAGAAAAGCAGATGTAGGCAACCTCTGGTCTCTTATGTTTCTCATACAGTGCTGGCATCCCACAGAGGCCCTGTATCTCTTTCACGAGCCTTGGAAAACAGCCTTGGAAAATGAAAATGTCCAGAGCATAGCTATAAAGAGAAATCCCCCAAATTTGTCTATGACTACGACTATGTCCCACACATGACAGCGAAGTGTTAAGTCGGCTTATGCCATGTCTGTCAGAGACATGCTTGTTGACAGGTCCTGAGGTTGTAGTCACACCTTGCCTTGTAGCCTTTACCTGCATGTTGTCACATGAAGTTGCTGTGGTAACTCTAATTGCTGTAATGTAAAAGAATAACAAATATTGTCATTGCTTTGTTGTTACAGTCTGCTGACAACAGAGTAGTCAAATATTTATTCGGGCCTTATATAGCTTAAATAGCAGCTTAAAAGTAAGAAAAAAGAGAGCGAGACAGAGAGAGGGAGGTGGAGAATTGTGTTACCAGCTGTCGGACAGTCTGATAATAACACAAGGTGGAGACAGCACTGCCTAATCGCTGTAGTCTGACATAAGGTTGTAATTACTATGTTGCCCGAATTTATGACCTCCTATTGCTGTAAGGACAAGTTTAAGCAAAGGACAGTTGAATACGATCAATTGCTGAGTCATTATTTATATTCATCCATTTCTTTCATTAAAAGAAAAATATATTTTAAATAGACTATATTCAGTCCATGCTATTGCATAACATGACACTGCTCGGCTTAGTTGTAGTTTTAAATATAGACTATCCTCACATACAGCGCATACCAACTAAGGCATAAATAGAGTGCAAGTAAAACAGAATAAACCAGAAAATTAGAGCGTAAAACTGTGTGTGTGTTTGCATGTTTAGGTACAAGAACTGTTGTTACAGAGTTTGACCCATAATTGCAGCCATATTGCAGCCATGTCACTACATGAGTAACCCATATATGACTCTGTAGAACAACACTCCTGCATATGGGAAATATTTTCTTTGACGTGTATCTGCAACTTTTCTTCATCAAAGCACACATGGTGGATCTGGCATAGAAGGCTGTTTTCAGTCATTGAGTAAACACTTGAATATCAAACAGAGCAGTTTCTGGCATGCCATGTTTATTAAGAAGATCAACATTTGACGGAAAATGTGTTTATATGAGGTGAGTGTTTGTACTGAATATCAGCTTTTGTACTGAATGACTGGCTGTTTCTTCATAGTCATTATGAAGTTAAAAAAAGCGGACATGACGGATGTTGTAATTAAGCTCTAGGCCGACCAAGTGTAAATAAACAGGACTCATTCACTCACTTCAAGATTTCGAGGGTAAATATGCAAGGCCTCATGAGACAGCAGCAAATGTGCTTGCTAGCTGTTCATTAACTGCACTGTTTTAGAGGCAAACAGTTTACCTGAGAGGCAAATTTTGTTCTTCCTTCTTCCTCAAAAGCTGTTGATCCTTTACCTTGTTAGGAAGTGACACCTTTCAAAACTCTCTTAAATCACACCACAAAACCCCAGTTGGCTTTCTTCAAAGAATCTTAAACTGAGAGAAGCTTGTATTCTCCATTCCAGATAATTAAAAAAAATCCCATTTCATTTTATTGCTTTGCATTATTTGCCTTAATTAATTAGATCTTAAGGCAAAGGCCTTATAGGTCATATAGGCGCCAACAATATATCAGGGACCATCATAATAAATACACTTATTTATGAAAATACAAATATTATTTTTGGTCTTAAAACCATTAATTTGGGCTGGGGTTAGGGTTCTGGGGGGTTGAACCCTAACAGAAACATGCCTAGGGCAGCAAAAGGGCTAGAGCTGTCACTGTCCATGATAAAACTGAACCATTATAACTGAAAAACAACTATTCATACAACCAATCATGAGCCACATTTTTCCTTCCAATGCTGTTTCCTCTCAAGTGTTTGTTAAACCCGGTGGTATGATTTAGTCCATCAATACATTTTTATGTTTTTTTTTTTTTTTTTAAGTGTACTATTATTGCTCATCATCCCTTTTCAGACCTCTTCACACCACCTTGAGAGCCAAAATGCTTTTAGTGAAACATTTCTTGCTTTTATTTTCAACCCCATTCTTGCCAACAGGAAATGGCTTCCAAACGGAAAGTGGGCTACAAGTGTCGCATAGCAGGAGTGCTGCTTCTCCTCTTGGCCAGTATTGCTGCCCTTGTTGCTGTTGCTGTCATCCAGGACACCTGGCGGTCAAAAGAGTACAGCTTAGAGGTGAACATGTACATGCATGCACACAGATTCCCATGGATGCACACATAAACGTGTAGGCGCTATTTGGCTGTAGATCTTTACACTTAGAGAGAGAGAGAGAGAGAGAGAGAGGTATAACAGGTATATACACCCACATTCTTCAGCTCCCACACATTCTCAGTTGTGAATACGGTGCTGGACGTTATCTGATGTCAAGGTTGGGGTCAAGTAAAAAAGGTTTTCTCATCAGTCAGCTTGGTGATGAATGGTGGTCCCTTTTAAAAGGGGTCATGGGGGTCGCAGCAGCCTCTCTTTAGTTGATTTCATTCTTTATATACATTTACAACATCATTTAGGGCTTTTAGATATTTTACTAGTCCAAGACAGAAGTGCAGTCGGATAGACTAAGAGAAACATGTGACCCTGTAACATTTTTTTCTTTCCTCTCCTCAGTATGGCATAGTGATAGACTCCGGTTCATCCCGTTCCAATGTGTACCTGTACGAGTGGCCAGGGGAGAAGCAGAATGAAACAGGAGTTGTGACTGAGATCATGAACTGCAGAGTTGCTGGTGAGCCACTGTCTCCACACAGGAGTAGAGTAAATTGAAGTGGGGGGGGTAATGATGAGAAGAATGAAAGCCAAAGCTTACTGAGCATTTTGAAATGCTCCATCAACTGCCGTTTCAAATGTTACACCTTAACTGAGGAAATTCACTCATGTTTTTAGTGCCTGTGCTTAAGAATGATTTTAGCTTGGCCTTATCCCCACAGGTGCTGGTATCTCAGAGATGAAGGTTGACCCAGAGAAAGATGCCATATCATGGAAGGGATTCAACGAATGCATGGACACCATCACCAGAGTTATTCCAGTTGAAAAACACAAGACCACACGTCTCTTTCTGGGAGCTACTGCTGGAATGAGACTGCTGCAGTAAGACAGTGTTGAAATAAGATAGCTTCAGGGTATTCCCTCACTCTTCCCTCTTACCTTCAATTTATTGGAGAGTGCCTGGAAGGATCAGAACAATTTAACCCCATTCATGCACCACCTGGTTTTTATCTAAGCCCCTGGGGTTATAGGTCAATGGGCTAGGATCTTTGAGCACCTTTGAACAATTTCCTCTTCTCTCCAGTCTTTATGTTAAATTAAGCTAACCGTCTTCTGGCTATCTCTAGCTTCACGCTATGGGAGTAGTGTCAATCTGTTTATATAACTCATGGCAAGAGAGCGAAAAAAGTTTATTTTCCAAAATAGGAGTCTATTCCTTTTAATAATGCCATGTTTCACTGCTACTGACTACTCCTGTTTCCAGTAAGATCTGTAATTTTGTTCCCTTTTCTCCTTTGCTATAAGTGAGATGGAGGAACAGAGGTCCAATGAAATCCTGGCAAGTCTCAGAGAATACCTGGCGTCTTTGCCTTTCAAATTCGAAAATGCTTCCATCATCACTGGTGAAGAAGAAGGGCTGTATGGGTGGGTCACTGTCAACTACCTCATGGGAAACTTCCTAGAGGTAAGATACCATCCTGTACCTATCCCTTTAAAAGGGGGGAAAAAAACTACTTCACAAATAGGCGCATCACAAATTGTCATTATATTTGCAGAAAAATCTTTGGAACACTTACGTACACCCAGAAGGAAAACGGACCGTGGGGTCCATGGACCTTGGCGGAGCATCAACACAGATTGCCTTTGCAGTCCTGGATGATCTCCAAGGGCCTGACTACCTGCATGTCAAACTGTATGGTTACCCTTACAATGTCTACACACACAGTTTCCTCTGCTATGGCAAAAATGAGATTGGGAAAAGGATTCTGGACAAAATAGTCCAGGTACATTTCTTTTCATCTTTTGCATGTGTGCGTTTGCTTCCAGGTACGATAAGGGTGATGGTTCGTTTGAGTTCTCTCCCCGTCCCTGTTGTTGTTTCTTTATTCATGTTTAAGTGCTTGTGTGTGTGATGCACATGGCAGTAGGATTGCATGGAAGTTTGTTTTTTTTTTTTTTTTGCATGCATGTGCAGGCGAAAATCCATTAATGCCCAGTTAAGAATTGATTAACAAACACTGTCGTTGCCCTGAGTTGCTAACAGGCAAGGGGAAACCAGTCAAGAATGCATTATGTCATTAAGGACATTGATCGGACAGTGAATGTCGTCAAGCTACTCTGCAAGAAATGCATTATTTCTGGCAGCTTACACTGTAGCTTCATAACAGCACTTGTAGCTGGAAAAATATGCTATGCAGTGAGAATATGTTATGGGTATACATTTGCAGCAGCATCCTTTTATAAAATGTTAAAAGTTTGTATTTACATGAGGATCTGTGTGTGATAATGTGTAATTCAAGTAAATAAGTCATGCATGTTTGCATATATAGATGGTGTCTGTGAATGCACTGTCCAGACCCTCTTATCTCATCCTCCCATGTCTCTTCCTCTTCCTCTCTTATAATTTCATCTTCTTCCTCCTCTTAACGTTCCAGGAATCATCTGATCCAACTTACATTCTTAACCCCTGCTACCCTGATGGTTACAACACCACCATGAACGCCTCAGACATTTACAACACAGACTGCACGAAAAAGCCAAACGGCTACAAGCCCGATCAACAACTACTCATGGTGGGAACCGCCGACTCAGACAAGTGCAGCAACATAGTGAAGTCCATGTTTGATTTCAAGATTTGTTCCTCATCCCAGTGTTCGTTCAATGGGGTTGAGCAGCCACCTGTTACTGGAGATTATATGGTAACACACAGTGCAAACAAAGTACATGCACGAAAAGAGATAAAAATGGGGAAAAAATAAACTTACGATCTGTCTCTGCTTTTCCCGTTAGGCATACGCAGGATTCTTCTTCACTGCTAGGGCGCTTGGGATAGAAGGAAAATCAGATCTTGATCAATTCAACGCTTTAATTCGGAAATTCTGCCACTCACACTGGACAACGGTAAGTTCTTCAAATTGGTGTACAGCTATAATAATAACAACAGAAAGCTGAGAATAGACGATAATTTAGGAAGAAAAAAATGTGATGGGATGAGTAATAATGTAGGAAAGAAAAAGGACAGGAATTCTTTATATAGACTAAGTGGTGCGGCACATAATAGCCAACTTCATCCCACAATCATCTAACTCACCAAGAACAGAGCAGAGGCAAAATACCCACTTGGAGATTACCGGCTGAGGAGTGCCAAGCAGTGAGACAACATTTTCTTCTCTGTGATTTAGTGTTGGTGCTCCTGTTAAAAAATGATGTCAAAACTGCATCTTACATTAACATAATACCTATGTGCAGGGGGTACAGGAGATTGCTGGTCAACAGTAAATGCCATATAGAAGTGGTTTACATCATCTGAAAGCTGGTAACCAACTTATTCTAGACATAACTATATATGAATGTAAATTAATTGTGTAAGTGTATAAGGGCTTAGAATATTATAATGGAAGATATGGTGACCATTTCCATGCTTTATCATGTCTCAAAATCCCCCCCATACCATATTAAGATTTGATAAGACCTTTAGGAAGCCCAGTTAAAAAAAAAAAGCCTTGCTGTGGTTTGGTATCAAAAACTTTTGACATTTGGAGGTTTCTACAAAAATTGCATATTTTGGTGATTGGATGACAAGCATTTCTGTTCTGGAAACTGCTCAGAACCCCCTTATTGTTGATATACAGTACCAGGTCATTTTATACAGTGTGGGCAAATTTCAAAAAATGGTCTCACTATAATGAAATGGCTACTATGGGGACTTACATCATCACACATGAATGCCACTGGGCTCATTGGCTCCTCAAGAGTCTCAGGTTTCTAGTCATATCCAATACATGCAAACTGTTTAGGGAAACCCAGTATGCCGAAATACTCAAATACACCATTTTAGCATAGGTGAAAAGAACGCATTTATCATGTATCCATGAAGCTGCATGCCGTTATCATAAAGTGGAAATGTCTGTAAAGGGGAGACTTGTGAATGCCCATAGAATCCATTTTCATTCACATATCTTGGGGTCAGAGGTCAAGGGACCCCTTGGGCCATGGCAGTTTCTCCCTTGCTAAAATTTAGCCCAACTTTGGAGCATTATTTATCGTTAACAAGCTTACATGATGTGGTTGGATTCCTTGGGTTTCACTCTAACTCAAACACTGAGCTGGTTTCAGAGGTGGAAAAAGTACTTTATCAGAACTTAAATACTATTTCTGTCACTTAAGAGCCTATATTTCTCTATTTTTTTTTTTTTTTAAATCCTGGATGGATGAAGTTTTATTTGATCTAATCATAACCATGAATTGATATCAGTCTTAATCACACATTATCTCTTAAGTCTTTCGTCCTCATCTTGGCTGCTTTTATTTTGTTAGACCTTAAGCTTCATTCGTTTGTATCATCCCTTTTTCTCATCACAGGCCACAATCTGATCTTTATTTCTCTTCCTTTCAGCTGAGGGCAGAAAAGACATGGATCTCTGAAAGATACCTTAGGACTTATTGTTACTCAGGTCACTACGTCTACACTATGCTGGTGGATGGATACAAGTTTGACAACGAGACCTGGAAAAATATTAACTTTGAAAAACAGGTTGGTTGAAAAAAAACAAAAACAAAACAACAAAACACATAATTTCCACTAAGACACTCCTTGCACCCTCTGCTGTCGTTTATGCAGCTATGAAGCCAACACATACCCACTCTTTTTATTCTCTGAGTTCATATATTATCACAAAAAATATCGTCATATTGTAAATGAGACACAACCATCAAAAAGTTTATGTCAATTTGATGACAGCTGCTGTGTTTTAGCTGCCAGTCTGTCTGTGTGACACAGGCATTTAACATACACGAGTGTGAATGAGGCCACCTGTGGGGACCCATTAAAGATGGGATGCCTGACATACCAATCATCTGCACTCAAAAAGCTGAGGCCAGAGTGACAGGGAGGCAATGTATCGCTCTGGGACACCCTGAGGACACGGAGCATCTTTCACAATGGAAGTCCTCAACGGAGGGGGATTCCTGCACTGTGACATACAGTCAATCAGTCATGAGTCATAAAGAAAGACAGTAGCTGTTAAAAAGTCACACATTACAGCCACAGTTTCCAAATTGCACGGCGGTTACCCTTTAGACTTGAGCACAACAGCGTTCCTCACCAGTTGCCGACACTTTCAACAAGAGAGTCAGTGTGCTGTGTGTGTGGTTTAGTGCCTTCAGGGTGTCTGGGAGTCTGGCGGTTGGGCATGTCCTTTCAGAGGAAGTTACAAAGCACTTGGATAATTTACAGCAACAATAATTTGGGTGTTATGAATCATATTTTGCCTTAGATCTGTAATTGTGCAACTTCATGTCAAGTTCATATTCTCAACTTCTGGAAACATGCAACATGATGTAATAGCTGTGTACAACATGCAAATTCACAGTGATAATACTGAAACTTTCTTCTCCTCAGGTAAAGAAAACCAGCATAGGTTGGAGTTTGGGCTACATGCTGAGTATGTCCAACATGATCCCGTCTGAAGTGAAAGAAATCCCCCCCTTGACAGACTCCGTCTTTGCCGGCCTTATCTTTCTATTTTCAGCGCTAACCATCGTAACTGCTGTCTTAGTTTTCATCTTCCTCATTCGCACCTGCTACTGAGAGTGTATGTTACAAAGGGAATGAATGATCTGCTATTGTAAGCCTTGGGGTCTGCTGTTATCCTGTAATTAGTGGGAGAGTGCTACGGTACAGCAGTGTGTGTACTTGTACTGAAAGTTACTGATGACATTTCTTTTTCAGCTTGAGCCATTTATATTTCAGCTATGAGACTTTATGGGAACTGAAGTTGGAGTCTAAAAATGCAAACTTCTCACCATGTGTCCTACTAGTGACTTTGAGTGTTTGAGCTAGCTTCACATGTGAGACTGGTTTAACTGGGCCCGTAAAAAAAAACACATCTTTTACAGGCAAAAACAGGTGTCACAGAGGTTTACCTGAATGCTGCAAAGATGATGGAACGAGCACACACAATGTCCAAATGCTCGTTCTTGTTGCACATTGCGTAACCTTGAGATTCTATATGTGCATATAGAATATAGTTGGACCATCAGGCAGGGCATGAGCTATTCACTCACTGATTGATTCTGTATTGTACATACTGTGTAACTGCACTGAATGGATCCGCTTTACAAACCAAATGGCAGCACTTTGCCACCGCCACTTTATTGTAGCGTTTTATATTTTATACTGTACTTAAAGAACATAGTATTGTTGGATAAATATTAGATTATACATCTATCTATATATCTATATTAGACAGACAGATAAACAGATATTTAGATAGATAGATCCAGTTCCCAGTGTAATCTACCCTCAAGTGTTTCTATATTATCAAAGATGTCTGATTGTGTCAACATGTACAGTAGCCTTTGTTCCAATCAGCAGATACTAGTTTACAGAAGCATTGATGATAAAATTCATTCAACTCAGTTGCGTTTTTCGGTATTGACTCAGCAACAGCAACAAAGAGATGTCAGCAACAAACCCCTGAGATCATTAACAGTCTAGAGAGAAAATGCATGAGAAGCTGAGAGGGAACCATGAATTGTAATTGACTGACCAGCCAATTACACTGGCTGTGGGTCAGTGGGGGCCTACTACACCCAATAGTAGGTTTAAACATATATTTACATAGTTGTTCACAGGAAGAAAGTATAAAAGAACAGCGACCTCTAGTGCCCTTAGTAATTATGACAGGAGCAGAAGTCAGGTGCTGTATTACAGTGTGATACTCCATACATAAGGGGTGGAGGTTGGGGGTGAAGGATGAATAAATGGGTGACAAATCACCCATGGACCCTGGAGTTCACATCCCATGTGAAATCCACAATATGTTCTTGTCTTTGTGTTCTTAGTTACTTTAAGCCAAAACACAATATTTTGCCTAAACTTAACCAAGTTTTTCTTTTTTGCTTAAACCTAAAGTTGTAATGCTGTTGCCTAAATCTGATTTTTTTTTTTTTTTGCCTAAACCTAAAAAGGTCTTTTTGTTCATTTTCAAAACATAATGTTTCATGCAGGTTTACAACCCTAACCCTAATGACCCACATCTATGTGCTTGTAGCACTGATAACACCTGTTTAATTTAATGATAACAGCTGAATCAGGAGCAGCGACTGTCTGAGCTGCATATGAACACACTTGTATTCAGTACATACAGGTGCATCCAAAACAATCAATCGGTAGGTGACCAGCAAACATTAGAAAATATGAATGTTTGCTGTTATTATGTGGTTGTTATAGCATTGTTAAATGGACTACTCTTCCCAACATAAAGGCATAACAAAACATTGAATTTTACAACAAAATAAAGGGATTTCTTCACATAATTTCTGACTCAACACAGCATGAATTAAAATGAGTTTGTCTCTAGACCTTCTGTATACAACATACTCTACTTTGGTAGCATTTTCAGTAATGTTTTTGCACTGGAGAGAATGATGCATGATTGTTATGTAATGTACTGAATGTATTGGTCCTGTTTTGCTAATTATTCTGTCGCTTTTCAATAATAAACATATCTACTAACTACGGTGCCCTTCATGGCTGTTGTTTGAGATTTAGGCTTTTGCGTTGCATCATTAGTTACTGATGTTAATCAATTTCAGACTAAACACCGGCGGTTCCTTTTTCAAATCTAATTTATTCATCAACAGAGGATATATTAGAGTACAACTACACCTCTTCAAATCTAAACGCCTCTGTTTTATCTGTGTCCACTGAGCATCTGTAAATTCCCTGTTGACTTGTTAAAAATCACACACATATATATATATATATATACACACACACACACATAATCTCATATTGTGTACTACAGTGCTCTCTAGTGGTACTGCATTGTACTTGCAGAGGAAGAAAGATGAGTATTGACTGAAACATTTTTTTATTGAAAGATTTGTCTAAAAAGAAAACAAAGAGAAACGAGACATTTGAAACTACAGCAATATCCACTGGTTCTACAGACACTCTCAGAATCACAATTTGAAAGACATGGGAGGCATGTGACCAAGCAAATAAAAAAATAGCGTCATCAAAGTTATTTCTGTTGTATCTTCTTTTACACACCTGTACAAAAAAAGATCTCATAAATATTACTTTTGTTCTTGCTTTTCTCTACTTTCTCTCTTCTGTCAATAATTTATTCTCCCATAGAGGTTTGTATCTGCTTGATTTTGGTTGAACAACGCTATTTTCTGTGTGTCCGTCTGTTCCTATGTCTCCGTTCGCTTCTTTTCATTGGTGGAAGGTCAGGTAGGTGGGGCTTCAAGGGCGTGACCTCCGAGCCTGTGTCAGTTAAAGTCCATAGAGGAGTTTTTGTTCTCAACTGATGCCCTCGTACTTCGTACAAATAACGCAGATTCTTATTAACAAGAGAGAAGTACTCAGCTGCAACCGGGAACATGTCTCTTCTGTCGCTTGCAAAGAGGCACAAGACTTCAAGTCATGGATAACAATTAACCGTCTTCATCTTGGCTTCAAATGGTCAAACGCTCGCCATTCTGGAGGTGTACCGCTTCCACACCCACCCAACACAAGACTGCCTCAAATCCCCAATAACGAAAAGTGTTTAGCAGCTCACACATCATAATCAAATCTCAAAAAAAGACAAAAAAGGCAACACAAAAAAGAAAATCAAAAACATCTCTCCTCGTTTCTAGAATATACATAAGCTGAAATGACTTTGTTCAACAGAAATGCCCTTTCCTCTAACAGAGATCATCGCCCTGCTCACATTTTAAATGGCTTGTGTTTGGCAAGACGGCAGCGTAAAAACAGTTTATGGACTGAGACTAAGAAGCATTACAAAATAATTCAATGGACAACATCTTGGCTAGCTGTCATAACGAGTTACAGCATCTCAGTGTAGGATCTGTGATTGGTCAATGCAGCCTGAAGAGGGTGTTTTTGGGTGTGTGCACACAGGTTTAAAAAGTACACGCCAATAACAACAAGATATAAAGTGTGTTCAGCCTCTTTAGTATAAATTATACCATACCAACTTCCCAGGAACATACCTACCTCCTCCACTTTCTCCATACCACAGGGTGTCTGGTCTCTCGACAGATGTTACAGCGCCATTTTAGATCACCACCACAAATCATCATTCGACAAACAAAACATCTCAAAACACTCTTCCGGTTGAGGCAGTTGTGTTAAAGACCTACTGCATGTTCTCAGTCACTGATAAAATGAGCTCACGCCAGCAGCATGGCAAGCAAGAAAAATCTGTTTCAGAGGTGAAAAAATAAAGAAAAAGCAACATAAAGAAGATCTCTTCACTACCTAGTTTCTTCATCTTTGGTATAAAATATGCCACCTGTTGGCTGCTTTTGTTCAATGGTTAAGAAAGACCCAAGAAACAGTTTTACTAAAACTATTGCTTTTTGCACATTTAAAAATCCTAGCGTTTTTTTTCTGCCTTTTTTTTTGTCAAAGTCATTTTTTACTTTTCTTTTTGCAGTGAGACAAGCAAAGCAGGCAAAGCAAAAAACCTTTTGAAGATAAAAAGACTGCAGAAAACAAAACAAAAAATGCAAAAGTGATGGAGAAACAGAACCTTTATCCTATGATTAAATTTAACTGCATTTTCCAGGAAGCAGTGGATTGACTCTTCCCACAAGACGTATTAAAGAAGTTTTTTTCCCTACCAACCAACATCAGCTGCACCGCACCACATAATTTAAAATCATCTTCATACAATTACAACTTTTCTTTTTAAAATCCTGTACAAATAGCTTTGTAGATTTCATCTTTCGAACTCTCCAAAAAGCTCTCAAATCATTCAACCGTTTCTATTTTTTTTTTTTTTTTTAATAATTCAACACTATGGAAACTTTTTCCCCAAAGTTTGAGAAAAATTAAGGCAATAAAGATTTACGAAAACATTAATATTCTAGAAAACTACTCAAATAATAAAAAGAATGAAAATAATGTAGCTTAATATCAAAGGAAGACAACCTGTTTTTTTTCTAGACTTTGCTTCCTTCTTTTTTTTAATAAAAAAGTCTGAAAATCTACCTGCACATTCAAATGTTCTATTTTCTGTACAGCTTGTTGGTTGAGTTTAGATTTCAGTCTGTTTTCTCTTTTTCCTTTGGAGGCAAAGTCCAGTCTCACAGTGAGAAATGATAAACTCAAAGTTGCAGACTGCGTTTGATTTCATTGTCCTCAAGTTCAGTAAACCATCAATTCTTTTTTTTTCCTCTGTCTTTTTCTTGGTTCAACCAGGTAAGAAATATAATTGATTTTTTTTTTTTTCATTTTGTCTATTTATTTGGTGCCTGTGCACGGTGGAAGCATTCTCCCCTTAGTGTTGCCATGTCATCTCTTTTTTGTCCCCGTTTCATTTTGATTCTCTCCGTCTCCAGCGCCTCATTGCAGTCCTTCTGAAGGCAATGCAGCAACGATTCCCACCAATCTTGTTATCTAAAGGAGACAGAAAAAAGGGGTAACTGAGGAAACTGTGGACAATTTTATAGTTTCTACAGCAGGCACAACAATCTTTGTTCGACTGCTGTGTAAAACAAAACACCAGCAGGCTATCTCAGAGGCAGAAAAAAACAAGATGAATAAACACCAGGAAAAAGATAAAAATGTGTTTTACGAGCAAAGGGTGACGTGATTCTGTGACCAAAACAACATGGCAGTTAGCTTAACATTATGTCTGTGCCACAACTCTGTACTGTAGCCTTCTGCAGCTAAATATATATACAACCTATTCAAAAGTACTCCTGAGCATTTCAAGAATGTAAGTAGGAGACAGTTTAATGTGTTGTTCCAACTATGCAGCCCGTTCTCATTCCCAGGGCGTCAAATACCAACGCTTTGCCACGGCTGTCAGTGTTCAACATCGCCGCACAAGGGCAGGTGGATGGGTCGAACAAACACAAGGCTTTTATTCAGGAGACTGCTGTTTGTGTCCAGTGCGTTATGTTTCACTTTACAATCAGCTGATCGTTAGTGTCCCATGATCACAATGTCATAGTCACATTTTCACTGTTAGAATCTAGTAGTTTTAAGCACAACCATGTTGTTTTTTCCTAAATCCAACTATAGTGGTTTTATTGCCTAAATCTAAGGTGTTTTTGTTTAATTCTTAACCTTTAGCATGTGTTTACTGTAAAGTGACACAGCAGCGTCTGACATTGCGTCACTATGTAAAAAGTTGAGATAACAATGTGTTGAACTGTTTTTATAACTACTGTTATTTTGATGATGTCCCGCTCTCCGTTGGCTCTTTACTGCACATAAGCTAAATTAAATGTATTTAATGAATACGTTGTCATTTTTGGAAATATGCTAATTGGCTTTCTTGTGGAAAGTTTGATGAGAAGATCGATACCACTCATATCAGTGCGGTAAATATAAACTACACTCGGCAGCATAGACTGTATGTAAGAAGTGGACACAGTCACCGTGACATCACGGTGGACTGCTATTTTGAAGCCTCACGTATGCCATTGAGGCCATCACCATCTTGGCCTGTTGCAACCAGAAGTGACACAAGAGGGTGGAGCCCAACCGAACGCTGAGGCGACCACGATGCTATCATAATTAACTTTCATAAACTGAAAACACACTGTGAAAGGCTTAAACTTGTAAGACAAAAATGCAGATAACTCTTTGTCCGGACAACACCATAGTAACGACCTGTCAATCACAAGGTAGGCTGCAAGTAAGGGAAACTTTAGGGCCTAAAGTTTCCCTTACTTTATCATCTATTTGACTCTAAATGTGACCATAATTTACTACACTGAAACTAGCGCTTGAGACGAGCGATTAAACTTATGATTACAATGCTTGCTGTGGTAATAAATCAAGTGAGAGGTAGGGTCATTTTTTCATAGACTTCTATACAATCGGACTTCTTTTTGCAACCACAGGAGTCGCCCCCTGCTGGTGCTTCAACATTGGCTTCACTTCTCAGAACTGGAGGTTGTCCACTGGTGAACAGCCAGTTAGCTTAGCTTAGCATAAAGACTGGCTGCAGGACGAAACGGCTAACCTGACTCTTTTAAAAGGTAACAAAATTACCAACACAATTACCAGCTCACAGATTAACGTGTATCTTGCTGTTTAATCTGAGCAAAAACTGTGTAAAAAGTGTATAAATGACAAATTGCAGTTTTATGAAGGGCGTATGTGCTGGTCTATTCCTGAGCTGTGCATAATGACAAGTCACTAGCCAGGCTAGCTGTTTCCCGCTGCTTCCAGTCCTCCATTCCTTTGAGAGACTATTTACGGCATATCTAAGTTAAATTATCATATAAGATGCTGCACTATAGGAATCCCACATTGGCATCCACTTTCAACAGAACTGCCACTACGGTTTTACATCAGTTTAAAGCATTGTAGAATACAAAAAATAATAAGACTAGCAATATCACAGCACCTCAACACAAAGACAGACGTTTATATACACTCACTTAGACTGCTGGTAAGAGTAGGCTGTGGCATGATCCCCTGTATTCTCCACTGATAAAGGCTGCTGCCCGCTGGCGTCCTGGGCGGAGGGGGCAGCTGTCTGTGAAGATGGGTCCGTCACCACACCCTAACACCAGAAACACATCAGACAGGAAGCTAGCTCATAGTGCTATAAGGTACTCTTCGTTCCACACTGCACTGAAAGCTTATTGAGAACAAAACTGTTTAGCAAAGACACAAAAATCCCTTAGTATTGATTAAAAGTGAAGGGTTCCTCTTCTTCCAGTTCCAATTCAATTAATGGTGCGCATTTTAATAATAAGATAACAGTTCCTCCGACTTTTAGGACTTTAGTATAATTAGTGGCATTATCTCTCTCTAAATCACACAGAACCTGATTCTGACATTACCAAGGCTTAAGTTCCCTCAGAGGCAATAAACTAGTGACTAATACTGCGGTCTCACAGAGTGTCTACCAATTTCAATGTCAAGTCAGCCCTGTAAAGCCCTATACAGACTGCTGTGTGAAGATGATATAGGGAGCAATGAGAATAACGTCCATAAACAACATGTTTGTGTCCTTACTTCCACTGTGATGGCAGAGGCAGGCACTGCAGTGTACTGGGGAATGTAGGTTCCTTGCATAGGAGCAGCCGCTGCAGCAGGCATGTACTGCAGAGAGAGGGAGGGGCACGGACAGTATTATAATATACTGTAGCTGTGGCTCAGAGGGTACAGCAGGTCGACCACCGATCAGAAGATCAGCGGTCGATCCCCAGCTCCTCCGGTCACATCGATGTGTCCTTCGACATTCATGCAAGACACTCAACCCCAAATTGCTCCAGAATGCTGTGCCATCGGTGTGTGATTGATTGATCTAGATTAGATCCTGATCGGCAAAGTTGGTACCTTGCATTGTGTGTGTATGCTGTAAAGTGCTGTGAGTGGTCAGAAGACTTGAAAAGTCCTATTTAAATGCAAGTCTATTTACCATTTAGAGTCCCTGTATTAAAAGTACTGTCTGACATTCCCGCTGAGACCTGTGGTTTTGTGACATTTCACAATACATTACATAGCAGTTTGGCTCGGGTTGTCGTACATTTCAGCAGACAGAAAAAAAGGCAATTTTGTGGCTATGTGGTTTCTACTGTGAGATAATTTCAATTACAGCCGATCCTGGAAATCTCTGCTGACTAATTATATTGAATATATTAGAAAACACACACAAGCATGGAGAGAACGGTGGTTTGGAGGAGGTACAAGCAGAGACTCACGGTGCCTGTGGTGCCCAGAGACAGGTGGTTCATCTGCTGGGTCAGAGGAGCCATTACACTGGAGGGGTGAAGAGACAAACTGGGCTCTATAGGTGTTGCTGGGGTGATCACAGCGCCCTGAGGCAGGGAGGAAAGACACATTACCGGGTTATAGATACTGTTGTACAAGGTGAACAAGCTGTTATATCTAGTCATTAAACATGACAAGCAACTAATGGGATAAATGAAACAAACAAAAAAACACAGTCAAGTTCCCACTCTTTTCTAGAGTTCATTTTCCAGGACATTTCAAAATAATCTAGCAGGAAACAGGAATCGCACAATACAATAATATGTTCCTCTACTGTGGAAGTCTGATGTGAAAGATGTGCAGTCTATGATTATAATTTATCTATGAAACATCTTGTACATGCTGACAAATTATGACATACTGATCATCATAAAAAACACCAGTTACCAACCAGCAGTGACTTTCATTTACATTTGAGGGATAATAATAATGATAATATAATAATAATAACTTACATTATTCAGAGTTTCAGCCTTTTAACTTGTAAATTCATCCAACCTGCTTGTGCTACCATGTGACGTGACTTGGGAGTGTGTTCACTGCGTTTCCACAACATAAGACCCTATTTAAAATACTCTCATCTCTGTTTTGGGGAGCTCTGACAGATCGCCTAGTAGTTCATTCTCAGCTAAAACAAAATTGGAGCGAATGTTTAAATTTTCCAGGACAACACAAGATCTTCTTTCTCTCATTTCCATGTGTTTTCCGTGACTGGATAATTGGTCAACTGTTTCCCAGGTTTTCCAGGACATGCAGGAACCTTGACAGTTTACCATGTTTGGCTGAACTAAAATATTTAAAACGATCACAGGAGGTTGTATATGGAGGGGTGGAGGAAGAGAGCAAGAAAGCGCATTTGTGCATTTCCAAAATGTAGAGCTATTTCTTTAAATCAGGTCAAAAGCGACATTCAAACTGAGAAGGTAGACCGTTCAAAAACATAAATGATAACATGAATTATCGCAGCAAAATGTGTCACTCGACATGTGCTGCAAAGGGAAAAAGCGATGTGTATTTTAAGCTATACAGCTAAATAAGATCTTTTTAAGACATGCAGCTAGTACAAAGACTTCCAACCCAGTTAAGTCTGATGACTGTGAACGGTTTGACAGCAATGCAGCCAGTCAGCCGGCTCGCAGGGCGGGCCTGACAGAACATGCGTCTGAATGGAGCAGAAAGGCTTTCACTGTAAAGCTCTTCAATGTGAGGGGCTTTGATGCCTGCTAACACCTTGATGCGCTGAGCTCTACTTTTCCAGTACAGCTCAGCTACAGACTCAACAGCTCTGTGTTTAATAGGAGACTCCTCTGTGCTGAGATGCCTGGCAACATCCCTGCAGAGGTAAACACTGTTCATTTGTGATAGCTGTTTAACTGCACTTCCCATGAGCCCACACGGCATCAGTGGACATGTGTCAGCATCGCTCCAGAGAGCAGTCTGCACTTCTGTAGCTGCATGTTGAGACAGGATGTCAGAAGAACACAGGTATTAAATTGAGGTATTTTAGACACCGGCCCAGCTGTATGCAGCAGTCCTCTTAACAGTTCTGTATCTGCTGGGTTTCATAGGGAGCCTCGCAACAGCACACACACACACACATACACACACACACACACACACACACACACACACACACAGTAATGAAAGTTCTAGCTGTGTGTAGCGTTCCTCTTGAAGGCACATACAGTCGGTCAGAGTTGCAGATCTATAAGTGAAAATCCTTATGTCTGCAAGCTTCACATGGACACACACACACACACACACACACACACACACACACACACACACACACACACACACACACACACACAGATTGTCAGAGCTTTTAACAGCAGTGAGTGCTCTTCTTCCTGACTGCTCTCTTCACAGGGAGATCTGTTTGAAGAACACAGCCGCCTGGCAATCAGAAATGCTCTGTCAACACTGTCCTCATCATCACAAGTGAATGAGTGGCACCTTTTACGCACGCACGCACGCACGCACGCACGCACGCACGTGCGCACGCACGCACACAGATCTACCCACAAACCTGCACAAAGCTTTGGCTCCGGCAGGTAGATGTATCAGCCAGAATCTAGCTAAAACCCAGGCTTTTCATCCTTCTATATAATACACTCTTTTGTTTAATGATTTCTCATCCTCCCTCTCTCTTTCCATCAATTCATTCAATATCGCAGCAGGCTTCCATGCAAGGAGAAAGCTGCATAAAGCAAAAAGGAAACCCACAATGACTAATTGTCTGCTCTGATTTACAAGTGTTAAACTTGCTACCTCTGCGTGTCTGCACACAGACACTACACATTAGTTAGTGTGATGAGGGTGTAATTATATGTGGTAGAGCATGTGTACATGTTAAAGTTTTCATGTGTCTTTCTTTCCAAGGGTAAGCAATAAATGAGTATGCAAGACAGGCAGTTATATTTTCCCCCCTGAGGACAGGAGAGAGAGAGAAAAAAAAACACAAGATCTGCTTCAACTTTGAACTCGCTTTCTCTCGCTTGCTCACTCGCTCCCTCCTCTCTTCATCCCCTCCCATTCTTGAGCTGTCATGTTTCCAGTAGACAAGTGAAGCTGACTAGCAGAATGCTGCAGGCACCGTGCAGCATCAAGTACACAGTATTAGTGATAATGACACCCGTTTATCGAGAAAACCACTACCAGCTGCTGGTGCGATGGAAGCTCTGTGTGTGCGAGCACGCAAAGGATGTGAACTGGCATTATTTGTTCTCTCTCAGGTGGTGAGGTCTGAAAACCAGATGTTTGTATTATTCTACAAAACACATACAATCCATACTGAAATTACACCCCCAATTGTCTTTTTTTTTTTACTACATAAAAGTCAGGAATTTTTGGGTAGTAAAGTCTAAACATGGCCCCAAGTGCAGGCATTTCTGCACGCTGGCAGGCACACATGCACACAAGAGATCCCAGCATAAAAAAGGAAAACAGGAAACGGGAAACAAACCAAGTATTGTGCGCTATTCGGAGGCTCAGATATGTACTGATCTGTGCTTTCTTCCGACACATTCTTCGCCCCTTTTGTCTGCTCAAATGGGTTTTACATAGCAATTTAACTCAGGAAGATCTGAAATCCCAATTCTTTGGATGTCTCATTACGGCGCGCCCCAATAAGCCGCCTTCCCTCTCTTTCTTGCTATGCATGGTTAGGGTAATGCATTCATTTCCTGTAGGGGGATTTGTGAGTAATTATGCACAAAGACATCCTCTCGCTAATTAAGATGTAAAGACAGGGAGTTCAAGTAATCTGGGCATTTCACAAAGGCTCAGAAACACACAGTCCTTAAGGCACTTCACTGTGTGTACAGGTGTGTGTGTATCTGAATTAAGTGGAGAGTGCACACCTATGTTTGTGTGTGCGTCTATAAAATAGTGGTGGGAGTGTGTGTGCTTTCTTTTTCCCTGGGCACTGTTTTGATTTCTCTCATTCTAACTATTTCCTTGTGTATCAGCAGCGTGTATCTGTCTAACCTTCCCCAACATGGAAGAAACCCGAACTGTATGATGGACTGTTGACCGAGTGATTAGCAGAGGCGTGCTCACGCGCATCAACTGAAAAGTGTCAACGAGTGCGCGCCATTAATCGAAGTTAGCGGTCATTAACCGAGGCACAGCGGTGCGGAGGCCTCTACTGCCATAGAAACAGAATTAAGCTGCTGTGTGTCTCTCTCCATTTCCCTCCCTGACGCAGCTTTAATTTGGCGAGCTCTTCTGGTTCCAGGAAATACAATGACTAGCCTTCGCCTTTGTTGTCTAACAGGGATTTTGACTATGTGGAGACAAGGCTGGGGAAAAGGCGCGCACAGCCCAGACATGCTTTTGCAGCAGTTGTTTTCTTTTCTTTGTTCTCGATTTTATTCTTTGTAATCCGTTCTTTCCTGTCCTTTCCCTGCGCCTGCCTCTCTCCCCATCCCCCTCTCTGGCAAATGCACACGGCTTTCTTATTTATTTATTTACTCTTTCTCCTATTTCCCTTATTCTGTCTTCTCCTCTATCTCTGTCTGTCTTCTCCCAAGTCTTACGCAGTCATGTAAAGCGGCCTGCCAAATAATTAGACGGGATATTTGTTTGAAAACACATTTACAGAAGGGTATTATCCTCTCTCACAGACATAATGTTAATCAGACATGACAACAGAATGTTTTTAGGAGTTGGCAGATAGACACAAAGAGGAAGACAGATAGACAGAGAGGACTATAGAGAGGCGACAACAGAGTCTGGAACTAATTTAACTATTGTGTTGTGACAGAATAGCTGCAACTCCTCAGTGCATGGCTGATATACCATATCTGTGCTGCCTCTGTCTTCCACCCTCCTACAGCTGACAATGTCAATGGAGCATAACTGAATTTTGCAGGTATAAAAACATCTGCTAACACTTGTGGTTAGATAAAAAAAAAGTGATAAAATCTGTCTGGGCTTTTGTTTCTAAAAGAAGTCGGCTTTATTTTCTAGAAGAATATCTATGGGAAGGGAGCCTGCAGTGCTATAAATTGAAAAATAGAGGACATTGTCATCATGGTTGTGTGACACGTCTAAAGGCTTTTGCCAGCCATGATGGCCGTGATCACTGTAATCCTCATTACGCTGTGCACTTGTCTTACTTCCTTCCCTTAACATAAAATACTTCATTCCTTTCCCCTTCATATGAACCCTTTTTCAGGACAGGTGCGTAATTAAAACTCATGAGTATAAAAATTAAATGTATGTTTTACAGGCTAGTTTAACTTTTTTTCCGCAGAGTTAATAGAAAATCACTAATGTACACTGCAGATGAGTTGGACCAGTGGAACCGTGAACTCCTTATGAATAAATGTTTAAGAGGTGATTAAGGTTTATTGTTCATCTGAAGCACTTTCAAGGTTATTGTGTGGTCCCAGTACAGTATGAATCTATCATTTTCATCCATTAAATCTGCTGTGCTCGGAAATAATCAACCAGCGCGTGAGGTTGAACTTTGGAGGTCTTTCACCTGCCAGACATGGCAACAACCCCACTTCCATGAAACAATTAAAGAGATGACTCTGTCCTGCAGCTGGATGAAGGTGGGAGGATCATATACTGTGTGTTAGGGTAGTTACAGACAGCTGAGGCTTTACACTGAGCTCAGAGTGAAGCCTGTGGAGGCTATAACTGTATACGGTCCTTGGCTGAAAGCCAAGTCTGCAGTGGTCAGGACCTACCAAAAGTGGTCCAAGGACAGGGTCATGGGCAGCAGGGTCAAGGCTCACTGATGCAGGTGGGCAGCAAAGGCTGGCCCGTGTTGTCTGATCCAATAGAAGAGCTCCTGTAGCTCAAATTGCTAAAAAAGTTAATGCTGGTTCCGATAGAAAGGTTTCACAACACACAGTGCACCACAGTCCACTCAGAGTGCCCATGCTGTCCTTATGTTATGGCTGATCAATGCAGATCTGCTGTGTACCTACACTCACAGGCAATATACCTGGATATGCATCTATACATACAAATATGACCGGTAACTACAGGTTAATATTGACTTTAATATATATTTACCACTGCACTTGTGGAAGTCGGCTTCCCTCCTGCAGTTTCATTTCAACCCAGCAGGGAGCAACCTTTTATTATGGATTTCAGACTCTGCTCCGCTGAGCTCTGCTGAGCTGCTTTAAGGAGGTAATTCATAGGCTGATTCAGCAGGGCAACACTCAGATTCAGGGCTGAAGTTTCATTTTCCTGGTCTGACCTGGGTTTGACTCTCACATGCTGCACTCGTTGGAAACTGTGTGCCGTTTTTCTTTTATTATTTCCAATTGTTCTGTGACTTGCTCCATCATTTGCAGTGAAATATGAGCTAAAAATTAAAAAAAATTCTGTGACGTTAAATACTGTCACAAAGCAACTATAGTGAGCATTTTAGAACAAACAAGACCTATGGTTTCTAAGATGGATGACTAAGATGGTTTCTGTGTGGCAGCCAGTATGACAGCCAGGCAGTTAAAATGAATCCACTGGGGAAAGATAACATATGACCCCCAAAATAAAGGAGAGGCAGGTTCAAAAACTTACCGTAGGTTGCATAACATACTGTTGATGTGGCATCCAAGATGTACTCTGGACCTGTGGAGAAGAAAGTAGGAGGGGAGACATAAGATGTAGCAAAGGTAAAAGTGACGACATTAAAACCAGACACGGTGAAGGAAATAGGGAGAAGAGAGGTGGAGAGTAGAAAGAAAGTAAAAAATAAAGTAATTAAAGACGGAGGGGATGGGCATGTGTAGGAGGATACAGAAGGGAGGTCAGGGAGAGATGAGAGGAAAGGGAAGATCAAAAAGAAGATTGTTGTAAGTGGATAAAGAATTGAGGGAGAGAGAACATAAAGAAGGACAATTGGAAGACAGAATGACAGGAAGGGAGTGAAAATGAGAAAACCAAAGAGGAGACGAGAGAAAATGAATCATTAGCTCAAGTCCTTACAAGCTTATTTCAGAGCCTCTGTCCCTGCGGCAGCGTGTCCTAAAGAATATTACCGCTGTAACTGAGGGTCCACTATACAGTATGTTATGTTGTAATTATAAGAGGATATGAAGACCACAGAGAGCAATACAGTCTAATAATTACTGCTGCACAGTGGAGGTTTCATCATCAAAGCCTGTCTTGGCCACAAATCACCACTTTCATCTACTACTGCCCAGCCCTAACACAAGGAAGAACAAGTCCCCGAAGGCCCCTTTGTCACATGCACAACAGGGTATGCACGTACAGTATATAGCATGGGTCTCAAACTCGCGGACCGCGGGCCAATTGTGGCCCGCAGCACGATATTTTGTGGCCCCCACCGTGAGTTTTATGTGAATGGCACTTTGCTGCATTGTGTGGAAGGTCGCTTTGTTGCGCGAGCCCGAGCTGAACGAACCTACCAATCACAGTGGGGTATATAGCTCCCGGGGGTGGGCAATTGGCCGGGCTTGATGCAAGCAGAGGAACGTTTCACAACAACTATGGCGGCGCCCGTGTAACATCCCATAAGCATGATTAAAGCTTGATTTATACTTCTGCGTTGAATCGATGCCGTAGCCTGACGTGCACCTCTCCAGAAATGTAACTACATGTCACGGCGACGCAGACCACAACAGCTGTGATTGGTCAAGTCTCTCAGCGGTGCTGAGCGGCCAGGATCAACCACAGAAAGATCAACTTCTCTCCGCCTCCATCTTTTCAATGTTTGTTCACACAGATCGACTCAGATATTTTCTCTATTCAGCATTCCATTAATGTCAGTAAAAATTCTGTGGTTCAACAGTTATTAGCTCCAACTCCGCTCAGTTTGTAGTACAAGAAGAGGAAGAAAAAAACTCAGAGACGTCGCCGCCAACTAGTGGTTTGGTGATGTAACGACAGAGCAACACAACCAGCAGGCACAACTTTAATGCGTAGTGACACCAAGTGGAATGAATATATATCTTGTCACACAGCCCCAATCATGTCTTTTTCAAAGCCTGCAGTGAAGAGGAAGGTTGGTGACGAGCACAGACAAGTTCAAGCCATACTGAGGGTCTCAACTGCTTCCTCCCTTAAGCCAAATGTGGCTCAGCTATTTGAGCTGAAGCGCTGCCAGGTCTCTGGCAGCAAGAAGTAGGCAAGAGAAGCCATGTTCAGATAAACCCATTCAAGTTAAAGATCTGATAATAATGACGTTTGAGAAGATTGTTTATTTTTAACAAAGCTTTTAATGTAGAAAGCCTGATGTGGCCCAGCCTCACCCAGACTCTGCCTCCAGCGGCCGCCATGTAAATTGAGTTTGAGACCACTGGTATATAGTAATTATATGAGTGCATATGTATGTTCACTTACCTGTGTCTGTCTATGGGAGGTTAACAAACTGCACGGTAGGCTAATTCATTGTGTTTTCGTCAAAAAGCAGGATGTGTATAATTCTGCACTGCCGAAGGTGTGTCTTTGCATTCGTCTTTCTCGTTCACAGCAGTGTTTCGTGTTGGAGAAGAACTTGTGGGGGAAGGACTGGTGTTTATTTTAAAGTCTATGTGTCTGACAAACCGCAGATCAAGTACTGAGTCAATCTCTCAGCCGCAGCTACATCGGCAACCAGCTTTGACATGAATTGGTATGGTTTGTGCATGTGGAAGAGAGGATGCGACACATGGGAACAGTGACAGAGACAAAAGGAGGATTTGTGCCTACGAATGAAAGATCGATGGGAGGGGTGCTGCAATATGAGCCTGTGTTTTATCATTGCTAGACTAAGAATTGTCTTGAATGAAGAGAGCTGATATAACTCAATATATGTATGTGTTTTCTGAGTCTTTTCTGAGAAAGCTCCACTTGCTTGACCTCTATGTCCCGAAACTGCATACTGGACACCAGTGAAAAAAGAGATTATTCAACAAATTTTAAATTCATTTTGAAACCAGAGACCAGAATGTGGTGTGGATGGGATCAACTGAAAATATTCAATACATATTTCAAAACCCCTTATAAGTTGTTAACTTTGCTCAAGATGAGGCAGCACTTTATCTATATTTTAATTTGTGCCAGCAAATCCCATGAAAAGACCAAAACAGACATCCGCTGTGTTATAGGCCCATTCATTTCTTGATTTTCTCAAAAGGCTGAGTAATTTTCTTAAATGGCTAGGCACTGTAATTTTTAACAAACATTACTTTAACAGGAAAACAATACTGCATTTGTTAGATACTATTTTCAGCCGTGGAAAAAGACATATATGGTGTTCTAATGAGTATTTACAGCAGCAGGATGGTATACATGGGATTGACTCAAGAAAAGAGTGCTCATGTTCATGGGAATGAACACGCCACTGTCATAGTGTGGCTCATTGATGTGTTTTAATAGTTTTTTGATGCCGCTGGAGCTTTATGGACCATAGTAAGCTCTATTTACACAGACAAGGATAGTAGGATCAATTCACTGTTGGTTTTGGTCTTTTCATGGGATTTGTTGACAATGAGAAAACTATAGAATATCACTTTTCCTTTACAACCACAGATTTACAGCTACTAAACTAAAGCACTGTGCCCATGTGTATCTACAAAGTTGTTAACTTCACTTTGCTGGGATCCAATATTGGAGCTGTGTCTGACTTTGAACATTTGTTGCTTTGTTAAATCTGTTGGGAGCCCAGAGATCTATAGCAAAGACAAAATGCATGCCTGAAGCCTGAACTTCTGTACTGCAGTAGCAGCTAGGACAAAACACTTTACTAAATTACCCTGAATTTGGAAAGAAAGCAACATAATGAAACCATAGAGTAACCTATAGAGTTATTAATCTAAACACAGAACTTCAAGGTGTCCTTATCGATTTCTGGAGGTCTTACATGATTTAAAAGCTTGGACTAACACACAGGGTCCACACACCTGATATGTAGAGACAGGAGAGGCAGCGATGAAGGGCGTGATTGACGTCTGTGCAATCATCCGATTGGTGGAGATGCTGTATGGCGAAGAGTAAAACCTACGGAAGCAAACAAGAAAAGATTTAATTTTGACACCTTGAATATCTGCAGCCTAAGAAGTAGGGTGAAGCTGAACCAAGAGCATGTTAAAAGACAGTACAATGTTGACAAAAATGCAACGCCAGTCAAGAGGCTTCTCTGCATATACGTTTTTAGTTCTTCAGATGTAGCCACATGCAAAAGTGAAAATAAGCCTTTTGTACTTCTTTGTTTTCAACCACCCAGTGCACTTCAAGACACCGCTGACAAAATGGTTCAGACATCATCAAGGCTGTCATGGAAACAATAAATTTTGCAGCTTCAGTTTGCACCACACCATCAAAGATGTCTTCGAACAAGACTTGACACCGGAGCACACATCATGTTACAAAGGAGTCTGCTCCACCGTTATGCATAATAATGAATTATCACCTTAATGTGTGAGTGGGTGAAGTATTTCAGTATTGCCCTTTATGTTCCATCCTACGCATATTCCACTTAGCAGAGAAAGCTGCATCTGTAACATCTGCATTTTGCACTCTGTTTGCATCCCTCCCTTTACCTTTGTTTGCCCTTCTGATTTTGCTCCATCTTTTTTTTTTTTTCTTTTCAGTCCACCCCTTCAACCCTGCAGCGGCAAAATGCTGTGGCTCGCAGTGCTTTATTTATCATTGTGTACCTAGAGAGGACATGTTTCATCCGCCAGGCCGTGTTGCTGCGCCCGATCGATCCCAAAGTGTCTGTTGACTGAATAATGGAGCAAGGGAGGGGAGAAAGAGAGAGGCAGAGACAGAGAGAGGCCCTCCCCCATCTATCTCTAACATAACCATGACTGTATAAAAAGGTACTTGCCACAAATCAAGTCTTGCTTAATTGGAGAAGAAACGTACTTAAACGCACACACACACTGTTGGTTTACTTTCAAACCACTACAGTCAAATATCACATTATTTAACGTTTGCTGTATTTCATTCATAAAGATCTGCATCACACATAACAGAATATCCACTCTATTCTTACAGCTGAGATGACAGCTGAGCTCAGCAACCAGCCAGATACAGGAAAACATAGATGGATGGGTGCTACCTCACTGTGACACCAGCACACATCTCATTTCAAGGGTGAAATGGGTTGCCGGAGTGGTCACCTGCTCCGTTATTGCACTCTCTGTTTCACATTACATGTGTTCGGTCAGCGATAGCACGAGCAGCGTTGAACTCAGCTTCGAGATGCAAACCCTCAGGTATTTTTAAACTATTGCAGTCCTGGCCTCGTGGATGCAGTTGGTTTCCAACTGCCTGCGATAAGCTCCAGAGCATGATTGTGCTTCACACAGACATCCAGCCTCCCTTTTGGTTTTTTTATGCTCTACTTGGTGTGCTGAAGCCTAAGTAGTAGTACATTATAGCTACAATGGTTACTCTACTTTTCCACAACACAACGTGGCTCACTTTCTTGGCTCCAGAAAAAAAAAATCTCATGAATTATTAGCGCTATATATTTTCTCTTGCCAAGGCTCAGCTCTGGTTCATACGCAGGTGGATTGTGTGTTCTATCTTAGGCCTGTTGACACTGGCTCAGCTTACTTACCTTGCCTTGAAGGTACATTGATTTTCTTTAACGTTACACTTGCACCTTTAAGGGACAGTGTATAACATTTCAGGGATTCTATTAGCAGAAATGGAATCTGATATTCATAATATATAATATAATCACCTGAAGATAAGAATTTATCTGTTTGGCATGGAAAGGACATTGTGCTGCTTGGCTCTATGTGTCTGACGTTGAGAGGGGGTCATGTTGCTGGCTCTATATGTTTGGAAATGCCGGGAAGTTGATTCTTCTCGATCCAGCGTCTCACACAATTATGTTCATATTATATGTATTCATTTTTGTCAAATGGATGGTCTATGTTGCATTTTAATTATGTTGTTACTATGTAAACACAATATTTATTGTACATCTGTCCATTCTGGAGGGGGGATCCCTCCTCTGTTGCTATTCTTAAGGTTTCTTCCATTTTTTTTTTTTTTAATTTTTTTCTGCCAAAAGTTTTTTTTCTGGTTGGGGAGTTTTTTCTTATCCAGTGAGTGTTGCCCCCTGAAGCAAAATTGTGATTTGTGATTTTGGGCTATACAAATAAAATTTACTTCACTTCATTTACAGTATACAGTACCTACACAGGGAATGGTCCCCTCCACTATGTTTCTACGCTATCCCAGAATGAACAATTCAAACGCTAGCTCTAGAGAGAGCCTTTCACATTTTTACGTGACCTAAAGTTCACTGTACTTCTCCGACATGCTGCATTAAGATGAGCTGCAGAGAGCAAATCCATGGTACCACCAGCTGCTCTCTGACTTCTGTTGCTCATAAAGCAGCGTTGTTATGGTAAGGATGCTAAGGTGAATGGCATTACCTCAGCTTTGCACTCTGTGGCTCACATTACCGCAGTCCTGGAAAGGGTGGAGTGAATGGAGGGGTACTCAGTTGGTTGCAGTCTGCAACTACACCACTAGATGCCACCAAATCCTAAACACTGTGCCTTTAAATATAATAATAATAATAATACTTTTTTATTTAATTGCATCTGTCACGGCAGTTTGAAAAGATATATACTGTGGATGGATCCAAGCTGGAGAAAGACCTGGAACATGTTTGTCAAAGTGGTGATCAGTGACAAAAAGAAAAAAAAAAAAAAAACACTCCTGTTGATCATGTAGCAGTGTGGGTCCATTTTGTCACTGTAAAATTAATGTATGACTTGCATTAGAGATACTGTATTACTGTCATTGATGAATACAAATGAGTGAACGCAGCCCGGTTATTCAATATGGTTCTCTGATTGTGTTTATTGTATTTTTCATTAGAGTGATGTGTATTGAGAGAGAGAAATAGTAGGTAGAGGACAGATCCAAGGTTATTGATGGAGGCTATTAGCCCTGAGCAGCATGCTGTCAATAGAGACTCCAGCGTGGTTGTTTAAACAATACACTAAACATGTAATTGCGAACAGCACATTACTACAGGATTGAATTTAAAACTTCTCCGTGAATCCCTGGTGTGACCTAGCAGCACTGTCAGGAGTTTGCCCTGAAAAATTAGCAAATGATTTAGTGCCGACCTCGGTGACTTTTCAGTAGAGAAATGTGGGGGACCATGCTAAAATATATATTTGTATGTGCATGTATGTTGACAGGAGACACAGAGGAACAAAGAGACAGATGTAAAGGCAGAGGAGGAGAGGTAGGACCAGAAGCAGGGAGAACGAGAGAGAAGGATGGAGAGCAAACAGACCACATAGGAGGCAAGAGATTGAGAAAAAGAGAGCCAGAGAAGGTGAATTTTGTCTCCATGATAGTGGCTATAAGCCAAAGCAGTCTGTTTGGTTGGGACACATGTTTCCACTAACATCAGATTGGCATCAGACCCTAGAAACCAGCTGTCCTCAAGCTTGGAAAGACTTGCAAACCTGTAATTGATTCATACCCTTCCCGTCTCCTTGGGCTGACTTTATTTTTGCCTTTGCCTTCCTCTTGACCTCGCCTGGCACCTCCCTTTTTACTCAGCCCCCTTCCCTCCCTGCTTTTTCGCCTCTCTAATTAGCTGCATTAGCATTTCACAGTCATTTAGCGCTTCGCCGGAAGGAGCTCCGATGACCTCGGAGGAGAGGTCGAGGGGGCTTAAGCAGCGCTAGTGCACAGATGCTTGTGCGTGAGCCTGCATCTACACATGCACCAGCACGCACACATACACAAAGACACCAGAGATGACTGAAGTAAATCATCCGCTTGGATATGGAGAGTAGGAACAACAACGTGTAGAAGAAGGGGAAGAGAGGAAAGAGTAGAAAGCAGAACATTTTGGAGAAGGACAGACAAGCAGAAGAGGACTGGTTTAAAAGTGATATGAAGAGCGTAAAGGGACATGTTGAGCATAACAGGACAACAGTGAAGAAGAGGGGCAGGAAAAGAGGAAGCAGAGATACAAAGAGTAAGGAAGACTGAGTCGACAAGAAGGAGGAGTGGAGAAACACAGAGCTGGAGGGAAGCATCTCCTGGGATCGCATCACCAGCAGCATTCCTAGCAGACAGGGCCGATCTCCAATTTCCCCGTGAAACAGGCAGACGCTCGGCTCTCTGCACTCAGCCTGAGAGAACTGCAGATAGCCTCAGCTGACGAAAGTCTTACAGCGGCACTGCAACACCACCCAACTTCCCTGTCTGCAATCAAAACCTACATGTCTGACAGCTTGTATGCATAGGTGCATAAATAAATATCCCATCTGCACCAGTCAGATGTGAGAACGAGGGCATGCGACAGGGTAAGAGACAGATAGAGAGAGAGGGTGTTAATGACCCACGTGTCCTGTATCTGTTTGAATATGCGTGCATGTTTGTGGTCTGCTCATTTGCATGCAAGTGCTCATGTGTATATTAGCGCTTATGGCTGGCTGATGAGTATGTTCATCTTTGCAGCTTTGCTGGTGCGGGAGGTGTACGGTTTGTAAAGATCCATAAACAGGCGCTTTACCAATATTTGGCACAGGATGTGAATCAAAAGTAAAGTTGCATACATCAAAAGTTGAAGACAGTTTGTAAATTTAAGAAAAAAAACTCTCAACCTACCCGTTCTGCATCGCGGTGGGATCATACGTCAATGCCATACCACTCTGGAGAAAGAGATGAAGAGAGAGACATATACACTGAAAGGTTAAAATAACTGATATGCCTTTTGAATCACTTGTATGTACTCTCTCATTACAATATTGATCTGTAAACAGTTATTTGATTGTGCAAACTGACAGCAATATTGCCTCTGCCAATGAACAAGCCAGTGAAGGTAATGAATTGAGGGGTGGAGAGACAGTAGAGAGGGAACGTAGACTGATTCGTGATGTCAAATAAACAATAAAAACAAAAGCTTAGACATGAAATTCAACAACATAAACAAGTGAGTGGGATACAAAGACCTGCTAAATAAAGAACAATTGATGATGTCCTCAATAGTGCAAAAATCTCAAATGAGCCAGTTAAAAGCACTCATGTACAATAGAATCACTCTGCATGAATTGGTGTGAGCCTGTGGACCACTTAAAGCTGTACTTATCCTGTTCAAAATACTCACAGATACAGTAAAATACCCACAAAAAGGTACAGTGAGGGATGACTGTGTCAGTTTTGACAGTGTTACTGCATAATATGGATGAAACATAAGTTCCTGGTTCGATACACTCAAAACATTTTAAGCTAAGTTTGACTGAAAATAACTGATTCCTCATGTATTGCTCCTTAGCTATTGAATGTTCAAACCAGTTTTTAGGTTTTCAGATAGATTTTGGATTTAAAAAGTAAAAAGTTAAAAAAAAAAAACAACCTTTTCATCAAAATATATTTTTCCTTGTTTTACAAGATGAACTTTATATACCATATGAAAATATACAGAATAAGAAAGGCCTTGATTAGGGCTGTAAATTGATTAAAATATTTAATCACAATCAATCACACATTAATTGCACATTTTATATCTGTTCAAAATGTACCTTAAAGGGAAATTTGTCAAGTATTTAATACTGTTATCAACATGGGAGTGGGCAGATATGCCTGTTTAATGCAAATGTATGTATATATTGATTATTGGAAATTAATTACCAACACAAAACAAAGACAAATATAGTCCAGAAACTCTCACATGTACTGCATTTAGCATAAAAAAATATGCTTGAATCATAACATGACTAATTCGAGACCTTTAGATCTATGGGTACCCACGAGGGGAGACTTGTGGGTACCCATAGAACCCATTTTCATTCACATATCTTGAGGTCAGAGGTTAAGGGACCATCCTCACCTCAACAAAGCCTCCATTGGCAACAAGCTAGGATGACATAGTTGGTAGTAATTGATTCTTTAGGTTTTCTAGTTTCATATGATACCAACATCTTCACTCTAGCTTTAAAACTGAGCCAGCTACAATCTAAAAATTGCAAGTTGTGTTAATGCGTTCAAGATGTTAGTGGCATTAAAACAAATTTGCATTAAAGCGTTATTATCACATTAGTGTTGACAGCATCAGTCTTTATTGGACCAGCATTCTCCAAATGCCCCAAACATCTCTTTTCAAACCAAACGCGGTAAATACTTCACTTACTTTTAACAACATGCAGGGATATTAAGAGGTGGTAAAGTATATACTGTACATTATGCACACAAAGTAAACAGAAAGCAAACCACCACTGGAAGATATCAACTGATCTGCTTGAGTTAGAAATGTTTCAGATGGAGTAAAAATGAACAGTTGTTCCCTATTTGCTGATTGTACGGCTAGCACACAAAGGAGCAGAAAGGAGACAATCTGGAAGAAAATGAGAGAAACTGAAGTTCCTGGTAAGTTTTGAAACCGGTCTGATTGTCACAAACACAGTTGGTGCTTGTTGTCACAGCAAACATCTGCACTGTCAGTCAGGAAGCTGACAGTGGACCAAAACTACTCAATGAGTCAAAACAAGTCAAAATTTCATTTCACTGACATCAGTTTACTCAAAAAAAAAAAAAAAAAAAAAAACTCTCAGTTCAGGAGACAACTGTAAATATGTACTTAATACTGTGCTCCAGTTTCCAACTCCATTGTGCATAATGTCACCATTTATCCATCCATGATACATTGTTCACCCCAACTGCAAGAAGCGCTGCTCATGGAACAACAAGCGGACTCCATGCTGTAATTTTCCTATGACAATCTCCACCCCTGACAGGGCTCACTTATTACTACACTACTCCATATACATGAAAATGATGAGGTTTTTCTGCATTATCAGAAGTAATGCAAAGCTACACAAGCATATCTTAGTTGCTAAGTACTCTCTGTCCCTCCTCCTCTCATTATTCAGTCAAGACTTTATCTTGAAGTGACACTTCTGGGACTGTATGTTTTCTATCTGTGTCTTTGTGCAAGTGAATGAGACTGCTTCTCGCTGCTGGGCTTTGAAAAAGAGCTTCATCCACTTGACTGACTCTTGGCAACGCTGGAACAAACTTAAAGCAACAATAGTGTTTTAGTCCTCTAATCTTTCACTCTATCGCTGTCATTTGGACTTGCTCTATATTCCAAACAAGTCTCTTCTCTCCAAATTGGCACATGAGTTGAATGTGTGCCCTGATCCTGAACTCTGCTGCAATGTTTGTTTTTTCCCCAAACAATGTTTCTAGCCAGGACCAGGGGAATATAGACTGCACAAGCAATAAAAAGGAGAACCAGAGATTGATGACAACAAATAGCAAAAATTCATTATTCCAAAGCCCATGATTCATTTTCATAGCAGCCCTTAAACAAACATCTGATTTAAAACAGGTAAAAACAACATTACACATACACAAGAATCCTGGTTTTCAACTTGAGCTGAATTTGTATTCACTGCTGTTTGCCATGAATCGTCTTTCTGAACAGAAGATTTCTGAGCCAGAGTTAGAACATCTTGACGTTTGCATCCTGTCCTTTATTCATCTAACAACAAAGACTGGACAACAATCCTCACTCACTGTCACATAATACCAGCGTTAGTGCACTAATGTGTGGAGACGTAACAGTCATCTATCCATCTGTGTGCACAGTTTATCCTCATGGAAGGATTACTGAATGGACCTACCTGGCCCAAAGGGTCAGAGGGTCCCTGGAACCAGAGCATCTGTCTGAAGTTACTCTTAACTCTTGTTGGAAAGAAAATCAAATGGCAGAGATGCAAAACAACAACAAAGACACATAAAATGGCTACAAGAGACATAAAATGACTACAAAAAAAACACAAAACCACCACAAAGGCCACTGCAAAGAAACATAAAACAATCACACACATACTGTAACATTACTATAGAGAAACACAAAACAACTACAGAGAGACACGAAACAACCAAAAGATACAAAACAACTACAAAGATACAAAACACCTACAAAGAGACATAATACAACTACAGAGACACAACAACTATAAAGGGACACAAAACCACCACAAAGACAATTACAAAAAGACACAAAAGCACTACAAAGAGACATAAAATGTCTCCAGAAAGACACAAAACAACTACAAAGATACAAAACACCTACAAAGAGACATAATACAACTACAGAGACACAACAACTATAAAGGGACACAAAACCACCACAAAGACAATGACAAAAAGACACAAAAGCACTACAGAGAGACACAACAAAAAAAACTATAGGGACATAAAATTACAATAACAGAAAGAAAATGACTATAAAGAAACACAAAACGACCACAAAGATCACTACAAAGAAACAAAACCACAGAGAGACATAGCATTACAATAGAGAAACATAAACAGCTACAAAGAGACATAATACGACTACAGAGACACAAAACAACTACAAAGGGACACAAAACCACCACAAAGACAACTACAAAAAGACACAAAAGCACTACAAAGAGGCATAAAATGACTACGTACTACTACAAAGAAACACAACACAACTACAAAGAGATATAAAACAGCTATAGAAGGACACAAAACCACTAGAAAGAGACACAAGGAGACACAAAATGTTTGGAGTTGAAAAAGATACAAAAGACACAAAGAGACAGGATGGGTTGTTTGTAGTCAGTTTGTCTCTCTTCCTATGTAGAAGGGGTGAGGGGGCTTTTACAAGTCTGTGCCCAGGGGCTTGTTGCCGCATCGTCCGCCCACGTGTATCCTATGAGTGTTTCTCTGCACAAATCTGTTATCTGTGTGAGTGATTGTGTGTGCAATATGAGCTTATGTCAGAGTCCCAAGGTCAGACTCATTTAGGAGTGAGGGGTTCTGGGAGATTAGGGTTGGCTGACTGAGTGTGAGGACGCAGCGAGGCCCCGTAAAGCACCTCCACGACCAGATGCCTCTATTTGTCTGCCTGGACTCGGAGACCTGGCTCAGACAAATGCGTAAACCTCTGAAGAAATGCTTTCCCTCAGCAAGGCCAAGTGGAGCTTGTCAGGACTTGGCCCACTGACAAATGTGTGAGGAGTCCCACTGAAAGCACTGATCATTTATTTTAAACCCAGCTGACAATTCATAAATGTTGACAAGAGGCTAGAGAAAAAGAATCACTATTAACTAAGCCCTGATGTGATTTGTCACTTCTTGCTTTCACAAAAGCTGCAATTTGTGCCTGCTACACACATGATGGCCATGCACGTACTGTGGCATCCTGTTTTTGTTGTGGTGGCTCCTCTTTCAGCACACATTTGTGTCAGCCTGGTTCCATTTCACTTCACTTCACCACCCTGCTCTTTCTCAACCTCCATGTGATGCAAATGTTGGGAAACTGTTAAAAACTGCGCTCTGTGCGTGGGTGGCGAAATTATTATTCACTTTCCCTTGTTCTGTAAATTAAAGCTTTGGTATCGACACTAACAACTTCTGAACTCCCCACATTGTGTAACAGTCAATCTGCTTTCAATCCGCTGCACAAGGTTTTATTTCATCTGAAGATGACAGACTGGAGGTGGGAGTTTCAACAAAAGGAAAAACAACTTGGCATTGGGGTCTTGTAAAAACCTTGTATTTCAAATTTAACAATCTTTACACATACCAGCTTTCATACTGTCAGCAGCATCTCTAATTTGGGCCTACAATATGTTATTGGAAATGAAAGCTGATAATGACCCTGTAGGGGGGCCTGTCAAGTTATTGAAACTTGGTTATAGAGTGTGAAAAAGAAACTGATGTCAAAGGGAACATAAGCCAGACATTTTATGAAAATGATGACCTTTTAGACCTACTGTGAGGCAGCTGTCGAAATGCTGCAGTACAATCTGTATCCAACAGTATTTCACTCTCACCTTTCTAACTATTATGATAACAGTTGCACTTTTGCTAGAAAGCTGAGTAGGAAAAAGTTTGAAAGAGGTTTGTGGATATACTGTACTCATACTTATGACTAAGTTAAAATAACACCACTTTTGGTTTTGTTAACTTTACTATTTCCTCTTAAAAACCCTCTCGGCAGATACGGTGTACTCATTCTGACTGTGAGATTTAGAAAACTTCTGCTGCGGCATAATTTTGCCTGAGGAAAAATTCTTTGTTGCTTTCTTTTATAGTGGCAGAGGGTAAAAAGGATTATGTAGTAACAAACTGATTGAAAGACATGGTTCTTGTGTTACAATTTGCCTTTTCCATGTGTGTTTTAAGAAAAGGCTGCTGTGGCTGCTGAAGGGGATCTTTTACAATGGGTACTCTGAGCTTTATTTGATTTATTAAATACAGTTTTAAGCCTCACCTCTCCTTCCCGTGTCCACGGTCGGCCATTCTGGGGATATTTGACCTGGGTCTGCCTCTTCTTCTGGCCTCCGTCAGCAAACTTGCACAGCAACGGCTCTGCAGGGGCTGCAGAGTGAGTCAGACACAGAGGGAGACAAGGACAAACACAGAGATGGATTAATCATCTTAATAGCAGGAAAAAGCTAAATTTCATGCATTAGGTTAAGTTACATTCCAAAGATAAGATTTAAATACGGGGTGCTATACTGTGGCTTAAACAAAAACATAACATAAATCAATTGGACCTGAAAAAGACACTCCAGCTCTTACATTTATCTCCTCCAGCCCTAATCCAAACATCTAAACAACAGCAGTTATCGCTCCATCTCTACAACCCCTACAACCACACTTCGATAAAAGCAGCCTTGACGTAGAAACAAAGCCACAGGCTAATCATCAAAGAACTGTGAGCATGGTTCAAACGACAAACCAAACCGGCATACTTAATACGTTAAATAACTCAACACAGCTTGACCCTGGGCGATAAACCGTGATTGTGATTGCTCCAAAGACAACATGGACCTTTTCTGGACCAGAGAAAGCAGAAAGCCTTGATTACAAATAGGATTAGCTGAGTGTGACCTCCCATACAAAAGTTCACCAAACTCTAACTTCAACCTGATTGGCTGCAGTCCTCAAATACCCTACAGGCCTCTGAAATAACAGGAAGTGGCTGGATTGGGGCACGATTATCCAAAAGAAAAAAAAAAGGCTCTGTTTCGTATCAATTTATTTTATTTTAAAAGCATATTAAAAAGCAAGAAAGTGTGAATAATGGCTTCTATTTCTGGGAAATGCTTCAACAACAGCAAGACTCAAGCATCACAATAAAAAGTACTATCCTAACATAAACCAGGACACTCAGAGAAGACAATTTAATGGCTTATGTAGTCAGATAGTCTCATACATATTGAATCACCATGGATCAAAGTAAATACTGCCCTCTTGGGTATACAGTTACCAAAGCATGTGTACTTCCAAAGACATAGTGTACAATAAGAAAATAATGTACGTATATAAATGTTTATGTGTTATACAGTTAGAAAATTACTATAATAGCGTATTAGTGTAATTCATGTGTATAATTAGAAAATTAAATGAAAACTCACACTTCCCCAAAATGTATTTGGGACTTTAAAGGAGAGAACTAACTTAAATAAAAATCCTAATATGTTATATCCATGGCCTAGGAAAGTTCAACTGCTCTCAAAGCCAGAAACCAGGGAAGTAAGTCTCAAACTTGTGATATCATAGGGTATAAAGTCTGGAGCTCCTCCATAGACAATGAATGGGAGACTGATATCGTGGACCCACAGAAGGTTTATTTTTCTTTTTTATACCCAGTTGAGTTTTGCTCTATTGTAGTGTTTTCGGTTGTGAAACAAAAAAAGCACCCATATACTCAGAGCATTCCCCTGGGTGCTCTCAGTGTCATCTAGAACATCTCTCCCTATTTGTTGTCTATATAGCAGCTCCAGGCTTTATACCCTATGATATCACAAGTTAGAGTTTTATCACAGTTGTTCACGTTAACAAATACTGACTGGACTTTCCTCGGCCATGGAAATAACATATTGGGATTCTTAATTTAGGTGGTGTTCCCCTTTAAAGTCCCACATACATTGAAGTGAGGTGGGAGTTCCACTATAAGCCCCAAAATCTAGCATGAATCTAGCAATGAACCACAATTACGGTATTTTAAAGCAAAAATGCAATTGGCAGAATTAAAAAGCTAACGTCAGGCTATAAACACCATGGTCGCATGAGCGCAAGTATACACAACTAGGCTGTAAATGTGTAAAGGAGTCAGAATGATGACACTTAGTCGTCTCATTTAGCCAATTGTTAGCAACCACCTTTTTTTGAGATGCGTAAAAGCTTCAAAATTCATGAGTGGGATATTAACTGACATATGATCTACTGTAGAACAAAATGTTAAAATCTCTAAATCTTGTGCTCACCACAGGCATCTATTTAACAACCCATTCAAAAATAGCATTGACTCAGATCCGAAGGCAGCAGAAGTGCTAAAATGCTAACTCATTTGCAGGAATTAGGACTCATTCCTGCACCACTCCATACAGAGCACTCGTCTTTCATCTTATGTTGAGAAGACCTACAGTGTAATTGCTGCAGTGGAATGCTGTCATGTTCTGTCCATGTCCTCATTCAGTCCTATAAAGACACCCCCTTGATCCTGAAATTGAATAAGCCACTAACTTTTAGGCATTGCCTCTCGCTTGTTACTTTAATACGTCCACCAAGGCATGTCTGAGTCACTGACTGCATCTTATTAGCTGGCACTTGTGTCTTATTTAACCGGCAGTGATTTCAAACTGTCAAGAAAGTCAAATCCTCATTACTGTGTAGTTTAGAAATAAATTACTTCTTAGAAGACACAGGATTCTGTGAACTAGCAAAGGAGATATCATCATGCTGGTGCTGATTTAACACATTATGAATGCAAAAAAACAAAAGAAAGTATGCAATTACCTGGCCTACTTCAAGAAAAATGTTCCTTTATCTCAATAAACTGAAAAACGAGAAGAGGTGTTCTCAACTGAGGACAGCATTCAGAGCTCAAGGTTGAGACGAGAGCTGTTTGGAATGCCTGGGGCCTGGATGGGCACTCTAACGGTAAGTAGTCGGAGCAACACAGAGCTGTGTGATTATACTGCATTGAAGAATACGTTGTCATTATACTTTTTTAACTTGATTTTTATCTGAATAACAGGCCACACAGCTGGGCCTCTATTATCATCCGTTGCCGTTGCTTTTCATCTTTCTCAGTCACTCCCCTTCTCCGTCTCTCTCTTTTAGCCACTCTGCTCCATGCATTCATATATATTTGATAAACAGTCTTGTATGGAGGTGTACATGTGATTTGTGTGCGTCTGTACCACTATGTCTCACCACAAAAATTCAGTGTAGCTTCCTCCAGAAAAACAAGAGCTTGGCCCAGAAAGAAACACAAAAAATGGCCAAGATTTACAGGCGATGGATGTTTTTGAATCAAGATCAACAACAAAATCGAGAAGATACAGTGTGGTGGCAGAAACATTAGTCACTTCAGCTGAGGGAAGTTATTAAAGTGGGTAGCACTAAAGCTATTACAAAAAAAAAAAAAAAAAGTTTATACTGTTTATTTCTCAGCGTTATTAACTCACATACTGTGGGCCTTCATTCATCAGCAGTCCTGTTTGAGGTTTAAATGTGCTTTTAAGTCATAGCCTTTTTCAGCCATAATGTTTCCGGAACTGTGGAGCCGCAGGAGCACAGTTCAGTTACTAGAAGTCCCTTTAAAGGAACCATGTGTAGGATCTGGCGGTATCTAGCAGCAAGGTTGTAGATTATAGCTTCTCCCACGTGCCAATGCGAAAACGTAAATGTCTCTCTCTGGAGCCAGATATTGTAAGAGTAGCGTGGTTAGAGTGTGTGTACGTAGGAAGTGAGTGGTGAAGCAAGAGATAGAGAACAAGTAATGTTATTGACTCTGGCCCAAGCAGGAAGATTTAACAGTTTGGTTTGTCCATTCTGGACTACTGTTGAAGCATGGCAGAGCGGCATGTTATGGAGAGGACCCGCTCCCGATGTAGATATAAACGGCCCATTCTAAGGTAACAAGCACACGACTCTTATTTTCAGGTGTTTATACACTAAAGAAAATATACTTATTATATCCCATTTCTCTCAATAGATCTCCCTAAATGTTACAAACTGTTTTTACTGCATCAAAGGAACCGTGAAGACAAGGCAAACTAGTCCAATAACACATTTAATAGCACAGTGATGCTTGAGACACAATTTTGTTGTTCTTTGCTTGTGCAACACAATATTTGCATGGATGTGATGAAAGGATGCAAAAGAGAAATGCATGTAATGCAGTCTGAGAGGAAATAACAGTAATAACCCAAGAGCTGGGATTTTTTGGCACCAGGAACTAAAGGTCAGAGGAACTCAATTCAGACTCTTGTTCCTCTGTTCGAAACTCAGGAAAGGTTTCTGAGTTTCTGAAATGGTTCTTGGGAATTTCTGGGGTGGCTGTTAGTGTTAATTTGTGAGACTATGGTAAAACCTCTAGTGATAAGTAGTCTATGTAATGCAAATGTAAAAGCATCCATGGGTTGGGCTTAGGTTGAAAATGTACATAATAATGACAAGTAATAATGGGTGATAGAGAGATGAAAAGAGGACTAATTTTCATATAAAATAGGGGTGAATCCTAATTTTAATTTAATTAATTTAAATTAATCTAGAATAAGATTAGGTTCAGAATATGCTACAAGATACATTCGAGAATGATGTGGGCAAATTAAACTGTCAGGTTTACGGGAGAGGAATAGAGAAATCATGTCGTTATGCCCTCACGAGTTAGAAGTTCATTGACTTTGTGTGTAAAATGTATGAGACACTATGTGACGTGAGGACACACATGCTTGATATAGACTTACAGGCAGCAACGGTGTTATGTCAATGTTTTGTTTTACTGGTGTGACAGACAGAGAAAGCCACGCTGTCGATGGCTGACAACTTGTCAAGTTTATAGTCAGGACACTTTCTTCTCTGCCTCTTCTCTAAAGCGTCTTCTCTAAAACGCCACACAAAGATGCAGAAGAAGCTCCTGCTGATCTAAAACAAGTGTTCAGCCTCAGTATTTGCATGAAAAGGATACCTCTGGTTTTTTAATTGAATCTGTTATTTTTACACACTACGTTTGAATTTTGGTGAAAAAATGGGGCCATTTATTGTTAGAATTAGTGATGCAAAAATGCTAAGTGGCTGATCCTAAGAGCAAAATAAAATAAACCTAGAAATATCACTTCCAATGATGTGACAGATAAATGACAGGCAAAATTTAATTCCCTCATACTAACATCCAGAGAGTAAAGCATGTAACATGATAACAGAGGGACATTTCTGTGGAGTACAGACATAAAAATTCACATATACACAATAATACTGCTGCAATCTGTTTTAGTATCAGAGCTGGTGTAATGGCTCCAGACATAGAGTACTATGGGCCAGTGTTTACATGCACAAACACGCCTACGGCTGCATGCACACATCAATACTCTTATAATGTTTTGGTTGCCTTAGTGCATCTGGAGCTTGGATGTAGTGTTTTTCAGAGGCTGCTGCAGGACGTCAGTATTTAGCTGGGCAGGACATTTGGACAGGCCCATAAATGGAGAAAGTTGTGTCTTTTTTCTATAGATTATTCAAATTGTATACTGCTGCCACATTCTAAGAAACCTGGAGTTTAGTCCTATTATTATTTAAATCTGACAAGTCAGATTATACTGCCATGTCATCTCACAATACCAAAATAACACATGAAATAAAGAGAAGATTAAATGTTTGAGCTGTAGCTTAAGACATCAAACTAAATAAACCGAAATAAAAGAATGACTTGAAATGTAGGATTAACACAAAATAATGTTTGATCCTGCATGTGCAGTATATATCTATATACATACATGCATTTGGGCTGTCAAAGTTAACGCAATTATGCAAATTCATTTTAGCAAGACTAATATCTTTAATGCATTAATGTATTTTCAAGATATGCCTTCTCTTGTCATACTAGCATGTCATGAATGAGGTGAATTAATGCTCCAAACTTGCTAAATTTTGGTTAGGAAAACCTGGCATGACCATTTTCAAAGGGGTCCCTTGACCTCTGACCTCAAGATATGTGAATGAAAATGGGTTGTATGGGTACCCACCAGTCTCCCCTTTACAGACATGCCCACTTTATGATAATAACAAGCACTTTGGGGGCGGCAGTAGCTCAGTCTGTAGGGAGTTGGCTTGGGAACCGGTTCAAGTCCCGACATGGACCAAAAACTGAGTGTGAACTGGTAGCTGGAGAGGTGCCAGTTTACCTCTTGGGCACTGCCGAGGTGCCCCTGAGCAAGGCACCAAACCCCCAACTGCTCGGGGCGCTTGTCAGGAGCAGCCCCCTCACTCTGACATCTCTCCATTACTGCATGTATGTGTGTTTCAGGTCTGCATGTACCATGTATAATTTTAACAGAGTGTAAATTGAATTTCCCCACTGTGGGACTAATAAAGGTAGATCTTCTTCTTCTTCTTCTTCTTCTTTGGGGCAAGCCTGCTGGGCTGCAGTTTGCTATGTTATGATTTGAGCATATTTTTTATGCCAAATGTAGTACCTGTGAGGGTTTCTGGATTTGTCTTTCTGTCAATTTGTCTTTGTTTTGTGTTGGTAATTAATTTCCAATAACAAATATATACATATATTTGCATGAAACAAACATAATTGTCCATTCCCATGTTGATAAGAGTATTAAATACATGACAAATCTCCATTTAAGGTGCACTTTGAACGATACAAAATGTGCAATTAATGTGTAATTAATCGTGATTAAATACTCAATTTACAGCCCTAATCAAGGCCTTTGATATTCTGCGTATTTCATATATTTCATATAGCATATAAGGTTCATCCTGTAAAACAAGAAAATGTATATTTTGATGAAAAAGATTATTTCTTAGTATTTTTTTAAATCAAAATCTATTCGAAAACTTAAAAACCATTGAACATTTAATAGCTAAAGAGCAACAGATGAGAAATCTTCTGCTCTATGTTATTTTCAGTCAATATTTACATCTCCCTTCAAGTGTGTGTGTGTGTGTGTGTGTGTGTGTGTGTGAGAGAGAGAGTCAGTCTATGACTGTGACTGGGGAAAAAGAGTCAATATAACTAAATGTCTTGTTAAAAAATGAATTGACTAATTTATTTATTTGGTGTTGCTGTTGTTGATTATCACCTTAATATGTGATAATTATCATTAATTCAAAATTAGCCTTATGAGCCAGAATAATGCAGCACAAGCAGTGAAAGGATTTCCACCAGCTATTAATTAATCAGTACTGGCTAATGTGCACAAAGTTAAAAGGATACAAATCAGTCAACCTATGAAGCCATTTTGTCCATTGAGTCATTTAATTAAAACAGTTAATCTGTTTAACAGAGCCATTACTTTTGGTATTTGTCTAAACGCTCGTCTGTATTTTACCTCTACAGAGGAAATGTAGGGACAGGCATATAAAGTGATGCAAAATGACTTTCACAGTCTCTACCAGCACGCCAGTGCAAAGTACTGCAACACAAAAGCAATATCGTAGCAGCTAAAGAAAAATCCAAAATCATTTTATTCACATTGTGTTCCTGTTACTGTATAATGAAAAACAGACAAGTGTAACATCACTGCTGTATTAGCCTTAGCTGATGCCCGTGGTGGCAGAATTATGATATCATGTATTTCTCTGTGGGAGAAAATAATTCACTTTATATTCATTCACAGGCACAGTGACAAGCGCCATAAATACAGATGATAATGACAATAACGAATGTTATTTATTCCTATGAGGGAAACTTGGCCGCCACACAATCAGGACGCAACAACAACCGCAGAGCATCCAGAGACGAAATTACCTGTCTGCTCAGACTGCTGCATCAAATTAATTATTCAGCTTGCTTTCACAGTTACATTACTACAATCTGTTGCATTTCACAGGAGGGCTTTAAAAGGAAGAAGGACATTTTTAATTGTCAGTTTGACCCCTGCTGCTCTCACTCCTGCGGCTCTGCAACACAAAGTGATGAATTCATGATGAATTTGGGCACAGCTGCGTCTGCCACCTAAAATAGGTCACTTTTGGGCACGTCAACTTAATTAACATTGTCTGAATCAAATATATGGATATCTAAAGAGTGCAGATATGTAAATTCTTAGTAAACAGGACATGGAGTTGAAGAAATGAAATTCAGTCCACATTGAATGAGTAAAAATGATTGCTGCAGTCACGCATTAATCGATCTTTGTAGCCCCAAGCAAAACAACATTTCCCCTCTTACTCGGGGCTGTGTTTTTTTCTGTCAGTGTTCCACCAGGTAAGGAGTTTTAACGGGAAATCCCAACATCATCGCTTAGTTTGCACAGCAAATGTGCAGACAGCTGCTCGGGTCTAAACAGAAAATGAACGGAGGCCAAATGGGCGAGTGGATTTTCACCGTAACAGAAAGAGTCAGGGTGGATTCAAGCAGTGAAATCTTTATTTTTGTAGTCACATTTGATCACAGACCTGGTTTATTATTCATAAAGATGCTATTTTAATCTTTTTTTTTTTTTTTTATTACGCAGGTGGGCAGACATAAAGACATCTTTATTAACTCTGGAGTAACAGGAGCTTTTGTATTATACTGAACAAGTTTTAACCCAACGGACTATACGTACATCATGTTTTGTTCTTTCACATATTCAGGTATGAAACGATAAAAGATGTTAAGCTTTTCTGTGATGACTAGTCTACATCCAGTCCTGGATGTAGGAAGTTAATGACATTGGAAATAAATAAAATACAGATTTTATAGTCTACACAGCCTTTGTTTGTGTTCCAGTAATTTGTCATTGGCTTGACTTGGGGGAGGTTGTCCTTGGTATTTGTTCCATGTATTTAACTGCAATCATCATAATATATTCTAGGTGTAAAAACGTCTGTAGCACTTGAGACGTGTATTAATCTTTTAAAATAACATACGTTGATAAAAAGACTGTAATTTTGTATTTTTTAAATCATCTATCAAGCCATTTCTTTTCAAACTAGATCTGAATGTCTTGTTTTTGTTTTGCTGTAAAATATGCTTCTGAGCTTGAAGAATGTGTGAACTAAAATACTCAAAGACCAAAAAAAAAAAAAAGAGCCACCCACACAAGCTACAATGTGGTGTGTGTGCTGTATTTGTGCGTCACTGTAGTCAATGCTACCAAACAACATAAGTCGTTGCCAAGAGTTGCAAACTTGACAAGGAACAGACAAAACACTACATGTCCTTGTCTGTTCAAACTGGGAACTGTATACGAGATTTATTTGTCCTCATTAACCAAGGCTTGCAGTAGTTGATTTACCAGTTTAATTTATCCATCAAAGTGTCACTGCTTTGTGGATCACATAGTGAATAGTTTCCCTCCATGATTTTGTGTTTTCTTTGCTTCATATGGGGAAGACAAACACAGTGACATCCTGTCGCCGCAGAGACAGGCGATGCAAATGGGAAATAAAAGATGTGAAGACTGCAAGAGATGTCAATGAAATGACAGAGAGGTCAGTTGTTTGCCTGCCTGGTTGTGTGTGTATACAGTATGTGAATGCTAAAGGGTAGAAAAAGAAATTGTGCTTTACTGATTTGAAGAGCAGTTTTCAATCTGTGGCATTTTATGTTGAATAAACAGGCTGTGTACATAGGTAGCGGGGTGGGTGGATTGTACTGTGAGGAGTGGATCCCATACTGTTACCACTCACTGGAGCTGTGGGATATTGCAAACCACAGTTGGGCAACATAGAAACTGTTATAACTCCAGCAGGGCAAACACACATATCCATCTGTGTTCTGATGAGAGTGACAAAGAAAAAGAAATAGGAGGTATAGAAAAATATGGGGGAAGATGAAACACAACAGGTTACTCTTCATGAACCTGGTTAAGTGCTGGAGATACTTTAGATATTTCCTTTGGTGTCTCTAAGCAAGGCACCAATCTGTAGGTAAGTAAAACGCCTCAGAATGGTTTCAATTTTCACTGGTGGAAGAGAGGGAATATCATCTAAGTGGGTCCCAATCCCTCAAATGGAAAAATTCTCATTTAAAACACAATCCAATCCATTAGAAAGCAACATGGGAAATCATTCAGTTGGAAAATGGGATCCAATCCCCAAATGTGACAAAACGAGGAATCCCTCAGCTGAGCTGAATGGGATGTCGTCCTTTTTTTTCTTCGTTAAGACACCCGGCATCAAAGAGCTCAAAGCCCTGAAGAACAATATGCACTCCAGAGGGATACTTGTTCAAGCATCACACATGAGAAGACAGCAACTATTTGCCACCAAAATCAAGAAATATGTATGTTTATTCATATTGCCATTAGCATTTTTACAGCATTAAAAATTTAATACGTGTCTGCTGCAATAAAAAAAAAGTAAGAACTGTAAGCTGAGGACACACATAACTGAGATTTAGAAGATATTTACACTTATTAAATTTAAAAGTAAACTGAGATTATCTCCAAGGTGTGTGGCTCAAGCCCCCAGGAAGAGAAATTTTCGTCGTGGCCAAACGGCGGTACTACAGCTTTCGTGCCTGTAATGTCATTGGTCCCAAAAATTTTCCCATAGAGCTACATTGGGAGAGACGTCTTTAACTCAGTGGATAATTTTTTTTTAGATCCCAAAATGATGTTAAGATAACACAGCTTTCAGAACTTGACAGCATTGATGTGACTTTGTCACCTCTTCAAAAGCATCATGTTTTAACACCCATAGCTATGTTTGTGTGAAGAATAAGCGGCTCCAAATAACACATGTAAGCTGACTCGGTCTGGCTGTGCAGCACTGCCGCATAATCACACCATCTTTTTCTCAGTACAGCCTTCTTCAGTTTTTTCCTCCATTATCAGGAACATCAAATAAAATTCATTTCCCATTTATGAAAGTATTGAACCACTTCTGCAATAAACTGGGGTTTAATGCCTCATGATCGTACCAGATACATTTATTATTGAATTACTATTGGATTATTATTATTCTCTGAGATCGACTCTTTTCATACTTGTCCTCCATTTGTCTTACCATTAGGGGATGGCAGGACAAAGAGAACTATTAAAACTACAACACTACATCAGATAGTGGGAGAGAGAGACAGAATGATTAGAAAACAAGGTAAAAGAAGAAAAAGAGATTAAGTGTGGGACAGAGGTGATAGAGTGAGAGAGAGGATAAGTGAGAGGAGACAAAGAAATGACAGAGAGAAAAAGACATAAAGGGGAAAAGCAAATGGAAAGACTGAGTAATACAGGGAGACAAATATATCTTTCTTTTCCAGACCCATGAGTCTAATTATTTATTTATGTTAAGCAGTACAGTATCTGACCAGGTAACATGTAGTCGCTGTGTTTGTAACACAAAAAGTGAACACAGCTCATGATTTAATCATTCAAGAATTTAAAGGTTAAACCGCAGTGCATTTGTATTACTGGGCTGCATGAGCATCAAATCAGAAGTTATTAGACATTTTCAACCATTAGTGGTGGGTCTAATATGTAGATGTGCTTGCTGTTTGAGAAGTAAATTGTTAAAAAAAAATAATAAAAAATATAATAACTCTACTTTCAATTTTTACAGGATAAAAATACAATTTTTATTAGGATAAAAATAAAAGAAATATACAAGGAAGACGTATTGCTTAAAATTTCATTTGTGTGTTTTATTCCAGTTACATAGATTTGACTCTCAGATTGGGTGTGGATAATTATAATAATATAAATTCAATAATTTTTTTTACCAGAGATGTAAGATATTAATCTTGTTTTAGAGTAGATTTTCACTCCGTAAGTAGGAGAGAAGAAGCCCGGTGATATTTTTTTATTGAAATCAAAAGACATGCAGAATCACCGCTTCATGGTTTTATCTTTGGGCACACCTTTGAAGTCAACATTCCCGCTATTTTGGCTCTGTTTTCCTTATTAAGTGCTGACTGTTTGAATCTGTCATCGAGAACAAAAAAGATTTACTACATCAAGCTCGTACGGGGAGTGACATGGTCGTGTTGAAGCTGCTCTTTATGGCTACATAGGGAGGGCTTCCCACCGGCGCAGACTCTCCCTCACAGCATGGGGCCACAACATTATCGAACGGCGAGCACAGAGAAGACAGAATTACAACGTCTAGTAAATACACAAACTCTGATCACTCGATTTACACGGCAGATTGGAATGTCGAATTTGCAGGACGGCTCTATTCACTCAACGTGATGAGATATTATAGCAGTAAAAATGTTTCCAACACATTATTTATTGAGAACAAAAGCTATGGAGCCTGTGAGGCAATATGAGCCTATTCTAGATATTCATAACAATGAAGACAACATACATCATATAACGTTTGACTTAAACCCAACACTTTCAGTACCAATACTAAGTAAACAGCAGAGAAATCCAAGTCTATGTCCAATCTAGAGACTCTATCTGTATGAGAGGAACCTCCAGCAGTCACAAAGCTGCCGATCAATGGACTTCCTGTTAACGAGGGCTGATGGAAGCTCTGGTCATGGGATCAATGTCTGCATTAATCTCACACCTTGACAGTAAAATACTGCTGTTGCCCATCAATACATCAGCCAAGATGGACAGACTGTGGTATCAATCAGAGGGACACACAGGCACACTTCACTCAGTGACGTGCACACATACATTAGCATGTCGCACGGTATCAGAATAGCAGGTTTAATCTTTGATAACAGACACGTGTAAGTAATAAGTACAAGTAAGTGTAAGTAATAACTAGACTAGACTAAACAACAAAATAAAGCAAAAAGGTAACGTCGCTGCAGCAGCCTTGGAAATGCCAGACACTCTGTGACAGAACATCAGTGACATAAATCAACAGAAGCTAGCTTTACAGATACATGTTTTCTCTCTGTGGATTAGATCGCTAAAAATAGTGTGTATTTGTGTGTGTGGATCAGTGTTTTTGGCCACTTCGGGCCACTCATTTGGGGTCCTGTTTCTGTCCACCTGATTAATGTAAGACCTGTAAGAGTCTCCTTTTAGCTCTGTTTTGGTCTCCAATAAGAAAGAAAGAAAATATCAGGCTACTTAGTTACTAAATGCCAGAGATGATCTGATACCTTTTTTTCCTTCCTGATACCAATTCCAATATCGAGATCCGACACCTGAACTTGCGGTATTGGCTGATACAGAGTACCGAACCAATAGCAATGTGATAAATGAAATGTCACTGTCATTTCTGGGCAGTTTTTGTGAAATTTATCTCATTATTGGAATGCAGTTTCCGGCATTTGCTGCAGCGGCTCATCCTTGTTCCCCCCTTGGCCTTGGTGAAGTCGTCGTGCTCTACCATGTGATGTGTCTTCAAATCTTTTATAAGACTGCTGGTGTTGAAATTGGCAAGACTATTGCCACACCTCAAAACACAAGTTGTAGGATTTTCCACTGTGAAAAATTGCCAGACTTTTTCCTTGCTCTGAGTACCATTACACTCTCCACTAGCACTACACTGTTGTTTTCTGTTGTCACATGACAAACTGCCAGCAATCAGTTCTTCTTTGCTGCTCTAAAACTGTAGCGTCCAGTGGAAGCCATGATACACGGCTGTATAGGGGCTTTATGGGGCAGCTGTGGCTCAGAGGGTAGAGTAGGTCATCCACCAATCTGAAGGTCAATGGTCCAATCCCCGCCTCCTCCGCTCGCCAGTGTCCTTGAGCATAGGCATCAGTGTGTGAATGAGTATTTAGATTAGATCCTGATGGGCATCTTGCATGACAGCCTCTGCCATAAGTGTGTGTGTGTGTGTGTGTGTGTGTGTGAATGCTGACATGTAGCGTACAGTACTTGAGTGGTTGGACGACTAGGAAAGTGCTATATAAATAAAGTCCTTTTACATCCAAGGACAGCACTGTCGTACGGCTACGGGCTACTGTTTGTCTGGCAAAGAAGAATTGATTTCCATAGACATAGACTGGCGTACTCGCTGATAACAAATTTTCTGCATTATTGGACACATTTCTGATGCTGGTATCGGTATCGGAACAACTCTACTAAATGCTCCACTATTTTCACTAGCTAGTCGCTAACTTTGTCTGTCTGTTGTTGGAAAGATAGCATACAGTGGCTTTTTAGAGCTTTTTCAGTGAAAAAGCTCATTGAAAAAAGAAAAACAAAGACGAGTGCTATGAAACTAAATTAAAACATAAAAGTTACATTATAATCTGCATGCATATTAACTAATTTCTAAATTATTAACCTGATAAATGGGTCACTAATCTGTAACACTGAGATATTTGATAATCTGTACATCTTAATCAGTTTTCTTTTCAGATTTGTCATGGAGTCAGCTTGTCAACCTGCACACTGGCACAACCATGGCGCTAAAGATGTTTACTGTACTGATAGACGGAGCACTTAAGATTATGTGTTTCTCACACACCGACAACCACACAGGCTGCAGAAAGCAGGATGGAATAACACATCATTCACCTGCTACAAAACTGCACAGCTATACCTCACAGTATATAAAAGTACAGCTGTGTGTGTGTGTGTGTGTGTGTGTGTGTGTGTGTGTGTGTGTGTGTGTGTGTGTATCCAGGTGAGAAACTGAGCCACCCACCCTGCTGTACCTCACAAATCATACTGCCGGGGCACGGGGCGCAGCTCTCTCTAGTCTGTCCTTGATCTCCATTTTCTTCAGTGTGGCACAGCTCCCATCTCTCCATCTATATTTGATGCTTCTGTATCTCCATCTCTTCTCTACTCTCTCATTCTGTGTCACTTTTAGTTTGCTTCTCCCCACCTCAGCTTTCTTTTTTCTCCCACCTTGTCCTTGCTCTGTTATCTCAACTTATGCTTAGTCACCCCACTTGGCTTTCTCGCTATACATGTCATTCTCTCTCACACCCACACACCCATCATCCTTTTTGTTGTTGTTTTTTTAAACCCAATGACATCCCCAATCTCATCCTCATTGTATCTCCTCTTCCCCCATCTTTTCTTCCTCCCCTCCTGTCTCATCCTACACCCCATCCTTCCTCTTCTCTCCTCCCCTCATACGTGCGCGAGTGCGTCTTAATCTGTGTCCTGCACAGTCAATAGTCAATTAATCACTCAGATCTTCCTGCTAAATCAACTCAAGGTGGTCTAAGGAGTGGGACAGAGAGAGAAAGAGAGCAGCAGAGATGATGCTGATACATTATCAGTCGCACTGACGCTGCTTGTACACAGACAGATGTAACACCAAAAAGCGTAGATGTCCCTTGCGCGACTGTAGCTGATAAAACGTGATTCATTCATGAAAATACAGCAATAGATGCATCAGTAAGGGCTTTTACACACTGGGGGCCTACTAATTGTGCAATTAATTTGCACATCACAGCACATAACTGGTTGAGTTGTGCCTACATTTATGATTTATAACCATACGGAGGCTGTGTGGTCTGAACCAGGACAGGAAACTTTATAACTCCTTTCAACCTTGACAAAGGTAGCACAGACCAGACCCACTCCTTATAAGTGAGTATTTTGCATTTTCCTGTCATCTATTCATCATGCCCCTGGTGGATAAAAGCCTTTATGAGTGTATTTAATCAAATTTGACCAACGTGTTTATAATCCTTAAACTAATGATTTTAAGACAGTATCTAGCCACAATCACGGTGTACACAGGTGAAACATGACAAGACCGCTGTGATCTCATCAATAAGACACAACAGACAACCTCTGTTGCATTTTATCAACACATGCAAACCTCTGAACTTACTGGAGGTACTTTTATAGGCTGGTGGCAAACTGAGTTAAAACTACACATTAAAATAGTCTGACCTTTGAGTGCAGCAACCTTGGTGTATGAAGGAAGATTGAGTGTAGGATGCCACACAGTGCTGCATCTAAATGAGCACCCTGACCTATGGAGAAACGCCTTGCTCTCGCTATAGGAAAACAAAAGCTTCGCCAGTGCAACACAATTGTCTTGATGATCGACACCTACCTGTCATGCCTGGAGGAGTTTTCAAGAATTTCCCGTTGAAATTTTGAATCACCACATCACACTTCTCTGTCGACTCCATCCTGACAGAGAGAGAGACAGACTTGAAGACAATCAGCTCCTTATGTTACTATTCAACATGCACGAAAGGTGCCGTGGTTCTTAAAAAAGTGTGAATTTACTGTGGATATGTTGGCATGCAAATGTGTCCCGCAATACGATGAGTACATTAAATGCCTGCCTATTGTGTTCGTTTGTCTATGCGTGTCTGAGCTAAACGCCTGAGGTACTGTAGGCCTGTGCATGTGTGTCTGCGTGATTTCTATGGGGTTTCCTCTCCTTTGTCCGGGTTTAAAAGCTCCATTCAGTCTGATCTGTTGTGTGTCATGTCCTCTTTGTCTGCCCCCATTCAGCTCTGCTCACCCAATCACAGCTCAATGACTAATTGCCTGCTTGGCAAGCAAAAGCCACAGTGTGTGTGTGTGTGTGTGTGTGTGTGTGTGTGTGTGTGTGTGTGTGTGTGTGTGTGTGTATGTGTGTGTGTGAGTGAGTGAGAGAGAGAGAGAGAGAAAAATGGTGATGTGAGAGAGAAACTGTGTGCGTGTGGTATGTGAGCATGCATGTCTCTGTGTGTGTCTTGAGTTTTCCACACATAGCCAATGACCCTGAATGGAGCTCAGACTGCATTTTAATCACTGGCACACTCCACAATGTAAGTGAGAAGACCACACACACACACACACACACACACACACACACACACACAGGAGGGTGAAGGGGCCAAGGGTACAGGAATGTGCAGTTGTATCATTACAGCTAGATTTCCTTTGGTTTTAATGGCAGGGAGTCAACTTGGGGTGACAGTGCCTCTTGAAACTGAAAAAATGATTGTGCAAGTGTGACAACTGTGAATATGTATTATATTGTGCCTAATAAGTAATTATAGTTCATCCAGCAAAAGCCTACATTTGAATACATCTGGATATGATTGACAATTGGCATGTAAGATTATTTTCAGCAGCAACAGAAAATCGTAGCAGACAGTGGGAAATGTAATATCCGCTCCAGTTTGTATGCATGCTCGCGTCTCTCTCCATGCATACCTAGCAAAGCCGACTCCTCTGCTCAGGCCGTTGGCGTCCCTCAGTATCCGTGTGGAAATGACGTGGCCGAAGGGCTTCAGCATGTTCTCCAGCTCCTGTTCATCCATGGACAGCGGCAGGTTTGAGATGTAAAGGTTGGTGGGGTCCTGCTCCTGTTGCTGTTGGGAGAGACGGGGACACAGTTATCAACTAAGGCTGTCAATAAATTATTATTTTAATTATTTAATCACGATTAATCACAGATTATTTTATCTGTTCAAAATGTACCTTAAGGGAGGTTTGTCAGCTGTTTAACACTCTTATCATAGTGGGCAAATATGTTTGCTTGATGCAAATGTATGTATATATTTATTATTGGAATTCTATTAACTACACAAAAACAATGACAAATATTGTCCAGAAACCCTCATGAGTACTGCATTTAACATGAAAAAAAATCAAATCATAACATGGCAAACTGCAGTCCAGTTTGCGGGCAACAGACAACAACAGCTGTCAGTGAGTCAGTGTGCTGACTTGACTATGACTTGCCCAAAACTGCATGTGATTATCATAAAATGGGCATGTCTGTTTGGGGAGACTCGTGGGTACCCATAGAACCCATTTACACAATTTTGAAAATGGCCATGATAATTTTACATCAAAAGATTTAGTGCATGTTTGGAGTGTTATTTATCCTCCTTCTAGTAAGACATCAGTTTTCTAGTTTCATATCATGCCAGTATATTCACTCTAGCTTTAAAACGAGCTTGGTACAACCTCCAAAAAATCGTTATTTAATTTCTTAAAGAAATTAGTGGCATTAAAACGACTTTGCATTAATGCATTATTACCACGTTAACTTTGACAGCCATAATTATCAGCACTTCATTTTGTCCCGTATAAGTGAAAGTTTCAATGTCGAAAAGAAAGGAGAAGTTGCATATTTCAGTCTAATTGCAGAGACATGAGCAGTTGAATTGAAAATGTCTCTCTGAAGCCTTGAATATAATCACTGGATCTCACGATAGACACTTTTATGATATTTATTCTTAATAATCATTCACTCACAAAACTATTCTCTGATAGATCAACAGGTCATATGCATAGAAATGGACTGGTAGTGAACAGTGTAGATTCAGGGGGCGGCAGTAGCTCAGTCCGTAAGGACTTGGGTTAGGATGTGGAGGACCCGGGTTCAAATCCCCCATGGACCAAGACCAACTGGTTGCTGGAGAGGTGCCAGTTTACCTCTTGGGCACTGCCGAGGTGCCCCTGAGCAAGGCACCAAACCCCCAACTGCTCTGGGCGCTTGTCAGGAGCAGCCCCCTCACTCTGACATCTCTCCATTGACATGTATATGTACTATGTACTGTGTACTGTGAACAACAGAGTGTAAAACTGAATTTCCCCACTGTGGGACTAATAAAGGAATATCTTTCTTTCTTTCTTTCTTTCATCATCACTTGCCCTTGTGCTAAGCAAAACAGTTATTTTCCTTTTAAGTGTGTAAAACTCTCAGATTGAAGTAGGAGAAATAAAAGCTGTTTTTTTCAGCAGTGCATGCATTAAAGGTTAACGCAGTGCCATTCAAGTTCTTTATTCCCATATTTATGACTGAATATCCCACTGCAAAAATATCTGTGAATTTAACTCAAGTGGCAAACTCTCCTCAAAAGAGGAATAAACATTTCATAAAAAGGCAGCGCACTGGCTTCACACTCGGAAGCCCTGAAGCAATAAGGCCTCTCAGTTAGTTAGACTGGTATACTTCAGTTATTCTTGTTCTGTTTACAACACTCCATTGAAATGATCCTCTGCAGGAGACCAAAGCCTGTGTGTGTGCGTGTGTGTGTGTGTTAAAGATGGATGGATGAAGAGAGGGTTTGATGGAGAGGGTTTGATGGAGGCTGCTCCATTTTGCTATTGAGACATCCAGAAAGAAAGAGTGATGGAGTAAGAAAAATAATGTAATACACACATTCTATAAATCCTAACTACAGGATTTAAAGACATTACTTCATCATACAACTATTCGTCATACATTCGTACAACTATTCGTACACATATTTCCTCAGAATGCCTCTGTAAACGCTTCTGGGATGTTGCATTGCGTCATGAGAGTTTATGGCTGCGTCGGCTATATCTTTCCTCTATGTTGTAATGATGTGTTAATTACGGTCTTGGAAATATCTTTGCAAATCTTGATGGTAGGGTACAACACTAAAATTCGTAATTCACAACATTTTATTACAATCTGAGCCCAAAAGTGCCTGGAACATCTCCGATGTCGAGCTTGCTCAACAGTAGTGTCTCACATATTTTATATTCTTCTAATATCTCATGGGCACAAAGCCAAGCAGCAGCAGTACAGTGCGAATGGGACACTGGTCGTATATTAGATTCCACATATAGTGTGTGCTATGCTGTGTCCACAATGTTTAGTTCAATTTTAGTGCTATGGCAAACAACTTATATATATATATATATATATATATATATATATATATATATATATATATATATATATATATATATATATATATATATATATATATATGTGTGTGTGTGTGTGTGCGTGGGAGTGTTTTAGCGTGAATACTTTGTGACAAAAGCTGCCCTATGTGGTTCATTTTCAACATAAATATTTCCTTTATCCATGGAGTATTTTCCTTTGCACGTACCAGAGCCGGTCAGGAGTGGGAATACCAGGTCTGGCCAACTGTGACCAAAGCCATCTATGTAATCAATGACTCAGAATAAGCAGAACAGCTCCACTGAACAAGTCTGAAATATCGTACCTTTCTGTCTGAGTCTGAATATCTCTCTTCGTCCGCAGGGATTTTCCTTTGGCAGAGTGTCCAACACACTAAGTGGCACAGTTGTCTTCCCACGCAGGGCAACTGGCTTTGAATGTAATCTTTTACATTTCGCATGCGCGCTTGCGAGTGCATGCATTTGTGCAAGCAGCGACATGAAAGAAATAGAGTCATATGTAACAGCTGTTGAATCTGTCATTGATCTTCCTTAAAGAGCTACGTCACTGAGATCATCGAGGCCTTTTACTTGCACCACAGATCGGGGTAAACTACAGTATCACTGCTTTCCAGCATAGACCAAAACCAGCACCAAACATTGCTTTTATTTAGTGACAGGCTCACTATTATAGTCTATAGGTACCCCTATGAACATGTAAACAGGTTTTGCTGGATGTAACCATTCGAACTGACAATTAAGAGGTCTCTTCCTAATACATCACATTAACTTTAGATAAAACCTAGGATAGATTTTTGTGCAGAACGGCGACTGTGAATTTTGTACCCATCACTTATATGGAAAGCCCATTATGAAGGGATCTCTTAGTGCCCAGTATGAACAAGAGGGAAGATTAAAGCAAGCAAAACCTGTTTCCAAGGCCCTGTTCGGACCTGGCATTAACATGTGTCTTGGGTGCTCTGGTCATAAGTGGTCAGCTCAAAGTATAATATGTCTGTTAACACCTGTCATTAGCATGCGTCACCACATGCATCTCCAATGACCACTTGTGATCGGATCTCACTTCCCTGCTCTCTATGCAAATAAACTTGTAGTAACATGTGACGAACACAGCAGAAATTGCAACGTAATGCCAGAGGAATGTTGGGAGTAATATCCTGCATATTTGTGAATTCAGGTACATTTTATTAACATCTGAATATAAGGTTATTATAAAAGTGGTCCCCGGGGACCTCCGTGCTGTTGATACCACCACTTTAGCCAGGCAACAGCAGAGTACAGAGCTTCAGAGCCGGGAATGAGAGCGAGTGGGTGGACGGGTGGGTGTCAGCTCTGTGCAGAGCACTGGAACAAAAACACTGACATATCACAGCCAGTATGATAACAACACACTTTGCATGCCTAGTCTTATAGTCTGTAAATATGTAACCTATGAATAAGATATATTTTAATGAAATACAGTTGTAGCGACAGGATACTTTAATGCACAGAAGCTGTTTCCATGCCGCAAGGATCTCATCTGCCTGTCTATTCACATGAGGAGCTCAGTGAGACCCTGAGGATTCAAGCGGCCAAGACGTCAGTTGAGTGGGTGGCCCTTAATGTGGCCTACATGGGAACCTAAGCATTGTGAAACTGAATGAAAAATTATGAACCTATCCTTAAGTCTCACAAGGCTTAAGCAAAGTCCAATAAGGCAATTATTCAAGCCTTCAAACACATGGCTGCCAAATGTAATCAAACATATCTACATGTTCTACTAATAAAAATTGCAAACTATTCTTTCAGACAGGTTTAGAGTTAATGCTTTATTTTGCGAACTTTACATCAAATAGTTGGAAGCATGGTGTGTGACCTTCTCATTACCATCAAAACATAGAGATATATCTGACTACCCTGTGAGCTTTCTGCTTATGAAATCAAGACATATTCTGGTTTGCAAAGGCTGGAACAATAGCCTCAAGGGACCAAGTATATACCCAGTGACAAACTGCAGCACGGTGGTTAGAGTCCGTGGGACTGTACTGTGCACAATACAAAATAATGACTTAATAAGGCCTGGGTTGAAAAATAGGACATTTACATACTCATGTGAGAAACCTTTCACAACTTTAAGGCTCTAAAAAGATGTGAATACCCAAGGGAAGACTGAGCAGTGAAACACTGTCTAAAGCTAAAGGCTAAAGTTCGTGAAGGTACTAATGCAAATCCAAGTTATGGGAATTCAATGGCGAAATTAACTAAAACACATCCATCGCCATGTCACGCTGACTTGTAAAGTTATAAGTCTGTCAGTTTCTGTCACTCAAACGAATGAGCTCCAAAGCGCACCTGAGGCTATACTGCGCTGTGCTTCTTGTGGCTGTGGACTTCATAATTATCAAGAATAACTCATCTAGACACAGTCGATTTTTCAGCCCACTCTGTGTGTAGCAAAACTTCCTCTGGCCGTCTATGAGGGCAACACTGACAGAGTCCTGTTCTCAAAAAAGATTAAATATTAAAACAGAAGATTTCCTACCCCTGTGGTCAGTGTGGTTGCAAGCTAATTTCATCCAAAGACAATATGTCTTAAACAAGATCTCACAGTGGTTTTCCCAGTTTCAGCAAAAAGTGGGTCAGCTGTTCGTTTCTGCACACATTTTCCGTACAGTTTGCAGTTAGTGTAACAAGGGGAATGAACGTGACACAAACAAGAGGGATGCCATATTCTCTGCTCCACTTGCTGATTAGCCGCTCGTCTGTGCCTGCTCGAAAATCCTGAGTTTTCTCCATATCATGTCACAATCCAGGGAAATGAAGAGTTAGATGGGCAGAAAATCAACAGGGGTGGGTTACTGAAATCACATTAAACTTCTTCACAACACCACCCCACGACACATTTAGTTGGAAAACCATTTATTTGCACAAGGACTTCTGGGACGTGAACTGAAGTGCTTTGGAGCACCCACACGTGAATGAACTCTGCTCGACTTTGCTCAAAGTTGCCGTTTGCATAAAGTTACTTCTCGGTGATCTCTCACTCTGCATGTCGCAAACGACTCACCTCTCTCTCCCCCTCTGTCTCTTTGTCTTTCTCTCTCTAACATCTGTTATGAGCTGGAAACAGCTTCACACCAACTGTGCCTCTCCCTGGCTGTGCAGCCTGCCTGCCAGCCAGTCAGCCTGTGTTTTCAGCCCCATTAAACCTCATTGCTGCATCATAATAGCAGGTCCGCACCTCTTATCGCGCTACTTCCTGGTTACCCTGCAATGCAACAACACCTGCTGAAGAGCTAGAGGGTAAAGAGAGGGCAAGGCAATGGTTAAATACCTGTGCAACGCACCGGCTGGGATGGATGGATATGAGGTGAGACGGTACTTGAATGTCACATTTCTTTGCTTGCGTCTCAAATAGCAACACTTCACATCAGAAACAAACGACACATCACAGCCTCCCACAACCCTGAATGGGAACGAGCCGGTATTGAAAATGCACGGATGGAAAGACGAGGAAAAATTAAGCAAAGACACAGGCAGAGAAATGCTTTGAAAACAACTAGCAGAGCACTTCCATAAAAAGGCAGTATATGATTAGGGAAATGAGACTTTCTATTCATTATGTGTTGACTCCTTCCTCTTACCTTTCAGACTCGTCTTATGTGCAATCCTGCTCATTTCCTCTTTTAATCCATCTATTCTTCCTTCTCATTTGCCCTCCTTCAGCCCACCTCCTCTCTATCCTTAACTTCCTCCTTTCTCATGCTCACCCTCCACCTCCTCCTGTCCTCCCCCCTTCCTCACTATTCACCCCTCCTCTTCCTCAGATTAAAACCTAATCTCCTATAATGGTAGACTTGCCGTCTAAAATGCTATCTGAATGCTTAATTAATATTTAAAAAGCAGCATTTTCCTCTCCCTCTTGGCTCCTTGCTCTTTTCCCTCTTCCATATCTTCCCTCTTCACACATTCTCATCTTCAGTCTCCTTTGTTTCCATTCATCCATCACCGCAACCTCTTCCTCTCTCTCTCCACAATTCTGCCTTCCTCCAGCTTCCTCTTCCTCAAGCCAAATTCTAATCTTTCATAATGATTGTCTGGGTGTCTAAACGCTCTCTAATGGCTTAATCAATACTTAATGAACATACCATAAATACTTTATGAACCCTAAACCCTGAAATCCCCGGGGTTTCATTAGCCATGGAGATATACACTTTTCTCCATCTTCATGATGACTGGAGGCTCAGCCAAAACAACACTGGCTACTTATTACCTCATATAGTCTCTGGTCACTTCATACTGTAGCACCGGTGCACGTGTTTGCTCCATTCAGTTATATAACAGACCACTCACATGTCAATTAACTGCTCTTTTGCTGATATTAACTTGTATGTACAGTATATTTTCTGTCAGCTGCATTACTTTTCTTGTTGGGTTAATCTAACTACATATAAAACAATACGGATATATCTAAACATGATCAAAATTCCTGAAGCATAGCTGCATGTTTTAGCCACCTAAAGGCCACTGCAATGTCAGTGTTTTGACAAGTGACAAGATTCCAGAGCTCATGGATGTATGGTACTATGCACTATTCATCACAAGAAGAGCCACAGCTGGTTATTTCCTCCGCCAAGGAGGTTATGTTTATCTATTCATCAGCAGACTTAGGCCTCAAACTACTGGCCTGATTTTCATGAAACTTGGTGGAAGGGTGTACCACTGGCCATGGAAGAACCCATTAATTTTTGGAGCAGATACTCACATTATTTTTCACTTTCTTTAACATTGCGAGAAAGGGCATTTGGTCTTGGTGGAGGTTTGCAATCTCTGAGTGCCCTTCTAGCTTCTTCTAGTGTGTTTGTGGGTTGCATATCTCCAGATATTTGGCTTTATTAAGCAACAACACAAAAAAGGGCATGGACTTCATCGCTGTTGTCACATCCCTTCGACTTTCAAGCAATAACACATTTTCAAGCAGAAAAAGAAAACACTAGGATAGATCAATGAACCCTGTAACACCTGCTACACCGGGGTTTCGCTGTGGTAAATTGGCTACAATTCCTTTACAAGGTCATTTACCTTAGCTAACATTTAAAGGGTTGAGCTAATGCTCACAAAATCATCAAAACTATGGTTAGAGGCTTTTCAAGTGATGGAATGCTTATGAAAATATTCAGAGACAGAAAAGCTGTTTGACACTCTGTGGCTCTCTCGTGGCTGTGAAGCGGCAAAGGAACCCTGACTATTTAAAGGAATGGCATCACACTTGACTAAATGAGAGACTGACTATGTTTCAATGTTTAATTCAATTTCATGATGGGCAGAACGTTTTTCCTCCCTCTGGCTTCCAACGCTGCCTGCGTCTTCACACTGAGCATAACTCATTTAAAGCAATAAGAGAGGCCTTTCTAGATAATGGGGACTACACACACAGTCCTCATACTCTCTAGTCACACGTCGTTATTACTCAATTCACACACTTATTTGCATGTTTGCTTCCCCTTCAGCCCTCAATCTTTTTTTTCCACTTTTGCATTGCTGTCTACTGTCCTCTCTTTCTCATTGCAATTTTAACATGGCTTCTTCACTTCTTCTACCATCTTTCTCTTTTTCTTTCACTCTCACTGTCTCTACTGTGTGTATTAAAAAGGACAGTAATTCATCACAGTCAGTGCAGAGCGCAGTCCCTGCTGCACACCAGTGTGCAGGCTGCTTGTCTGCCAGCCGTCTAGAGCTAGAATCAATCACCTGAACCTGAGACACTGAAACCATCAGAGAGGGTCAGACAGAGATAGAAGAGACAGAGAGAGAGAGAGAGAGAGAGGCTGGAGGTGGACATATAGTCGAGAGATAGAGAAACCTGGGCAGATTAGATAAACATTTCCAGGGTTGAATGCAGATCAAAATGCCTCATGAGTTGATCAATTGCACTTGGGTGTGATCTGAAGGAAACCATACTAGATGGATACATGCCTAGATAGACTAAACAACATCCTGACGTGATTGCAATGTTACATCTGTCGTGCGTTTGTTGTTGTTGATGTAGTTGCTTATTTTTCAGACCAGCCACACAAACACAACTTATGAGCGTGGGCCTGATTCCCAACAGCTGAGTAGAAGTGGTGTCATTTCCTCTGGTTATGTGGTCGTTGTTGCTCCTTTATGGCTCAGTCCTTTCAGCCAAAAACCCAAATGTGGCATTTAGACACGCTGAAATAAAGTGATGTTTCTTATCTTGTGGGGATCCGCCAGAATCAGGCCTGTGACCCATTTTGGGTTTAAAATTACAATTTTGGCTGACTGGTAAAATGTCTGAGCACCCACTGTGGGAAGAAAATTGAGAAAAATACATTTTTGAAGAGCTATGCTACGAAATATAAAACACATGCGCATGGAACCAGATGCAAGAATAGTTCCTTAGATTAGACTGTTTAGACCCATGGCAAGTAACGTGCCAAGACACTGCTATAACACATAAATGTACACACACACACACACACACACACACACACACACACATAATGCCTTAAGAACCTACTTAATGTGTACAGTACATACACATCCATCTCTCTCACCTCTCTCTCTCGCCATCTTTCTTGTCTCTCCTCTTCTGTAGTACTGAATGCTGTAATCAAAGCTAATGGGACTCAGCTGTTGGCCAGTCTAATTACCTGGAATGTAGACGGATGATCTGTGAGACAGGCCTTTACACACACACACATACACACACACACACACACACACACACACACACACACACACACACAACTCAAGTCTTTTTCTTTCACGCACCTGCCACTCAAGGAAGTGCGCGTGTGAGTCAGCATGCGCTTGTTTGCATGTGGTGTGTTAACAGAATAAACATACTTAAGTATGTGCGCACATGAATGCATGCATGTGTTAAAGGTCAGTAAGAGCTCATGCAAAATTTCCATTCCTTCTCCAAGTCAGGGATTCCTGTAGTGAACAGCGTAGCAGAGGAAAGCTGGTGCTAAATTTGCACAAAATCTCTCTGGTCTTTTTCCCTGTTTTCTATCAAGCTGAATAATTGGAGTTATTTTTAACTCACGCCACATTTTTCTATCACTTTCACTCAACTCCACTTCTAACCCAATTCTCACTCATTTGACAAAGACGAACCTCCTTAAGAAGATGAGGTCACTCAGAGCACCTTGAGTAGAAATTCAAAATCATTTCTATAAGGGGATACTTTTTAAACATTTTCAGTGGCGAAGCTATGCTCGTGCAGCATGTCGAGTGCTCTAAAACTTTCACAAATTTTAATATAAAGGGATCAATAAGTCCAGATGGGGCTGATTGAAATGCTGTTTAGAATATAAAATATTCAACAACAACACAGACGTTCTGCGTCTCAAGATAATAATAGCGTATTCCCATCCCACAGATCCAATTTGAAGAGATGAAATGAAAAAAAAAACATTGACTAGACTTGAATGTTCATGAAAACAGTGACACTTTGAAACAAATCTCCCGTATGCCTGATAAATGTGTCTCTGTGTCATTCGAAGCCTTGTCAGTCTGATGTCATAGTGTCTGCCTGAAAAGAGAGCAGGCTTCAGGGAAATCCTCGCTCTAAATGATTAATGGAGTCTGGAACCGAGGAGGGGAGTTGGCTCTGACTCTGCAGGTACACGCCCTGTTGACGCTTTTGAGAGTTTCGTGTGAGTGTGTGCGTCTGCATTTAAAGCTGCATCCTCACTGTGAGGCCGTCCCGTCGCAGTTCAGAGGGACTCATTAACATCGGCAGCTACACACACACACACACACACACACACACACACACACACACACACACACACACACATAAACACAGGTGTCACACTGGGTTGAGATAATCAAGGCAGGAGCAAGGAGGAGGAAGAGAAGTGTGAAAGGAATGGAAATTAAATAGATAAGAGGAAGTGAGGAAGAATAAACAGAACAGAAAAATTGATTTGTTAAATGTTAACGGCAGCATACAGTTGCAGTTTTTATAGTCGTACTATACTCTCAAATTAAAGCCAACATTACGCAGTAATAAAAATGATAATAATAATACTATTTTATAGGTTAAAACATAGTTGTAATGAAGGTAGATCAAAGGAGCCATAGAAAGCTAGAAGAAAGTCTTCATATAAATGATTTTTTATAAATAATTGTTTAAAAGTGGATAAAAAGTAGTTTGGCTCAAAAAGAGTTCATCCGTTGGTTATAAAGTGAGTTGTAGGATCGACTGGATGGCCAGGAGGCTCACGCGTGACAATCTCAACATGTGCTGCAGCTATAATGAACATCTGGAAGCATCTTCACCATGCAATGCCTTAAATGTCAACCACACTAGTTTTAGCACTTGCTGATAGCCAGTGAAGCTGAACTAAAAATCTGTATAATATGTTCTTCCGTCGTCAAATTAATTAAAAGTCAAGCAGTCCGACTGCAAAAGTACAAACAAGGTCAGATAAAAGCATAGACTACTTCTGCAAGAAATATGGTTGTTTGAAAATGACAAGATTGCATCACTCTAGCCAAGTGTTTTTCACTAGAAAGTTTAAAGTAAAATATTACTTCCTAGAGGATAGTCAACCATGTTGTCTTAGACTTAGACTGCTTTATTGTCATTTCCGCATATGCGGGGAGACTTACCTACAGGGTAACGTTTCACAGGGACCACAGTGTCACATAGATTGAGGACATTACACAACAGAAATTGAAGACATTGACAAGTACTGAATTATAGATATATATATATATATATATATATATATATATATATATATATATATATATATATATAATTCAGTACTTGTCAACAGCAGCAAAACTGAATGACTCTTTTAGTTGAAAGAGTGTTGACTATTGTGTTTTACATTGTCTGATTGATCAGGTTTTAGGGTCAGTTTCGTTATTTGGTGCTGCACCAGCTTATTATGTCCGACAACATAAATTACTACACGGCTGTATGCCTCTGATAACAATTCAGTTGCAATTTACATGCCTGTCTGTCCAAAATATGACCACGACATCATTATATGCTGTAAGAAGTGTGTGAGAAATTGTCATAATCAGCATATGAGTTCTAGAGTTATGGCCAAAGCGTTTTGTGAGATCACAGTAACATTGACCTTTGGCCACCAAAATCTAATCAGTTCATCCTGGACGTTTGTGCCAAATTTGAAGAAATTCCTTGAAGGCATTCCTGAGATATTGTGATCACGAGGATGGGTCGGACGTACATACAGACAGACAGATGGGCAACCTGAAACCATAATTCCTCCAGCCACGCCTGTCACTGGGGCGTAACAAATATAAATCCTGTGGTTTTTGATTTTTACTGTTCTTCTGATGCAGCTACAGTAATTGATTTAAGTAATTTTCATCAGTATGAGTTCTACGTCTCTATAGTCACCATTTTGCACAGCGGGGGTATTTCTGCTTTATTGAACAGTATCTTGTAAAAAGTGACAGGAAATATGGAGGAGCAGGAGGATGAGAAGTGGTCAGCTAGTCGAGAGCGAGACTCAAACCGACAATCCCAGGTGCAGAGTCTGCAGCCTACACTGTGATCCTGCACTACCTACTCTAACAGATTAAAAGCAAGTTTAGCTCTGCTCCTAAAATGACTCACACACTACCTCATCTATTTCCCCTCTCTCTCTTCTCCTTTCACTGAATTGCTCCTTGATTGCCTGTCTGTATCAGAGCATTTCATTAGAAAAATGCAATAAACCAGAAGGCCTGCTGGATTGCTGGATTATCATTGAGGAAGCACTTTCTCGGATAAGGAAAGAGAAAATTAATAAAGAAAGTTTTTAGACAAACTTATTGAATGCTGGAGTCTTTTTTTTTCTTTTTTCCCTGATGATGGCATGTGGCTTGTCCTCAGACAAATTATTGGGAAATGAAGTTAAGAGCCACAGCCAGAGAGAAAACAAATTAAAGGGAAACTCCAAAATTAAAAACTCACTCAAAGTTCTCGAAAAGAGCAGGGGAGCAGTAGGTTTGTGCCGTCGGCACTGCAGTGATTAAAACATAAAGCACTGGCTCAGACACAAGAATCGCACTGGCTCAGAGGGAAGAGAGAGGCACATTTTGATTCTGACCAGAGTTGGTGTTCCCATTGTGTCATGTTACGTACATGCATGGCTAGAAGAGAGTATGGGGAAATGCTGTTTGAACATTTTTACTGGAAAATTACAGTTTGAAAAAAAGACTATTCTCAGATTTTTCATCTCGGTCTTGGTGATGACTGCAGAAATCCCACCATGCATCTGTTGTATCCTGCACTTGAACATTCGTGGATTTCTCTCAAGGGCAAGCAAACAAAAGTCAGTGCTAGAGTGTAAATGAAGGGCTTTAAGGCAAAGGCTACACACTTACTCTCACCTTAATTGCACTGCAGTAAGAATCTAAAAAGAAGACTGTCCTATCGTCCAAGGGCATATACCACTTGCAGCACATATAAAAGTTACACAAGCTGGTTGACTTGCTGTATTATGGGGAGTTAAGCTGCCCATGTCCACCCACGCCTTCTGCTGGCCTCGGCTATAAAGTCCTGGAGGAGAGGAATACTGGTTTACGCTTCAATAAAAGACCTTTTTCATCAACTTGGCTGTTCTCACTACATCTGTCACGTTGCAATCCAGCCATCAAGGTCAAGCGTAGGCGAGTGTGTGTGAATGAATTTGTGCGTTGTAAGATGGCAAGTAAGACCTGGGTGCAATCAAAATAAAGGCAACAGGTTATTTTCCCTGCACACGTTTCCTTGTGACTCTGCAGCTTCAAACATCAACATCACCTATTTTGTTATTCAGTCATCCCAAATGACTAATAAAGTTTTTATTTACAGTTAATACAATTGTTCATGTTCTTTCTGTTTCTGTCTTCCTCATTCTGAACACATCCTGTTCCGGGGATTTGTTCGATTTAACAACATATTGATTTACCAGCAGCAGCTACATATATACTTGGTTGATTTTCACACAGTGCAATATGAGTGACTGAGCAGCGAAGCCAGGGTTAGTGGATCCTCTGCCTCCGTGCAAAAGTGTGTGCACACGTGTGCATGTTGTGTGTTTTGCGCTTACACCCGACACTATTTCATCCTGATCAATGCTTTTGTCCCGCAGACCCACAGCTCGAAAGCCGTGGCCCGTTGCCATGGTTATCTTTATTTGAAACCGGAGGGATTAACCTCCAGGGGAATGGCTTGGGAGAGAGGGAGACGGAGAGAGAAGGAGTGAGAGAGGAGAGCAAAACAAGAAGGAAAAAGTGAGAAAAACAACTACTGGTGAGAAGAAAGCGAAACCGACAATAACAGGGAAAAATATATAGATAGAAACATATGTATGTAAGGAGACAGAGAGATATATAGGGGCTACATGTGAAGAAAAGGTTAGGACCGGAGAGGTTAGCAGTTAATATTTCACCATCCTGTGCATAAAATAATAGCTCAACAACATACAACCACAGTGCTTCAACAATATAAAGAATACTCAAACACAACAACAGTTATGTGACTGACTTTATTTACCTCAATTACGCTGCCAATTTTATTCCCTTCTTAAATTTTGCTTTGGTTTAGATTGGCTTGGTTTGCTTTGGCCACACAGAAACCACTGGCCTGGATTTCAAAACTAAATATTGGATTCTCTCACTGAGATGTTGCCATTGGCTGTCGTTATGCTTTGTTATGAAAAACAACAAACTGCAGCCACCGCATCACACTCTCAGCTCAGCAAAGGATCTTCTTTCTCAAACGCAAGCGTGCGAGTTTGAACCCAAGCGCCTCTGCTTTAAGACCAGTCTACAGACGACGCATTCAAAGCAACATGTTGCGATATGTAAGGGAGTTGATTTAATATGCTGGCAGAAAATAAAAGCATGTAAACTGTACCAGCTTTTTCATCAGAAGGTGGCTTTTTGAAGATACAAGTTCTTTGCAGTATGCAGGCTCTCTGAAGACGCACTTGTGGTGTGTGTTGCTGTGGTGCTCAGATGTGAGAGCAGAGATTTTCTCGCTGTCTTTAGATGTTGGGACGAGGGCACGGCAGGGCCAGCTGACAGCTTGGCGGACCAAGGTTATTTACTTTTAGAAAGGGAAAAGTAGTCTGAGTCAGCAAATACTAAAGGGCACATACACACACACACGCTCATGCAAAGAAACATGCGCACACATCAACATCTAACTTTCATCTCCGGTAAGTGCCCCCACACACACACACACACACACACACACACACACACACACACACACACACACACACACACACACACACACACACACACAAGAGGTTAAGCAGGCTCATCGATGGAACACCATTGAGAAAACAGCAGCCTAATTACCATCATATCCTCCACCAAGGACACCTCATGGCAGCACATTCACATTCATCTGTTCATTCTACCTGTACAAACCACATCCTCCCCTGTTACAAAGCCATTAGGCTCCAACAAGGGTCCTTAAACCCTTCCAGCCCAAATTGAGCAGCTTTAGTGTCCTCCTGAGACGGCGCCTCATTAAAGCTCCATCATACGAGCACCCACCACAAACCGGCCTGGGTTCCAATTGGGCTCCCAGCAGTGCTATAACCCCAAATTTTTACTTATATACTGTATGATCTGATAGCTATGAACCCACCACTAACCAGTCAACCAGTTAATAAAGACCTTATCACGAGCACACACGCTTACATTCACACACACACACACACACACACACACACACACACACACACACACACACACACACACAGACAGGAGCAGCCATTACTTGTGATTTACTATAATAGCATGCATAGGAGCATAGAACCAAGCACCTCTATATTTAACATTCACAGGAGCAGCCAGGAATTTTCAACCACTTGCTGGACCATGGCTGCTAATGTCCAATTTGCCCTCTCTAGCCAGAATGTGAATGTTCCTGAAAATGGACTGCCAGTGGCAGTCAATTGGATCTTGTAAGCTCTTGCCATAACCATTTTAATTTTTAGCTCCAACATGAAGGTAAACCTGCAAAAGTACATATTATACTGAATTACTAATGCATTTCTTCTTAAAAGCAGTCTTATTTCATCATTATCAAGAAATTAAGATTTCATGACCTTGACTTTAAAGTGAATGTGACTTAACTCAACCTGACACTTAACAGAATGGATTATGTGTTCACTTTTATATCCACAGTCAAATAAATTGACATCAAATATTTCCGTTTGAGTAATCACCATGCTCGTTGCTTTTTCCTTGAAACTGCAGATCTATGCAGTGGGTAGCTTTGGAGCAAATATAATTAGAAAAAGTTACTTTTATAAATCGGTCACTACATTCTGACAGTAGTGATTGAGACAGGTAGCCTGAAAAAAAAAAAAAATGATGTGCAACTGTGTCTTCTGCGTCCTCCGGTGCTCCTAATGGTATCTTAAAGATTTCACAGACCGGAGGAAAACAACCAATCAGAGTTGAGCTGCAGCCTGTTGTCTCCGAGCAACTGTCAATCACTCGCAAACTTAACTTTGTGACTCAGCAGTCATGTTGAGATCAGTCGAGGGAATACCAAGCACCGCCAACCAGCCGGAGCAAACTTTCTCATTTTACAGCTAAACAGTAACTGCAAGATGTTTCTGAAAACATATGAGGAGAGAAATATGTATTATAATAATAGAATATTGATTCATATTTGATCAGCGCTACATAGTTTGACCATTTGATCAGAGTTTGCGAGTGATTGGCAGCTGCCTCTGTTGAATGAACAGCCAACAGCAACGCTCTCTCCCTGAAATGACCTGCGATTGGCCAGAGTCTCCCATTATGGGTTTGATTTTCTAAAGCCTGAGCCAGAGCCATGAGGAGAAGCAGAAGTCTAGTTTTCTCTCAGAGCACTTGAATTACAATATGCTGAAAGGTTATTATGGATGGAATAAAAAAATGACAGTATTTCTTTTGCATCTGCATTCAACACATCTGAGTCTGGTGAGTACTAAAGAATTCAAGACTGGCATGGTAAATTTACTGTAAGGGCCTCAAGGCCCTGCAATCACTATTGTAGTGATTAAGGAAAATGCAGTGATTGAATTCATTTGATTTATCAGCATGGATAGTTGATATTTCCACAATTCATTGGATGAAAGGATGTTGAACTGATGTAAAAAAGATCAATCTGAATTTAGTCATTTTAATAGTGATTTAAAGCTTTCATAATTCATGGTTTGACACAGCTATTACTTTCTTCAGAGCAGGCTGGTACAATGGGAACTCCAATCTATCTGGACGACCTTGATCAGTTCACCCAAATCACAGCAGATCTTTTCGCACTTATATCCCTGGTGATATCAAGCCATGCAGATACTCCCAATTTTTTTCTGTATAATCTGATGTTTTGCCATATTTGCTATGAAACTTTGCTGCCATCCCCCATATGGTAAATGGACTTGCACTTTTATAGCGCTTTTATTCTTCAAACCACTCAAAGCACTTTACACTCCACATACTGTATATGTATGAGAGTGCTGGGATTTCCTTTAGCACTGCTACTAGCACAGAAAACAGTCTCCTGGTTATTCAGAATAATCCAACAACCTTAATGTGCACAGTTTTCATTATAAAACATAGTGTATGTAACCTATTTTCAGCCTGGTAAAAGCACACAGAACAGTGCAACAGAACACAGAGCTAAAGGTGCATTTGAACCAAGCACTTTTTGTATGCTAGTGCCACAGTTTTCCCTGGAACCACAGATCCTTTACTGCTGAATTATAAAGAGCTGGCTTTATCTTGAATTTTAAGCTACAAAACAGTTCCCCTTTGCTGCAGAGACATACACATGCATGCAAATCTTTCATCTGAGCAAATGTTAAAAGGACCAGCAGGCATTGCAGGTGTCTCACTCAACCATCATCACGATTCCTAGTGCATCCCTGTTTAGATCGACAAAGACAACTGACCCTGAGGAACTCAGCGAAGAAACTTTTCAAGAGGAAGAAGTGGAATTGGGGATGTGTGATTGAAAGAAAATGAAAGAGAAGAAACTAAAGAAAGAGGGAGAGACAAGTGAAGAGGTAGAGTAGACAGGCTGATAGGCTCAGCAAGAGAAAAAGCCTCATTGGTTTTCAGTGGGCATGTGCAGACTCAGACATACTAAAAGGTTACAGCATTTGATTTGTGATATTCTACTCTGAGAGCTCTCTCTCTCCCTGTCTGGAGGAGCAGTTTGGCTACTGCTGTCCACAAAGTTTGATAGATGGCTGAATTATGCCATCGGATTGTGAATCTAGCCGACTCTGCTGTCTGCCCAATGATAAACAACAAACACGCCTGGCCACCAATAACAATGAGAGATGTGAGGACTGAACAGCCAATCAGAAAATAGACTTAATAGTGTCCCCATAAAATAAGGACATTTCAGACAGCCACTCCTGCTACCATTAATATACTTCATTCATATGTATTAAACAGTGTGTGTGTGGAATAGACGCTTTTCTTCCTCAGACCCTCCCTTTCTTCTAGCCTTTTATTTCCCTCCTATACTTCCTTCTCCTTGATCACTCTGCAATCCTCCCTCTCAGAGTTCAAGCTGCCCACTCCATATTCACTCCATCTCTCTCCATCCTCCCTCGCTACAGTTCGGGCTTCCCACACCCTCCCTCCATCAATCTCTGTATGCACCCTCCCTCGCTCCAGCAGCAGCCCACTCAAAGGCTAATTCCACAGAGGGAAAGAATGCGAGGAGAGGCGTTTTATAGTGTTTTCCAGTTATCTCCATCTTATAGAGCTGTTCTCAACCCAGCTCCATCAAACCAAGCACCACCCCCACCCTCCAGCTGCCTACTCTGTTCCTCTGTTCGTGGCAATATTTCCCTCATTCCTCTTTGTTTTCCGTCCTCTCTCGGGTAACGCCAAGGTGATGCTGTAGGGTTTCAATCCTAAACGAGACATTTGTTAGTTGGGGCAGCAATATTTTGTATCTTGTATAAACTATTAACCTCTTAACAAGCCAACGGCCCACAAGCAGGCCCGGACGCTATTCTGTCTTTCTGAGTTTGTAGAGGGCTAAAGCTAGAGTGAAGATACTGGTATCTTATGAAACTAGAAAATCTCAGGAATCGTTCGGTAGTTGTCAGGAAAAATGCCAAATAACCCAAAGTTATGCTAAAATTTTGGCGAGGAAAAACCGGCATGGCCAATTTCAAAGGAGTCCCTTGACTTCTGACCTCATGATATGTGAACAAAAACTTTGAGGTGATGAGAGTGAAAACTGTATGTTATTACATAAAACAAGTGTTGACAAACTGTATAATTTGCAGTTGAAAAAAAGGTAATAAATCTGTGTGGTTTGGTGATAATATCGTATCGTGGGGCCTGATTCCCACCCCTATGCCCCATATGCTCAATATCCCATTTTTCGTCTAATAACATTTAAACAAATGTTATTGATGTAGCTTATTGCTTTGTATTGTTGAAATATGAAACAATGACGACATAATACTTTTTTCCACTTCCTAACTAGATCATGCGTTGGGACAAACTTTAGTTTAAATCTAAAACACAGACTATGTTGTGTTGCTATTAGCAGATTCATTGTGCCTGGGGGGGAGATTTATTACACAGCCACCTCTTAGACCTGCATTTTGTTTATTTTCAAAGGCTGAGGAAACATGACCGTGTTAATATTATGGCTTATAATCAACTGTTGACTGTGCAATATGTACATATATTTTATTTGTGCATGACCTCATGTCATGACATCATGGCCCAGATGCTGGTTTTCTACTGTGGTATTTATTCTGCGGGCTGGGACCACATTTCCACTCTCTCTCTGAAAAAAGCAGCAAAAGTCCAGCTTTGCTTTTGGGACAGTTTCTTTCAGACTGCAGCCATCACTGCTCAACATTTAAGTAAAAATCTGCGACTTAAATCAACAACCAGGGACCTTTTCATATATTGTTTTGCTAATCTCTGTGATCAGCTGATGTAAAGATTCACAATAACCTACGAAAGCAACTGCACATATTTTCATGAACAGCAGATTGAAGAGACAAGCTTTGGTACACAGGATGTGATAGATTTGAACATTTCCAGCTGTCCGTACACATCTGATTGAATTAAACAGATGTGAAACTGAAAGACGCTTCATCAACACAAAGATGGCGTCTCAGCAGGACACTGATTGCAAAAATGTCAACACACTTAGAAAGAAAGATGTTGTCAAACTACAGAAAACAGTCCAAAAAAGTGATTGCATATGTCCCAAATTAACTGTATTCATGATGATTCATGTTGTTCCTACAGTACCTAATTCAAGTTTGTCAGTGTGGCTGCTCTTAGTCTGTCAACCTCTGACTGCTCTGGCAAACTACATCTCAGAAAAGAAGGCTCAACTCCTGCTTCAAGTACTAAAATTACCATTTTTAATGAACACACTGCATAAAGTATGTATGAGGTGGGAACCTTCGGATGGATGGCTTTTGGCTTAATATCACTTAAGCTACAATATGCCACTCCAGGCTGGATAAACACAACAAGCTCTTTCAAACAACAAACTGACATTCAAGAGAATAGAAAACTGCAGGGAGACGGAGAGAGAATGAAAGAGAGAGAATGAAAATAGATGGGATTTTCACATTGTTATGCCTAAATGGCTTAATTGTAAATTAAATATTACATGTCTCATGCTACAATTGCTGTGTTGAAGAGTCCAAGCAGGCTAGCAAAATTACATAGAGTTGCTTATAATGACTTCTATAATAAGCAGTAACACAAGTAGTTAAAGCAATCTAAAAAAAACATTTGGCCTGTCACATGCCATACCTTCCAATTTCCCTTGATTACTAAAACGAATCAGTAATAATTCTTCACTGAGGCTTCGTTTACCCCAAACAAATAAGTCTGTGTTGAAATCGGCAGGAAGAAAGCTAATTACTGTTAGCAGCCAGGCAGCAAAGTCTTGCTTGACAGATAGACCTACTGGCAAACAGTGAGGCTAACAGCTAACGTTAACGGGAGTTGCATTATGATGTGTTCAAGCTCTATTCAGCAAAAATGAGTATTTTGTGACGGTAAATTATAACGTTGTCATAACGTGTGCAAATGTAATCTTGCAAAATTTAGCGGTTGGCAAGAAACTTGAATAAATACAGTTGAATTAGATGTTTTACAGGAATATAAAATAGACATTAGAGAGGGAATAATGGCTTGTTAAACTCTCTAACAGTAGCGCTAAGCAGTTTTAAATGCATGATTAAAACTGCTTATGGCAAAATTAAAAAAAAAAAATTCAAAGTAATCAAAGTAAATATTCAAATAAAAATGCAATAATTCATTTATGGACTAAATGGGTTTAGTTTGACAGATAATATTATTTTATGCAATTTAAGCAATAAAACTGTTTATTATTATTTTAAACTAAACCAATTAATTGTTCAGTCTTTCTCTGTCTCTCTTTTGTATATTTATTATTGCTCCATAACAAAGCAAAAATATTTATTTATCCAATTATTCAGTTAATCAGTGGAAATATCAGTAGAATACTCAATTACTAAAATAACTGATAGCGGCAGCCCTAGTTATGTCCCACCCACAGTGCAGTGATATTCTTTAGAAATCAGACTTGACTTCAGATTGTTTCTATGCTGTTCTGTGTTATGAATCTGAAACGTGTATGTTAGTAAAGAAGGCATGTGGCCAACTGGTCGCCAAAAACTGTAAATTCTAATCAAAGCTTACATGAGTGTGCACTGTGTTTACACAGCTTTGTCACACCCTCTTAAGTGTGTTAGGCTAATTATTAACATTTAAATTGTGGCTACAGTGTTACACCCCTGATTTTTGTCCACATGCAATCCCATTTTTAATGGTGTAATACACAAGTTAATGCAGCGAAATAAAGAAACTGCTAAGTGTCACCAGAAATTAGCGTGATTACTGTTATGAGAAATATTTTTTTTTCCATTAGCAATGCCACAGAGGCACATTAATCACCCAAACACCCATATTCATCTTCATTTTCTTCTTTGTCTCCCTGCTTCTCTTCCTCCCATCCCGTCCATCTCTTCCTTTTACTTTTCTCACTCATCCATTTAACTGCTCCATCTCTCTCTCCCTCCTCCACACACACTACCGTAAAAAGCCACACGCGCACGCAGACATGCACACACAACCCAGGGCTGGTAATGCAGGGTTAATAAGATTGGAGAGCAGCTGATGGTTGTGCACATTCAGGCCAGATTACATTTAATTCGATTGGGTTTCTCTCACTATAGGCTCCCTCCCACTCCCCTCTTCTCTCTCCCTTTCTTCTCTCCATCTCCGCCTCATTGTCCTCCTCCTGCTTTTGTTGGACCCGAGGTGGCCTGGCCTCACAAAAAGAAACAGGTTCACACAGAGGGGTACAGCATGTGCAGACACATACATTCAGCTTTTACTCTGCTGAGTTGCAGTGAATACACATGCGCACACACACACGTCCTTGACCACTCTCGCTGTCCTCCACTTCAAACCGAATGTGATTCATTATCTGTATTTTACAATGTCAACTCTGCCTTGAACCAGACACAAGGATGGGGCACATGGGGAAGAAAAGGACATTTTAATTAATCAAATGTCTAATATAAGATTTTAAAATAGATTTTTAAATCTATTTTAAAATCTTTGCTATTGGTTCATATGGGAAAGTATAACTATGGCAGGGCAGTTAGATAATACACACATTTGATCCTAAGCTAGTGGAAATTGAGTACAATTTATTGTGGCAGTCTCATTTGACTTGTTCGGATTGATGTCATGCAGCAAGCTCTTTAAAAATAAAGCCTAAAGTCTTTATGAATTCTACTACAAAGAACAGATTGGCCTTACTGTTAATTTTGTAATTAAGTCCAGCTGAAATTAAAGTACATTTTTGCTATGAGATCAGTATATGGATATATATGCAGTGTTTGTTTTGACTAGTCCCATCTGTGTATGAATCACAGATGGGTACTGAGGTTTGCCATCACACCACATCTGGACCCATGACAGCTAATGCTAGCTCGGCATTCTCCTTTGCATACTGGGTGATGAACACAACGTTGTGAGGGTGCAGGATCTTTAAAATGGCACAAATTGCATAAACAAACTAGAATTACTCCCTTGCGGTTGTACGCCTCAGCCAGTCAGTCAAGTTGCAGTTTACATCCACGTCTGTCCAAAATGTCATCACTTCACCATTTCATCCTATTAGACGTTCATGTGACATTGTCATAATTAGGATATGGCCGAGTTATGGTCGAAAACATGTTTTGTGAGGTCACAGTGACGTCGACCTTCGACCACTAACGTGTAATGAGGTCCTCCTTGAGTCCAAGTGGAAATTTGTGCAAATATAAAGCAATTCCCTCCTGGCATCCTTGAAATATCGCCTTCAGGAGAATGGATCCAACCCACACACATAATGCCAGTCATAAAAATAACATTACATGGAAGCTAGTGCCTACATTAGTAAGCTAGGCTAACTAGCACTTAATTTCTGAGTGGAATAACAAACATAAGCACTATGGGCCCTCCCAAATGTTTAATTTTTTAAAGGGGCAGACTGATTAAATTGCTAACAGTTGATAGCCAATGATGTGTGGTCGTCTTTAAAAAGGGAAAAAATATATATATTGTATCAACGTTTGTACACTATAATATGACATTCTCCAGTCAGCACCAGCTGTTTCCACAAACTTCCAAAAACTGATTCATCCTCTTATTGAGAAATGATCACCACAGCTGCAGGATCATTATACAGTAATTTATATTTCTTTCTAATCCCAGTTAGCCTTTAATATTGCTCAACTCTCCAGAGACAAGCTTGCAGTGTCAACAACATAGGCAGTGGTAAATCTAAACAATACACTGTCTCTATCACAACATAACACAATGGACGCGTACCTGTTTTAGTACGTTAAGAAGGATCAGAGGCTGGTAATTTTGAAATTCACAACAGATCCTAACGTCCAAAGGAGCATCACAGCAGTACTATTACTGTAGCTCTTCCCATTTTCAAATGACGCTTCTCTGTAACAGAGTTTGTTTTAGAAAGCAGGGCGCCACCACATTCGCCATTATATACTGCTTGTCGGCTTGTGAAAGGATAGTGTATTATATCTGGCTGAGAAACACAAGAAAAGAGGGAAAAAGAGCAAGATGAGACATGCAAAGAAAAAACAGAAAATACAAGAAGCACTCCAAAAAAAGGGGGGAGAAACACATTTGAACAAACAGGGGTGAAAGACGAGGGAAAGGGAGGTGAAAAAAGAAGGTGCACAGTTTCGAGAAAGAAAGACGAGAGAGTGATAGACAAGCAGAAAGCGGGGTGAGAAAGAGAGAGATGCACACGTCTTCCTGTCTGTGTGTTTTTGTCACTCTCATCTTTTTACATGTCAGTCGGTTCTGTTGTCCTCCTCTTCCCATCACTAACCTCAGCTGTCAGACACACACACACACACACACACACACACACACACACACACACACACACAGGCATATAAAAAAAACAGCCAGATGCAAGCTAGCACACACACACTGGATACACCAGTAAACCATTTCAAGAGAACGTCAAGCATCTGGCTTTTATCAGACACACACGGAAAACAGAGGAAGGAAAGAAAGAAAGAAAACACACAATGGCACTAACCAAAGGGTTTAATCAGGGCTGATAAATGACAGTCATGCAACAAAGTTTACTTTGTGTGCGCATGTCCTCTCTCTGTCATCAAACCAGGCCTTCCTCTCTCAACCCACAGACACCCCCCCCACCACCCATCCTCTTTTTCTCTCTCTCTATCCTTCACTATCTGTCCTCACTCAACCCTGTAACTAATGACTCTGGAGGAGGCATTGCAGCACCTGCTGCAGACAAACAGGAGGAGAGAGGATGAGGAGGTTGGTGGGGGGGGGGTCAGATGAAGAGAACAAACTAGGCCAAAAAAAGAGGAAAGAGGGGGAGGTATAAAAAAAAAAAAAATCAAAGAGAGACAGAGAAGGGGAAAGAAAGGCGGGAGATGCCAAGGACAAAGTGGAGGGGAGAAGAAGAAAGGGAGAGAAGAAGGGAGGGAGGTGTGAAGTGTCACTGCCAGTGGTACCATCTCTCTAATTAGCATAGTGACCTTGGTCCGCTGTAACTGTTATTGTCCACACACACAAGTGCTCATATGCATGGCAGGGTGTGCAGTTTTTTGTGTGTTTGCATGGTAAAGTAGTGCCTGATATGAATTTTAATACACAATAATTTAACATGTTGTTAGCTGATGGGACCATTTCACACACACAGGGGCACACACATACAAACTGTTGTTTCTGGCAAATGTAATTGGTTTATTTTGAGGGTTCATGGACAAAAGGACAAGCATAGAAAATAGAATAGAGAATAAAAACAAACACACACACTCATCATATAACTGTGTAAGTAAATTCTATGGTGTTCTATGTAATAAAAGGAGCTTTACGCACTGACAGCCCAAATCGGTTTTTGGCATATCCAGATTGTATCCAGATGGATTTTAGAAAGGATCAAACCTCATTTGGAGGCGGACTGAAATACAATTCCAATCGCATCTCGTCTCAGTCTTTCGCCTTACTTGCGATGTGACGCACAATGACAACGTCAGCTCTAGAGTGACGGAAGTCATGGTACCTCTCACCGATTTCTATTCATTATTTATGTAAGCAGCCGTGCAATGCATTCTGGCAGTGTCGCATTGCATTTCAAGTGACAGGCCGTCACGTTGCCCACTCCTAACTTGCATAAAGTTGAGGTCTATGTTTATACAAACTAGGGGCACACAAGCCCATCAAGCGTCCAAGGCTGAGAAGCAAGACGAGTGCGCATGTCCAAAAATGCCCATGTGGACACATACCATGAATCCATGCTTCTAGTAGCACAGCACTATGGAGGACAATATGGGGGGGGGGGGGGGGACAACAGACAGATGGTGAAAAACTGTCTGATGTGACGGAGGTGCTCGGCACCGCAACTTGACAGCACGATTACTTGGAGGGCAAAATGACGAACCTCCATTTGTTATGCTTCCGCTTTCTGCATCACCGGCATAGCTTCGTAGTTACTGACACCTACTGTACATTACCACAGCAGCCCATGCAGATAGGTTGGTGATGTCTGGACACATAAACCTGTGTCACAAAACAAGAAAATCAGTTTTGAGAAACAAATCAGATTTGCCTACAGCAGTCTGACTGTAGCCTCGGTGTAAGGGCGACATTTAACACTTTAAGTTAAATAAGGATTCAATGAATAGCTGCTTCTAAAGAGAGAAAGTGAGAATGAGGCAGTGAGACAGAAAAAGTAACTGTGAGTGAGCAGGCGAGAGAGAGGGGGAGTGTACAGCTGTAGCAGTAATCATCTTTCAGGTCAACAGTAATTACCAAGAAGACGGAGGATATGACACACACACACACACATGAACACTCCACACATCTCAGCTTGCTGTATTTTCCTCTTGTCTCGTTTATTTCACAACCAAAACATGCGCCTATCACAAAGAAGATGTCAGTGCGAGCTGCAGGGTTTAATGGATAAAGGTTTCTCACAGTGAATACAATTATATACACACCAACAGTCTAATCTTGCATTAACTGAGCTATAATTAATTCATGGGTAATTTCAGGAAGTTGCTTTAATCATGGTTAACTCGGAGGCTGGATTTTCAGACCTGTGAGATACACTGCTGCTTCATACTCTCTTGTTGGTATTTTAAGCTACTTTCAAAGTTTAGCCTCACAGGCAGCATATACAGTACCGTACCCCCCACATACCTCGCATGATGTGCACCACAGCAGGGTACTGCCTGCTTGGCTTTGCCCGTTAATGCTTTCTGTCCTGTGTACATTCATGTGGTTATTGAATCTGCTCATACAGAGCAGGATATGGGTGCCTCTATGTGTTCATGTTTCTGGCCAGACACGCTGAGGCCTTGGCAGCAAACCGCTCCTCCGCATGCCTTGGGAAAAGAGCTACAACCGAAGCCTAATGTAGACAGGGTGAAGGCAGCTCTGGGGACTTGCCGGTGGCCTGAAAGTGAATTGCATTAGGCACACTTTACATTACCACTGAACTATTCTGTAGACCTGGTGCTTTCCTTCTGATGCTTGGAGAGCTGCAAAGACTTGTGGAGGGAATCCTCTGATTGTTCAAATGCTGCCCAAGGCTTGACGAAAGCCACGGCAGCAGGCTGGTGTCTCTGATCAATGATCACTTAAAATAAGTTCATGCTTAATGAGCTCTTCTAGTCAAAGAATTTAGGCTTATATGTGTATTTAAATGAAATCTGGCAGCGAGTAGAAGAAGAAGAAGAAGAAGATCTACCTTTATTAGTCCCACAATGGGGAAATTCAATTTACACTCTGTTAAACTCATACATGGTACATGCAGACCTGAAACACACATACATGCATCAATGGAGAGATGTCAGAGTGATGGGGCTGCTCCTGACAAGCGCCCCGAGCAGTTGGGGGTTTGGTGCCTTGCTCAGGGGCACCTCGGCAGTGCCCAAGAGGTAAACTGGCACCTCTCCAGCTACCAGTTCACACTCAGTTTTTGGTCCATGTCGGGACTTGAACCGGTGACCCTCCGGTTCCCAAGCCAACTCCCTACAGACTGAGCTACTGCCGCCCCCAAGTAAAGTATCAGACCTCAGTTAAAGCTGCACTCCAAGGATGAAGGATGTGTACATTTACTTTTTCTTTTACTTTGAGGCCCAAATGATAACCCCCGCCCTGCGAAGGACTGGCGACCTGTCCAGGGTGTACCCCGCCTTCGCCCAATGCCAGCTGGGGTCGGCTCCAGCCCCCCCCGCGACCCCTAACAGGATAAGCGGTTGACGATGGATGGATGATGGATGATGATAACCCCCCAAACTGTACTCATGTTTCTGGTCATCGAGTGACACCCTTGATGGAGGTAAGATCGGGCCTAAAAAATAGAGCCCGACCCGACCCAGGCCTGCGGATATTAAAGCCCGACCCGGCCTGAGCCCGATCAATTAACTTGATTTGCAGGCCCGAGCCCGAAACAAACCCAAAATTTTACATTTTATTTGTGAGGACTCAGGAGGAGGAGGAAAGGGAGGGGATGCGTCAGTCAGACCCGGACAGAGCTCTGCTCCGGGAAAAGGGACTGGTTGCGATTTGTGTGATCACATTTGTGACGATGCCTGTGCATAATGATAACAAATTAAAGCCTGTCTTTTGTATCTTACCATACAGTGCCTTCTCTGTTTTATCCAAATTATTTATTTTATAACAAGTATTCCTTCGTTTAATATCCATACATCGTTTTAGTATACATAATATATAAATATATATTTATTAAAAAAAGTCCGTGAGAGAGAAGCCCGTCCCGACCTTAACGTAATAATTGAATAATAATAATAATAATTGAAATTCGGGCCGGGTCGGGCTCGGGCTCGGGCTCGGGCTAAAGATCTTACCTCTAACCCTTGATGTTTAGTATGTTTATATGGAAGGTTTGTATATTTTAAATCACTCATTTATATAAATTACTTTTCTAACGAACTTGAACTTAATTAATGATACACGCCTTCCGCTCTCACACCTGTAACTCCAAAGAAACGGTTTTCACACCTATTTCTCACTTTAATCTTATCCATCTCTTAAGTCTGCATACTCAGACTAAGATCTTTTAATATCTCTCAATTTTAGATAATGCAGCCACCTTTGTGAGAGAGTGAGAAAAAACGAAGGTGTTAACTCTGTTATGTGGATAAATGATGATATTCATTTTTTTTAAGTGCGACAGTAGAAAAGTGGAGAGATTGTGGAAATCTACTAAGCTCCGTCTCCACCTGATAGAGCTTTGATACAGTTGTAATGTTCAGATTAGTGGTGTGAGAACTGATTATTTTTCACAGATTATTTCCAACATAAAATAATAATAATTAATTATTATCTATAATTAAACAGTCCTGCTGCTATTCTCGATTCCACAAATAGTTTTTTTTATGTTGTCAGTGAGATTAAGGATACAGATTCTCTTGTATAAACCTCAGTGGCCTCTTTTGTACTTTTTTATTATGTACAAAAGAACAAAAGCTTAAAAAAGACGTTTACTAGTGCCTAACAAAATTACATTAAACCACAACAAAAAAAAAGGGAAAAACTGGCACGGTCATTTTCACAGGGGTCCCTTGACCTCTGCTCTGTTGGAATGAGATCTGGTGACTGTGGAGACCATTGGAGTACAGTGAACTCATTGTCATGTTCAAGAAACCAGTTTGAGATGATCAGAGCTTTGTGACATGGTGCATTATCCTGCTGGAAGTAGCCATCAGAAGATGGGTACACTGGTCATAAAGGGATGGACATGGTCAGTAACAATAACCAGGTAGGCTGCGGCATTTAAACCATGCTCAACTGGTACTAAGGGGCCCAAAGTGTGCCAAGAAAATACCCCCCCACACCATTACACCACCAGCAGCCTGAGCCGTTGATACAAGGCAGGATGGATCCATGCTTTCATGTTATCTATGCCAAATTCTGACCCTGAGATATGAATGTTGCAGCTGAAACTGAGACTCGTCAGACCAGGCAACGTTTTTCCAGTCCTCTATTGTCCAACTTTGGGGAGTCTGTGTGAACTGTAGTCTCAGTTTCCTGTTTTGAGCTGACAGGAGTGGCACCTGGTGTGGTCTTCTGCTGCTGTAGCCCATCTTCATCAAGGTTTGACGTGTTGTTCGTTCAGAGATGGTATTCTACATTTCTTGGGTGTAACGAGTGGTTATTTGAGTTACTACTATACTGTTTGAGTCACCACATGTGAGGTGTGTAAAACTGTCCACACTGCAATAGAGTTCGTGCGATAACGTTAATTCACCACATCTCTCTGCAATTATCTGCTCATTCTGTACAATACCTGTACTGTCTCTGTAGACAATAAGTCTGGCTCCATTTTTTCATCTACAATCTTGTATAAAACATTATATTCCATATACTCCATTCTTCTGTGTATTTACAATTCCTAGGATTTTTGATCTCTATTTTATTTTATTGATATTTTATATGTGTTTTATTCCTGTGTATTTGTTTATATTTTTCATATATTTTTATGTACACTTGGAGGTATTTTGTAACTGTGCTGCTGTAACACTGTGGGATGAATAAAGGACTATTCTACAACAGAACAGGTGTACCTAATAAAGTGGCTGGTGAGTGTACATTTACATAAAGAAAGCATATTTGCCCACACACCATGTTAATAAGAGTATTACGTATACACTTAACAAACCTCCCATTAAGGTACATTTTGAACAGATAAAAAATGTGATTCATTTGCGATTAACTATAAACAATCAAGCTATTAATTGCAATGAAATATTTGAATTGACTAACATCCCAGAGGCAGAGGTAAGTAAAACTGATCGAAGGCATTTGCTTTAGCCAGTATTATGAAATGTTATCCCACACTATATATTTTCTGAACGTTATTATTGTATTATTTGCATTGATCTGGACATTTAAAGTTGAGCATATGGCATGCTGGGCTGAATGTATCTTTACATATTAGAACCCATGAGGACATTCACATATACACTACTGAGCGTTTCAGTCCACCGCAGGCTCAGTAGTGACGTTCAATGTCAGATCAGTATAGGTCTATCTCCAAACCTCCCCTCCCCAAAAAGCAATCAATATTCACCTTTCTTAGATGTCTCATCTCTCTTTCACAAAAGCTAATCGTCTCTTTTTCTCTCTCCATACCGCCACCTCGCTGCTATCTTTGGTGGAAAAGCTTTTAACTATCGTGCAGATTAGAACGAAGAACAAAAGTTTGTCCTAGCTAACCTACAAACCCTTGGCATGTTCGGAGAAGGATGTGGGAGATAGCGAGGCATACATTTTCATTTCAGTAAGTCTAATTGGTACTGAATGTGTTAAATCCAAGCCTTTGTCAAACCCCAATTAAGTTGCTCATCTTACAAAATGTTACAGACTGAAGATGGAAATCCAACAGCACTGTTTTTAAGACTTTCTCACTGCACCCTGATTCAGGAAAGTTAGTGGGGACATCAGCAGCTCTACGCATAATTAGTTCATGAAACAGTAAGAAGTCTGTGTAATTTCATTTGGAATTGACTCCTGGCCTTCAATTTCATCCCTCCGGAAAACTCAATCTCCAAGGAGTGGAGGGTTCGTCTTTCTTTAATAACAGCTAAACACATCAACACTGCTCCTCCAAATGCCCCCTCAAGCCGTTAGGAACAAAATAAGAGACGCAAGTCTAATGAAAAGAGGTTTAATAGAAGAGCAAGGCAAAGGTGGCTCAGAGGCTTGCTGCTGTTTAATTCAATGGGATGCTCCTGGTGCCTGAAGACTGGCCCATTTTAATTGCACTCCTCTCTCATTTATAAAAGGAAGTATGCAGCGATACAGCTTTAATGAATCGGAAAGCAAGGCAGGCTATTCAGTGTCTTTCTCTCACACGCATTGAAGGATAATGTGATTGTGCTGGTTAGGCCCACATGTTTTGGCACAGCCTTGTTGCATACTACTGCCACAGCTACACACACACACACACACACACACACACACAATAAGCAACACATTAACAGGCTACAAGTCATTTTCAAAGGAAACCGGTGCCATGGAGCTACAAACTGTTGCCTAACATTTGTCATTATGTGACCTGCTACAAATCAAAGTTGAACTAGCCTCAACTTTATTCAGCACTTGCGGTGATGCAGCAACCAATCATTTGTTTTTGTTTCACCATTTCCACTTTCCTTCTGTCTCTCCTCAATTCCTGTTCACTTTCGTCTAAAAAAAATGGAAGAAAAACGTATTCTTGCTGTTAGCCAGTTCCAGTGCTATTTAATGACATAACTACGTTATCAAGCGCTTGAGCAACACTTCAACAGCAACTCTTCAACAATGCAGCTGGCAATACTTGGCCGTTTTGAAGCTTTGTCACTTGTAGCGTGAACATACACACACACACACACACACACACACACACACACACACACAAAATTATTATTAGCATTTGAGAATAAAATATAGAGCAAATACACACAAACTAAAACTAGCTCAGCCATCTAAACCATGTGATCCCTCCTTTCTCCCATCTGTTTCAGGGATTTGATCAATAACTTCATCATGACCTTAGCCGTTAATTAATAACTCTATATAGAGTCAATCAATAATCTCATCATTGACTTAGTCAAAGCTGCATCTATCGGTCTAGCATGAATCAGTGCAACTGTATAACTAATTAGGCTGGTCTCAAATGCCATTTGTAGCTATGAAAAGTAATACACTGCAATTTATGTATATCCCACAAAATCAATTTGTATGCAATCCATGTAATCGTGAACCAGGAAGTACAAGCGGTGGGGTGAACGGCTGACTCGAAAAACACCAGACTCCAGACTTGTGTGAATTCCCCGTGTGAAACCAGAAGTTAACGCTGATTTATTCATCACATAATCTCCGTACTTAAGTTAAAGCACTTCTGGAGTTTTTTTTTAAACCAAACCACAACCTGTTCCTAAACCTAACTCAGTCGCTTTCTTGCTTAAACCTAGCCAAGTTGTTTCCTGTCAAGATGGAAGTTTGTTTTGAAAAGACTGTATGCATGACTGTATGCATGTAATGAGCATATATTGACGCATGCTGATGGACATTTGTAGGAAGATGCACGAAAAAGGAGGAATTATCAAATATATCATACGACCATTGTATGAGGATATGTTGAACTGTAAACTGTGAACTGTGGAACTGTGAACAGTAAATCCAGTGATTGGTGTGATTACCAGCACCACACTACTGTTGTCACTAGTATTACGACCACAATTACCTTCAACCAGCACCATCGGCTTCCTCCAGGGTTTACACACAGCGATTGGGTCTACCTGGAGTATAGCACCACACAAAAGCTCAATAACAACAAGGTGCAGCACAGCAGAGAGTGGAGGGCGGGGTGAAGCTTACCTTCGCCATCTGTGCCTGAACACCGCTGGCTTTGAGCGAGGCCACAGCCTTCTGGGCTGCTGCAGGGCTGTCAAAGTCCACAAAGCCGTAGCCTGTACATACACATACACACACAGGCAACACAGAAGAAGACGATGGTGAGAAGGTGAGGGGAAAAAAATGATTAAAAGATAAAGTTAACATCGTTCAAAATATCGCTGAAGAAAACCAGCCAGTGTCAGTGTTTTGTTGTCAATGCTGCATAAATCCACTAAATATGTCAAAATCAAGTCAGGTCACGTATTCAATGAAAGCTGCTCTCTCCCCGATTAAATGTGTTTTAGTACAGAACATCAACAGAATTGGTATCATAACAGTAACTCTTGTTATCTTGTTTATGATCCAAAAGATCTTCTGATGTCTGCCCAGGTTTTTGTGTACTACGGCTCTTTGTAATGAAATCATGTCTATATTTTTGTGTAATGACTCTAATATCTTTCATTGCACTGATGGCTACCTGGCATCCATTCCCTGATGCACACATACTCTATATATCATGCGTATAGTGATTTCTTTACTTTTACATGTGAAAATAACTTCCTATTGTCTGACATTTAATATCCCGCTGCATTGCATGTGAGCGCGGATCGTCCCTGCACTACACTAAACCTGTCAGTACATATGGGGTTCCTATAGTAGTGGCTAATACAAGTGACATCAAGAAAAAAATCTCTACGTTTAATGCAGCCATTAAAGTGATTCAGTCCTGTTTAAAGAAATAAAGAAGAGACTGGGCATTAGTCGATTTTACTGCGATATGGTCTGGATCATTTTGTTTGTGCGTATATGGGCACCTGCACAGTGTATCTGTCAAATTGCTGACGCTCTGGGGATCTAGGATGGGGCCCTACAGGAAACACTGAAGGACAAAAGGTCTGAACACACACATATCAATCTCTGCTTTCAGAAACACACCCTGTTTTACTGGGTCACATGGGCTGGCCTGGAAAAAGATGTCAAATAGAAAGAAGCAAAAGCTGCAGTGTGAATAACAGTTAGCGTGCAAGTGTGTGTGGTGTTAGGTGAGCAAAACCTGTTCGAGAATGTGTTTATATGAGAAAAGAGACATAATGGCACACACAAAGAAAGAGAACTGCTCCAAAAACACAGCAGCTGTGAAATCCTGCCTGCACTTTTGAGTGGGGCTCTGTGTAACGCGGTTAAATGATCCATAATTCAAAAGCCTCACTCATTACAATCCTAAATGTAAACATGGTAAGAATGAGGAAATACACGTCCTCTCTCTCTTCCTCTCCTTCTCACACACTCACACACTTCATTCCTAACATCTGTTCTTGTCTGTCGGCCTTTTCCACAATTTGGAGCCACACTCTGTTTTGCTGATAAGCAGATGATTTTTTTTATTGTTCAAAGGCAGCAAGCTGCTTTCACAGCAAGATATGTACTGCATGCACAAATATTTATACTGTTGCTAATGAGAAACCCATAATTTAGCCAAAATAGGATAACACAAACACACATATTCATATATAATGTGCAGGCATTAACGACTGTGACAAACACAGATCCAGACGAGCATGGATACACACAGTGTGCACAGAAAGCAGATTCATAAACATATGCAACCCCGTATACATGCACACCACATACACGTTTATCTATACGCATCTGATTAGGGCCACACCAGAACACTTGCACTAATTGAGGATGCAAAAATATACATCATTCATCAGTAACTTGGCCCCTGTGATTAGTGGGAACATAAAACCCCAAACACAGTTCACAATGGATACTCCAATCACCAAAATGGAGTCCGCTGGTTTGATGGCAGTAGTTGAGCATTACTGGCAGTGTACATGGTTGTTGAAATAGAGTGCCTGTATTGATGAAGCAGGTGTGTGAAAAGGGGAATCCACCATTTCTACAAATCAAAGTTTGCTTATAGGTCCTGAGGAGTACAACTACTGTACATATGTGGAAAAAGTGTTACGAAGCCTTTTGTGGCTCCAAAGGACGCCCATAGAAATCTGATAAAATGCCTTTAGTGATGTCACTTTAGCGCCAGTCAGGATGGAAGACTACAAGTTTGAAAATAAAAAAGTCTGGGGGTGTGGAGTTAGAAATAAGTGAGTTGACCGGACCTCTGTATCCCGCTCCACATCTCTGTTTGAGACTAGCGGCTCAGGGCTACATTACCAACTCCTGATAGCACACCCCAATCTCTAAACAACGTTTGAGTTGAATTGTGGGTGGCAAGTTTTGACAAGGAAGAAGGATGCATTATTTTTGATGATTTATTTCAGACTGTCCCTTATGAGCCTGACTATGCAATAGGAGTGCAATGCCAAATCAGCGGAGTACACTTTTAAAGAAAAAAAAAATGTGGATACTTGAAAATAATGAGCTGAATGAGTTTTCTGTGCACCAGCTATTAAAGCGCTCATGTCACAAACCTTTAGCAGAGCTCAGCATATTATTTTCATATTATTTTACACAAAACAAATCATATTTCGAGAGCATAAAGCACCTGGACAGCACTTTCGCACCTTCTAATTGTCTCACACAGAGTGGTAATTTGTTAAGCAGTTAATTTAACCACTTCCATTTCCTCCTTTGTAATAATTGAGCATGACATTCATTTTGGATTATTATGTTTCTGTGTTATGAGGGCAGCAGGGGTGCCAGTAACTTGTGGCCTTAATATCCAGTTTACAATTATTTGGATCCATCCAGGATGTAGAACGTTAGGATTTTACAGAAATTAAATAAAAAGGATACGCTAAACAAATCAAATGCACAGACTGTTGGCTCAGTTTGTGTGCTAGAGGCCAAATTATGCCTGTGCTTTTAACAAGTACTGTAACATTAGGACATTTTAGCTCTGTATATTTGTAGGGTAACCTTATGATGATTGACATCATTCCATGTCATTTACATCATAACTAGAATAGTTTAAACCATTAGGAACAGACATATATAAGAACCAGACCGGACAATGGCGTTAATCACAAGGTAGCCACGCCCAAAAGCATAACTTACTTTATGGTCTATCTGACTCTAAATGGGACCATAATTTACTAAATGAACATTGTGCTGTACTGAAGAAGACTTGAAACTAGTGATTGAGACCATAAACTCATGTTTACAATGTTTAATGAGTTAGTAGATTGAGTAAACAGTAGGGTCATTTTCTCATATACAATCAGATGTCAGTCGCCCCTGCTTCACTTTTCAGACCTTGAGGTTGCCCTCTGTTAGGAACCCAGTATATTACTCTGTCGCTCAGTACTGTATTTATATCCAATGACTATATTACTGTTACTGTACTGTACTACCTCTGTCTGGTATCAGTATAATATTATAGGGATTGGCTGATTTGTATAAAGTATATTTGGGCAGCTTTAATGAAGTTAATTTTGTTGAAGTTGAATGCAGTCAGTGGATATATTCATAATCAATGGTGGTAACTTGTTTGGCTAGTCAGAGATTCTGTGGCACTTGCCAGTTTACGGTCATTAAACTAGAGACCTGAGACTTTAATCTGCAAAGTAACCAAGACCAACTCTTTTTACAGTGATTTACTGATCAGCTGTGTAGCTCATATCAAATGTGTAGTTAGTATTGCAGTACCAGAGAATGTCTCAGAAGCCTTGTACATGATCTCTCATGCAGTCTACAAAGCGTCTGGGTCAGTCCTTTCTGTTGGTGGCCATCAGGCTCCATAACCAAGGTCTGACCCCCATGTGACTCTGATCATCTGCTCAGTATTTATTCCAAATGTATATAATTACATATAATTACATAATTACATATATATATGCTATGCATACACAATACCCACCACCTGCTGCACTTTACTTATTACTGTTACTTACTTATTTTATTGTCAATTTTCTTCATTGCACCTTCTTTCCTTCATTGCACCTTTTCTTTTAATTTTTACTATACTGTATTTATCTGTACTGTGTTGATGCTGCTATGACATCCGAATTTCCCTCCGGGGATTAATAAAGGTTCATCTTATCTTATCTTATATCTTACCTCTCATAAAAATAAAATACAGAGTTGTTGTACATGGCATTTGTAATCTAGCTTTGCCCGCACATATTGGTCGTTACGTCTAAAGATGTCACAATGTCAGCTTGGGCAGAAAAACCCCTACAGCCAGACACCATTCAGCAGACACATGAACGATAGAGACATTTTGCTCATCTCACCGACAAGTTCGGAATGATAGAGCATCAGCCTTGAAATGTGCCATTTGCTTTGACTGTATTCATCACTCAAGGAGTGATCTGTGTTTTCTGAAAATATATTTGCCCCTCCCTGCAGGGAGGTCAGAGGTCAAGTATCAGCAACAGAACATCCCCCTGGAGATGGTAGGGATTCATTGTCTTGCTCAAGGACACTTCAGCTAAGTGGTAGCTTGTTGAGTCTGTGAGCAGATGCCTGCGTGATGGAGGCTGATGGAAATCATCCCGCCACACTTCTGCCCAACATGTAATTTGTAAATTTCATATATACACTAAAACCCACCCTCGTTAGTTTGGTGAAAACTCTCATCTCATGTAGATGTACCGCATGTGAGAGCTCTTCCGGACGAGGTGATACAGATATTTCCAGAGAACGGAAAAATGAAAATAATATCTCTGAATTATATAATCCTTCTCATTTGTGCGCTGTCCCTCCCATCTGTGGCCTTATGATGACACAGAAATGAAAATTCATCTTGCTCAGTCAAGCCTGACAAATACTCAACTCGTGAATGAAGGAAAAAAAAAAAAAGCGTTTTATTACGAAGCACACTCCCACATGAATACACACTCATATGCGCTCATAGACACAGATGGATGCACAGATAAACATGAGCACTCATACACAACACACACACACACACACACACACACACACACACACAGCGGCCATCTAATCTCCTGAGCTCCCAGAGTTCCTGGCCCCGGGCCATTAGAACGGGCTAACTGAGTAGAGAGGGAACAGGAGAGAGAGAGATAGAGTAAAAGGAGGAATGGGGGGGGAGCAGTGAGTCAGGGGGAGAGGGAGAGTGGCAGGCAGAGAGACAGAGTAAGAATGAGATGAAAAACAGGAGGGAGGGAGGGAGGTGGAGAAAGGGCAGGAGACATGGAGACAGTGAGAGGGAGGGTGCTTGTCTTTGGGAAATGGAAATCCTTTACAATCTAAAGTGGTTTCCTCTCCCTTCCTTCCTCCATCCTGTGCTCTGTGCCCTCTCCCTCCCCCAGAGCTCCCACGCTGCTAACTAGAAAACTGTCAGTGTATTTAACATTGAGCCCACTACAACACTGAGGGTTTTACAAGGAAAATCTTTATATTACTTCAGAGAAAAAAGTAAAAGTTTTGCTTTCTTTGGAAATGACGATGCATTAAACAGTAATTCTCAGTATAACATTGTTTTAGGGATAGCATTTTAATGCATCTATGCACCGTATATTTACATATTTTTACAGAGAGAAGCATTAACCTTTCAGGGACAAAGATGCAAAGAAGCCTTGAAGACATTTTTGCATTCACTGAACAGAGCTTAAGGGGGTTTTAAAAGCCCTGGAATCCAAAATTGTGATGGTAAGGCTGTCATGTGACAACAGCTGTGTGTGCAGACCAATTGAACACCAGCCCTGCAGACTGCACAGGAAGAAGACTTTATTTATTTACCTGTCTCTCTGTCTCTCACGCTCTCTACCTCTCTCTCTTTCCCCCTCTGCAGAATCTTCCTGAAAAGAAGAGGCTGTCTGCTAAATCATCACTTCCAAGAGGTCTCCTTCCTTTTCTGCCAGCCCCAGGTTATTTTTACCCCCCTTCCCTCCACCTCAGCGGGCCTCCTCCCATCCATCCCTCCCTTTCCAAGAGAACTCTCTGTGCCAATTTGTACTCTCTTAGTCACGCTAAGCACTTATCTTGTCCCCACTGAATGCCTCTGCAATCAAACCAACACTTATCCGGTTGTAAGGCATTCTAATGGCCGCCTGATAATGAAACTCCTTCATTGTGAGTTAACAACTGGCAGAGAGATGTATGAAGTCCACATCACAAGCGGTGAAATAGCTGATGAGGCCCACAGCTGGTAGAATCGCCTGTGTTGCTACAGCTGCTGCATTCTGAGCGTTCTGTGCATTAAATAATAAGTATAAATGTACAGCTGGGTGTATCAGTTTGCATTTTGAAACAGTCTCCCTAATGTTTAGTGTTCATAAAAGCCTTGTCTGCAGTATATCCAGAGTGTAGTGCCACATCCAGTGCCCCTACTATTCACGTGCAAACACATGCAGCCTTTTTCGTCACACACAAACACAGGTTCATCACTTCCACAAAAAAATTAATGTCTTTCACCTTGATTTTATGTACTCACTCTACACGATGACTGCTTGCTGCATTTTTGCAGTATTATTTTTGTAAATCTGTTTTTCATACATTTGTTAAAAAACAAAAAGAAAAGAGATCTCATTTATACACAACATTTAAAGCCACTTTTTTCTTTAGAAAGGGCACACCACCCACAGGCACAGACACCGTTCAGACTCTTTTACCTTTTGTCCTTGTATATCTTTAGCTAATCTGTGTTTGACCCATTTTCTTTTTAGAACATATAATTTATGTGGGGCTGCACGGTGGTGCAGTGGTTAGCGCTGTTGCCTCACAGCAAGAGGGTCGCAGGTTCGATTCCAGCTTGGGACTCTTCCGTGTAAGCGTGGGTTTTCTCCGGGTACTCCGGCTTCCCCCCACAGTCCAAAGACATGCTGTTTAAGTTAATTGATGACTCTAAGATGATTCACACCCGTAGGTGTGAATGTGAGTGTGAATGGTTGTCTGTCTATATGTTGTCTGTCTCTATGTGCCCTGCGATGGACTGGCGACCTGTCCAGGGTGGGTCCAGGATCGGCTCCAGCCCCCCCGCGACCTCTAACGGGAAAAGCGGTTGACGATGGATGGATAATTTATGTGCACACACACAACAGCTCATTCTTGCAGCTGTATGCCATCACAGGTGATTCATTAAGCTAAAAAAAATCTTACTATTGCTCTGTATTGATTCTCAGTTCACCCACATTATCGGTGAAAGTGTTTAAACCAAACATGCTGCTTGAGTCTGAGGCCTTTAACTCATGTTGCAAAATATCTCATGACCTGCTGCTCATGGTCCTTCAGTCATACATTTTTACTTGCATTATTAGTATGGGCATCAAATTTCAGTCACTGAACTTTTTTCTGATTTTAGACATAAATCTAAGAGACATGAACATGGTCGGCAGACGCACAAGCAGTTTGGTTTATACTACATTTGGTGTCTGCATAAACATACATATTAATCTCTTCAGGGCGTATCATCCATGCAGTCCGGACATTGAGTGTATGTTGGGATGACATATTTTCATAGGCCAAGTTCCCTTGACAATAAGCTAATCAGACTTTTCCACTGGATTATTGCAGAAAACAAGCTCTCTGGTAAACAAATGTTTATAATACTTTTGTTTGGCAAAATAATCTTTACAAATGATGATGTTTAGTCTTCTCATTTAGCCACTTGTTAGTAAATGTTGTTTTTAAGATACTTTGAGATAATGCTTAAAAATTCACAAGTAGGATATTTAATGACAAATTGTATGTCATATAAGAATACAATAAAAGGACTCATTCCTGCAGATTATGTAATTTACACTATGTGCAGTTGGTGTTATTTTATATTTTCCTTATTGTCAAGAAATCCCATGAAGAAGACCAAAATCAACAAAGCACTGTCTGCAGCACTTAGTGCACATTTATTCAAAGACATACAGTATATCTTCAGGTCACAAATATAATGTTTCTTTTTTAAAAAAATGCTAGATAAATACCTCAAACAGCAGGACAGTGTAGTTTTTAGCAAAGGTTACTCACCTCAGTGTATTTTTTTTGAGGACTACTTTCACCTGCAGATTAATACAGATTTGGTGCTCTAGTCAGTATTTATGTCAGTGGGACTATGTGGATTGACTCAAAATAAACTACAGTGGTCATGTCCCATGGTCTTTCTCCATGAGATCTAACAATAAAATAACATAGAATATTACCGCTTTAAGGCAGATTAATTTTGGTTTCATCTGTAAGAACATTTAAATGTCCCTTTCGGATGCAATGTGATCTTAAATAAAACATTATTTTCCATTTTTTAAATCATACTAAAAGAAGCATGAAGCCACAATTGGCAAACATAATAATCATGAGCTGGAGCACCATGACTGTAGTAAATCAGGTTTTTTAAACTCCTTTGCAAGTAACAGCAATGAAAAAAATGTAATGAGTTGAGAAAATGGAAGAATATCTGATAATTATCACTGGGTTTATAGAATATTCTGCCTTCCCTTCGGCTGTGCTGTAATGATGTCAGGACAGGCATTTCAATAAGCTTTCAGAGCTCAAAGCAATATTTGATTATGTGATGCCAAAGCAGGTACTGGGATGATTAAGTTTGTAAGATCTATATAACTGGCAATTTAAAAAGATCCAAGATAATAACTAAAGCAAAATAGTTCTCAGGGGAAATTCAGCGAAGTTTAGCGTTCCTATTATTATGTAAAGACAGGCAAGACTGCAATCATTTACTCATAATATTTTATCTTAAGTAATCACAGCAGATGAAGTCTTAGAATATGCATTAACATTTCTGCCATCGCTATCAATCAGACTGACTTTTCCGTCACTCATACTATTGAAGATGATGTGCTGATTACAGGGCATTTGTGCTGTTGTCCTAAACCATGTCAGTATACCTTTGACTACGGCCTCGGCAGATGAGCAGCAATCACGGCTGAACACATGCTCTTGTGTGCCTCTTCAAAAGCAGACGACTACAATCATATTGATTAGTGCTTTGTTCAGACCACTCCAACAATCAAGCAGACCCTCATCAGAAGACACTTGAGTGGGCCTCACTCACCACAGAGACTATTTGAAACACATTGTGGTTATTGTGTGGTGCTCTCCGTTTTGATTTGGCCAATGACAACAATGCCAACATCTTACTTTCAAAAGCTGCTTAAATCAGTATCATTAGGGTGCAATCCACAATCATTATCATAGAGAAGTAAAACAGAATGGAGGTACTCTAGCAGGGCATCGTTTGGATGGATTAAAGGATGACATGTTCATTGTAACACATATCACACATCCTTACCACATAGCTAAACAAGCAATTCTGAGACACATGGCCCTTACGCAACAGCACACATAGCACAAGCTGAAGTAATTTGTTATGATTTGAGGTCACACGATCTGTTGACAGACATTTTAGCCCATTGTAAAAAATCTTTTGGGCATTGATTTATTGGGGATGCAAAAAAGAACAAGAAGAAGGGATATATAACACAAAACACTCCCCATAGTGCACTGATTGGACTGCTTGCACGCTGCCAAGTTTAATCAATTCTCAACTGATGTTTTCCAGACCCAAATCTTATATCAAAATCTGACTTTGTGAAGTATGTTGTGACTTTGCAAAGCTAAATATAACCACAGTGGATAAAGTCAGTGGATTCTCACACTTACCTTTGCATTGATTGGTGTTCTTGTCCAGAATGGCCTTTGTTGACACAATCTTCCCATATCTGTAAAAACAACGAAATATTCTGATTAGCCGTTATATCACTTTAGCTATTTTTAACATCTGAAGCAATACTGGTTGTTCTTTAGTTGTTTGCATGCTGTGATGTCAGTCTGTCTTTCCGTTGGGCCACCAGAAATATTTAAAAAAACTTGACTGTCATAAAATGATGTACAGAAATTCATGGTCCCAAGAAGATGAATCTTTATGGCTTTGGCGATCCAGATTTTTCATCTAGTGCCACCATGAGGTTCACATAAGTGGATCTGAGTGGAATGTCTCAAAAACTATTGGATGGATTGCTATGAACTTTGGTACAGATATTCACGTCCCCTGCAGGATGAATTGTGATTAACTTTTCACGTAACACCATCCATCCATCTGGAACTGCTTGTCTCATTAGGGGTCGCGAGGGCTGGAGCCAATCCCAGCTGACAGCTGGCACTGGGCGAAGGCGGGGTACACCCTGGACAGGTCGCCAGTCCATCACATAGAGACAGACAACCATTAACACTCACATTCACACCTACGGGCAATTTAGAGTCATCAATTAATCTGCATGTCTTTGGACTGTGGGAGGAAGTCGGAGAAAGCCCACGCTCACATAGGGAGAACATGCTAACTCCACACAGAAGGGCCCCAAGCCGGATTCAAACCTGCGACCCTCTTGCTGAGGCAACAGTGCTAACCACTGCACCACCGAGCATCAACAGTTAAAAGAAATGCATTTGTCCAATCCTGTGGTTTGTAACCAAATATCTGCAAAACAAATTACATTCCCACAAGTCTCAGCTTTGGTTTGTACTAATTAGCCAGTATTAGCATGCTAACTTACTAAAATCAGATGGTGAGTTTGGAAAACATTACTCCTGCTAAACATCAGCATATTAGCACTGACATAGTAAACGTGTTGCCATGCTAGCAATAGTGTTTACCTCAAAGCACCACTGTGCCTAAGTAGTCTCTAAATTGAAAAATGTTACCTCCTCTGAGACGATACTTTTAGGTGCAACTGTAAAGATGTTTCCACAAAGTTTGATTTCAAGAGGATAAAATGAAAGAATAAAATAAAATAAAACTGGCACACACAATTGAACAAAGTCTGACTATAACACAGCTTCTCAGCGTGACTCCATCTCACTGTATCACAGTTACATTTTCTATCTATGCTTCTGTCTATCCATTCGGTCCTCATCTGTTTCAAATCCCACCCGTAGGCCTCAGAGCACTGACAGAACTGTCTCATAAATGATGATAATAACTAGACATCTGTACAGTATGGTACCCAGTCCTGCTTGGAGGGCCTATACAGACAACCTCCATACCTCTTTCTATCTGTACTCCCTGCCAACTTTTAATGTCTGTCTGTTTCGCTACCTTACTCTCTTTCTTACGTTTGACACCTCTGGCTCTCTCTTTGTCTTCTTCCCTTATTTCCCCCCTCCATCCCACTTCTATTCTCCAGCTCTCTGTTCTCTGGGAGAAGTTAATAATGTTTCTTATCAGCCCAGTCTTTCAGTCGTCCTGGAAAGAGAGGGGCGAGAAAACTGAGAAAGAGGCTGAGAAGGTGAGGAGCAAAAAAAAAAAAAAAAATGGGGGGTTGAGACAGAAAGCTTGGATCGCCGAGATCAGTCTGGATCACTGCCTAGCTATGTGGATGAGACTTTTTAATTAATGTTTTAACACTGCTGCACGATGACTGACTGGCTGACTATCAAACAGACTGACAAGCTGGCCGACTGGCTTGCTGACTGGCTGACGGCCACAGGTGAAGGATGGAAGCATATTCCCTCATCGCTTTTAGAGAAAACGATGGAGACAACTAGGAGGGAGACAGGAAGGATAGAGAAATCAGGAGAAGATACAGTGTGGGAGGTTACGAGCCGAGAGGGTGAATAAAGCGAGGGGAGGTGGAGAGAGAGACTCGGAGGAATGAGAAATAGATGAGGAGAGGGAGAGCAGTCAGTCAAAAGATAAAAAGAGACACTGAAGGCGAGGAGGAAGCGAGGTAGTCAGGGAGCGATGGGGAGATAGTAAGAGGTGTTTAATAAAGAAGAGATCATTTAGTTGTCACCATCAGGAGAGTCTCTGTCAGCCAACTGCTTCTGTCAGTGAGAAGAAGAGAACAGAGACTAGCTCGCCTGACAGCTTCACATCATACTCTATTGGGATGGGAGACTTTAGAAATAAAGACAGACAAAAGGCTTTAAAAGGCTGCTATCACACATAACACAGCAGCTGAGCAGCTTATGATCTTGAAATTGGTAGAGAGAAAATCACCACTCTTCTTTCAGACAATGTTCATTTTTTTTGTCTGCAATTAAAGATATTTTTAGGGTATTTACAAATCCATCGATTGTGACAGGCTAAAATCAAATCTAATGTTCGATTTGGTTTTTTACAAAGTCGTGGCTGGTGGTAAACAAGGTCTTTGGCCCGAGGTTTGGGGAGCGATCCAACTATTGCAGACGTACAAAAACACTCAAAAAAACAAGGCAGGACTAATCGCCCACACATAGACGCAAAGACAAACACACACTGGGACACACACACAAGGCAACGCTGCAGATCAAAAACACCAAAGCGGTAATCACACGTATTACACACACCATCTGGCAATAGCCAACTCTTTGTTGACTTCTGCCTCAGTGTGATTCAAACTGTGTGTGTGTGTGTGTGTGTGTGTGTGTGTGTGTGTGTGTGTCAGTGCATGAGTGTAAACACCTACAGTGCATGTGTGAGTGAGTATGAATGCATGACAAAGATCTCATGCACCATTGGTGTTTTGGCAGGTTGTTTTTCCCAGCAGAAAAGTGAAACATTTCCAGATTGTTTGTTAGTTTACGGTGTGTGTGTGCGTGTGTGTGTGTGTGTATCTGTGAAAACGAAAGAGTGAGAATGACAAAGAGAGAGGTACCTGGCCTGACACATTATGAATCTTGAAAAAAATATGTTTTCCAGTTGTCACAAAATGGAAAACAAATAGCATATATTCAATGCGTGGCTGTGTGTGTGTTATCCTCAGATCAATGTGTATAACGTGTGCAATGTGTACAAGTATAAATCCACCTGTTCATTCTCTAGTTACACAATTAAGCTGGACTGGAAAACAAAAGAAGAGGAGAGGAGAGAGGAATGACACAATGGCCTTGGGGGAATGTCAGATTACAACAACACAGCGCCATCCACCATCCAAAGTTCCACTTTATCCAGACGGCTACAGCAATCTGCTGTTGCGGTTAAGAAATGGAAGAAAGCATTGATAATAGATCAGATGATGAAGTAAGGAGGTAGAGGAGAGCGTGGAATAAGAGAGGAGAGGAAAAGTGCAGAATGTCCTGATCTGTCTTAAAGTCCCAACTGGAGCCCGCTCATTGATTCCAGCAGAAGCTGGAGCTAGTTGAAATAACTCTGACCCGCACTTGACCGAACGGCACACATGAGACGTTCATGAAAACTATTCAAATACTTACAACATAACAGAACTACAAGGAGCCAGATGGTCGGGGGTTAGCACTTCCTTATTCCACTATTCTCTGTTGTGCCAAAGGAACATTAAGCGAATCAGTTCTGAAAAGGATCTAAGTGTTTCCATTGGATGTAAATCACGACTAAAGAGTCCATAATGGGAGTGAAAGTGTGAAGCAACAGTGGAGCAATTTCCCAGCATGCTTGAAAAAATGATCTAAACTGCAACTAGATCTGCTGTTCTGTAACCAAGTTCTGTAACTAAGGCTCGTACAGGACGACACGGGACTGAAAGTTAATTTCCAGGTTGACCAGATGATTCCCATAACATTTATCATCATCAGTCCCATCCAGATCATACGGTTTTTACTCCCAATACTGATTCCCTGTGTGCACCACTGAGCTTATACCTCAAGATCATGGGTATTACAAGATTCAACCTATGTTTGTGTTCAGACTTCGGAGTGAAATCCTTAAAATTTCATAGACAAGTTGACATAGTCATTGTGATGTTACCCATTGGTTTGTGGACTACGGTTTTGAAGCCTCAACTTTAGCATTTTGGCTGTCGCCATCTTGTTTTTTTTTTTTTTTTTTTTGCAACCAGAAGTGATACGAGAGGCTGGAACTAAGTACAACCAAACACTGAATAAGACATTTTAAGGCAGCCAAAAAGTTGCAATTAATTTTCATGAACTAAAAACACCCTGTTAAAGGGTTAAAGACAAAAACATGGACAACTCCCAGACCGGACAATGCTCTGATAGCAACCTGTCAATCACAAAGTAGCCACACCCTAAAGCATACCCTGCTTTATAGTCTATTTGACTCTAAATGGGACCATAATTTACTGAATGAACATTGTGCTGTATTGAAGAAGACATGAAACTAGCGATTGAGACCATAAACTCATGTTTACAATGTTTACTGAGGTAATAAATCAAGTAGAAGTAGGCTCATTTTCTCATAGACTTCGATACAATCAGACTAATTTTTGAAACCAGAGGAGTCGCCCCCTGCTGGCTATTAGAAAGAATGCAAGTTTAAGGCACTTTAGCATTGGCTTCACTTTTCAGACAGCCGAGTTGCCCACTGTTGAGGTAATTCTGCAGAAGTGTCTACATTTTCATAAACTACTTAAAGCACTTCTGACACTCTATTCTCTTTAGCGTCACAGAAATGCTACAAAGCTCCACAAAACAGCCAGAGGAAACCTTTCAGGACAAGCTACGTCTTCCTCAACACTTGGAAACTCCTTAGAATCTTTGCCAATACCAAAGTTTTGATTTTTTTTTTCCCCCACCAAGAAATGCGATACACAAAGAACAGTGAAATTGACAGTATTTTCCAGACTGTCAAGATTTAAGGAGAAATGTCAATGCGAAACTCAGTGCACTGAATTTTTGGCAGTCTCGACACAATCTGTGTGCACCCTGGCTGTGTGTATGTGTGTGTGAAGTGTTAATGACAGTCCTCAGGGGCCCCCCGCAGCGTCAGATCGGTGTTTTCATTTCCTTGTGGAGCGCCGTCAGCCTATGGATGCTCACCGTTTGATGTCTACTGAACCGCGGCTGACACACACACCCACACGCACAACCACATGCATCATTTCTACATCTCTCCAGGATGTCTGCGAGTGTATATATATATTATGTATATGTGCACATTCGGTGTGTTTGGAAGTTGGATGCGTGTATGTGTTGGAGTGTGTGCATGCATGAGCGTACACGCAGGCTGGTCTCTGTGTGTGGTATCCCCTAATTGGGGATCCAATGCAGCTGTCTTGTCTCTTGCACTTCCCTCATTTTTCCCCCTCACTGCCAGTAAGACTCAGACAAACACAGAGGAAGGGACTGAGAGAGCACAGTGCTTCAGAAGTCTTCCAGTTCATTCCCCATATGTAGTTTAACATGTTCATGTGCAATAAAGAAATGAAGTCATGGAGTGTTTCCATCATGAAAAGGCAACGTGCTGCGAATTCAGACGACAGCTCAGTGTTACTGAAACATTAAGTTCATTTGCCGAATGTGCTTTCAGTGAAGTACAAATCAGTAGTTGCAAGGTACTCTGGTTAGAGGAGTTAAAATGGGTAAACTACTATATGACTACTAATTAAAATGTAATATATGGTTCTTTTCCTGTTAACAAATCATGAAATGATAATTAACAGTTTGTTAATTATTAGTAATTCTATAATTTCTGCTATTTTAGCAATATTTTGTGTAACATGTAATAATAATTAGGGCTGTCAAAGATGATCATAACATGTTAACACAAATTTAACACAAATTTAATGCCAAAAATTTCTTTAACATATTAACACATTCGATATTTTGGAGGTTCAATTTTAAAGCTGAAGATATTAGTATCATATTAAACTAGAACACCTAAGAAATCCATTGGTACCAACCATTTCATCTTTGCTCGAGAAGAAGGTTAAATGATGCTACAAAATTGCACTAAATTTAGGCGAGGAAAAAGTGTCATGGCACTTTTCAAAGGGGTGAAATGGGTTCTGTGGGTACCCACAGGTCTCCCCTTTACAGACATAACCACTTCATGATAATCACATGCAGTTTGGGGCAAGTCATAGTCAACACACTGTCAGCTGTTGCTGCCTGTTGGGCTGCAGTTTGCCATGTTATGATTTGAGCATATTTTTTATGCTAAATGCAGGACCTGTGAGGGTTTCTGGACAATATGTCATTGTTTTGTGTTGTTAATTGAGTTCCAATAATAAATATATACATACACTTGCATAAAACAAACATATTTGCCCACTCCCATATTGAGAAGAGTATTAAATACTTGAAAAATCTTCCTTAATGTACATTTTGAACAGATTAAAAAAATTAATTTGTGATTAATCATGATTCAATATTTTAATTGATTGACTATAAATTATATATTGTATCATAGTTGATAAGTCAGTAATTACAATATGATTACATTACTAAAATATTTTAACAGTATATTGTTGCACACATTTGAACATTTTATATACTTTATATGACATATTTGTTAATGATTACCAAATGATTTGTAAAACCAATGAACATACATAGATGGACCAGAACCCAATTATTAATTATTGACAAAGATGTTTATAGATGATTTATGGAGTACTAATTAACCATTTAGCAAGGTATTGTAATCATCACTTGCAAATTTATAATAACCATCTCAAAAATATTTATAGACTCTTTACAAACCGGATATGAACAATTGGCAAAGTGATACAAATATCTGGTCCATCTATCTATGTAATGTTTTTAGATGTTTTACAAATCACTTCATCATTAACATATTCTTAATATAGTATATAAAATGTTATATGTGTGCAACAATAAACTGCTAAAATATTGTAAATGGTGGCATTGCTAATAATTAGTAAACATTATTTTGTTTATTAACAGTAAAATAACTGTTATAATGACTAAGTTTTAATTAATTCAATGTACCATTCATTAATGAGTGTTATTATGAGGTGTTTATTTAACCTTATTTACCTTTCATCTGATAATATTATGGGATAGAATGTGAAATTTTGCCATAAAGATTTATGTCAGACCAAATAGCTGGTATTACTCTATTTCAAATACAGTGGAGGGTAAATTGAGTTTAGATGGGTTTATTCTCCACCACATCGCTGGAAATAACGTCTCAGAGAGCTCAATACATTCTCCATTCAGGATCCTAAATTTAGGGTCCTTTTTATCAATGTAATAACAGTGAAATTACATGTGATAGCACCACAGTGTTGGCAGAAGAGCATGACTCTTGACCCTGAGGGTCGGGTTACGCTAGAAAAGAACTACAATCTGTGCCAAAAGGCCACACTCTGAGGTGGGCTGAAAAGCGGACCATCATTGAGCTGAGTGGGATTCGATAATATTTCAAACAGGGAAAACCAGAGTATGCTTTCAGACTATTCTGGAAGGCACTCAAGAGTGTTACACTCAGGTGTAAACATAAAAAGTGACAGAAATAGATATGTAACGGATGAAAAAAGAAAGCTAGAGAGAGAAGTTCAAACCCTGCTTTCTCACCCCTGAACAGTTCGTCAATCGCTGTGTGAAGTGGACGTGACTGTTGGATCATCAGTTTCAGAAAGTTACAGAAATTGTCAGACACAGCCCACCAATTCTGACGTCAGAGGTGCGAGATGTGAGGTGTGTGGAGGATCTAAAGCTATTCAACCATCCAACAACCTCTTCTCATGAGCCATACTGGCAGATCTACCCTGCTGATCTGCAGGTTTTTCATCAGGTGGAGTATGTTCCCTCTAAGATCCAACAAACAGTAGAGAAGATCAATAATGACATTCAATATGTGCGACATAGATAGATGGCTATTATTTAAAGGTCCTGTGCACCAGCAGGGTGTGACAAATAAACACTTTTATCATGCTAACTGATGCAGTTGAGTTGTAATTCCCAGTATGGTCTTTTTCAAGGCCTTTCATTTAATTTCTTTAAAAAATATTATATTTGAAAGAGAAATTGTGTTTTCCCCCCCAATGATAGTTTTGTTTGTTCTGTTTTATTTTAATGAGCTAATAAAATGTATGTACATCTACAACTCCATGACAACTGGGCAAACTCCATCTGCTGATGCTGATGATATGATCGAAAGCTCTGCAACAGCACCTAAATAGACCTTGAGGTGAGACTGTTTTGTCAACTACTGTTTCCAAGGTCAAGAATAAACAGTGACACCCAACAGTTTTGTCAGCAGCATTATAATCAGACTAAGCTAGAATAATAAAACCCATTATTTAAGCACAGCACAATACTACAGTGCAATACTACACTGATTGTATCATCGTTTGCCATCTTGTCATTTGTCCACTGGCAAGTACTGGCTTTGCACCAGTGTTTCAATCCACAATACATTTATATTAAAAATCCACACCTGCCAACAATATTACTGCTCCTGTTTGAGCAGTATTACTTAAATTTTTTTCTTGTCCACAGAGTTTGGCTCATGAAACAGCAGGATAATTAAAGCTGGAATCTGTCTTTGAGATAATACTTTTCAGGGCAGAGGGATGTGTCTAAGGTTCAGGTTTCACATCAATCAACTGCTACCAAAACATCAAGCGCATTCGTGTGACACTTGTCAAATTTACATGATTTTGGTTTTTTTTTCTGTCTCAGCTGCTGAGGATTAACGAGAGATTGTTACGTCATTCAGTGTTTTATATTCATCTTCAGTGATTTCTACTTTGAGAGTGTCTGCCCTCATATAAGCCCTCCATCAAGATAGAGATAGATAGATAGATAGATAGATAGATAGATAGATAGATAGATAGATCAGTGATGAGGGTGAGAGAGAGACAACAAGTGTGAGTGGAAGCGAGAGAGTGAGAAATTGCCCTTGTCCTCCACTTTAGATTCCGCTCACGTTCTGCTCTGTCCCCAGACGTTAAAAGTGTGTCCATAGTTTTGGCGACCGGGGGAGTGATTGGAAATGTCAGCTGACAACAGCACTTTTCACTGACACTCTGAGAACTGGCACAGAGACAGAGAGAGAGGGGGAGAGGGAGGGAGGGGAGAAGGGAAGGATAGAGGGTGGAAATGAGGAGGATGACAGAATGGGGAGGGAGAGGATGGTACTGGTGGGCGGGTTGGCAAGCCACGCTTGGTAACAATAAGGATGAGGATGACATTGAGTTGAAAGAGTGTGTGTGTGTGTGTGTGTGTGTGTGTGTCAGCGTCGAGGGACGGTCCTTCCCTTATTCATTGTGTGCATGAATGAAATGCCTGTTTGTGTGCGTCTGTGTGCGCGCATGTGCATGTCATGTCAGTGAGTGACAGGAAACTGCCATTCAGTCTATTTCTGAAAGCCGGAGAGAGTTGAAAACCCAAAGCAAAGACTGCTGCCCAACAGTACACACAGGGCCCCCTCCCCCGCTGACCTTTCCTAAATGTTACTGGCCACTTGGCACACTGACTGGGCCTCTAATGAAACTTTTATTGGCCCCCATTTTTCACCCTGCTTCTCCAGAACGCCTCCAGGGCTAAGCTGAAATACAACAGGCTTGAACTGCAGCTGACATGCAGAAGGGCAATGTATGGTGAGTGTGTGTGTGTTATAGTCTTCAAATTTAATGTTCATCTCTACTTTTCTTTATCCCAAAATCAATTACATCAATTATAAATGTTGACAAGATCATTTTGAAGCCGTTACCTGTGGAATATTTTGCTCAATATATCATTCTCCAATTACATTTGACAATATCAGGTAATAGCTGGAGGCAAACAAGACCCTCTCTCAGAGAGCTGCTTTATCATTGGCATTATATTCTGTTTGTCCACACGGGGACAGTTGGGAATTACATGTGCAGGATAAGTGCCAAGCTGAAGGAATAACCAGGATAACCACATCATTCGCCAGTATATTACCAGGAAGAACAGATGAGGCACATTGCCGTGAGGGACGTGAAGTTGTCCTCTAGTGTTATATAAACATGTTAGTTTAAATGTGTCATGATCACTGACCTGCTCACAACGTTTGGTGTAAAATGGTTTCTTAACTGTTACTTCATATGTTATATATGTTAATTCTAATCCAGGTCATGGAACGCAAAGTATTTATACTATTAGTCAAATCAGTCCCGCTGGGTAAGATGTGTTAAAACTGCATTAACAAAATATAATTTGCTTTTTTGGTTAAAGGAACAGTGTGTAGGATCTGGTGGTATCCATCGGTGAAGTTGGTTTGTCTATGCTGGGCTATTGTAGAAACATGGCGGACTCGGTGAACAGGGCCCATTCCCTGTGTAGATATAAACAGGTCCTGTAATTATACTACAGACAATTACCACGTCTTGTTTGTATCCATGATGGGAAACAACATAATCTGTCAGAGAATCAACTATTATACGTTCCTATTTATCATATTTATCTTTCTCAGGGTGCTTTCATAAATCATAGTCCATTTGACTAATCTAAATCAGAGTTCAACTGATACTTTTGGTTCATTTGCTGTTTAGGTTGGTTTCATTTCACAGAGCATAAATTTTAAAAAGTTGCTGTGGGCTGTGTATGATACTAAGGAGTGAATTTATCTTTTTCATCTTGAGAGCTGCCACTTCTATGCAGGGAAACTCTTCCTTCCAAATCCCCTCTCCTCCAGTTTATGACTTTATAAACGTCACTGTTATTGTGGACTTTATTTAACGTATTCTGTTCTCTTCGACCCAGATGTCAAGCAAACATCGGACTTCTATAGAAGTCCAAGTCCGTCCTCTCCCACTCATGTTAACCGTTCACCTGTGCCCATCTCAACAAATGCCCACACAGGCAGCCTGTGATTTGGTTCACTTGGACACGATCCAAGACCACCTCTTGTAAGCGGTCTTGGTCCGGTTGTCTTTGGTCCACACCAGAGTACAATTATTGTGTTCACAAGCGCCCAAACTGCCAGTTTCTGCTGCCAAAGCACAGTGGTTTAAAATAAACTGGATTTGTTCAGATGTAACATAGCTGCTGGTAAATAATGAAGATATGCCTTGATCAGCTCCACTACGACTGGTTTTCACTGGCAGAGGATCAGAGCAGTCTGGAGAGGGGAAAACATGGAAAGGAGCTTTAATGGCCCTGCAAACTTTGGATCTTTAGTTTGTGCTCACTAGCTATCAATTTGAAGATTGCAGGAAACCCTGTTATTAAAAGCTCCTAAAAACCTGGGCAGTGTAGGGACCACTTGGCTACAAGACAAGCATTTTCCTGCTTGCCATTCACCAATAACACACTATTACACCCTCAGTGTTAGACACAGCATTCCAGCAGCGGTCCAGAAATGGCCTGAGCAAGGTGACAGACTTGCTCTGAGACATTATTTTCATGTCTTTCATTCAGTCAGACAACATGGTGTTCCATAATCTCACTTTTTCAGGTACCTCCAAATCAGAGACTTTGTTTAAAAACACTTCACTACATCCCTTCTCAACATGTATTCATAAAGGCCTTACTGAACACAACTCTATATCTCAGATTTATGATGTTCTGCTGTCAGTGTCCTCACCCTCATTGGACCATCTCAAACCAAAATAAGAGGATGACTTTGGTGAGAGGATCTCAGATGAAATCTGGAAGTCCTCCATTGCAATGATCTACACACAACCTCCTCATCTGTCAGACATAGTTTGATCCAATTTAAACTATTTCACGACTGCAGCTGTCCCGGAGTAGGCTTGCACAACTCTATTCAGAATATGGCCTGTTAATGGTGCAACCGAAACCAGGGCTCCAGAGTGCAAACACTTTGGTCATGCAACCACATGTCTCAGCCGTCCCCGGTAAGATGCCTAATCCTCGCCAGAGGCATCAGATTTATTTCACAAGTGTAGAGGAGGGAGAATCTTTTTTTTCTTGCCAACAGCTGATCTGCTCTGAGCACCATCACTCTCTCTCTGTCACTCGACCACACAGTTGCTATGCACGCATTACGCTACTCTTATACCAACGTAAAATGTAAACATGGATTGCACGTGGTTATTTTCACACAGCAGTACTGCGAGCATCAAAGCTTGCACTTTGTGTGGCAATTTATGTGTCGTTTTCTTCATCTACTCATTCGCAATTTGGGTGTAAAGTGGCCCCTTGGACCCCCTACTTCCAGCGCCCTTCTGACCCAAAATATTTGGCAGAGATGGCCTCATCTGACCCAAAAAAACATTTATCTGCACCTTTGTTACTGTTTATACTCATTTACATAATGTTATAAGAAATTATCAATGAGTACGGGCATTGACAAAAATAGCTAACACTTAGCAGCAAATGGTGTGGTGAAAATTACATTTAAATTATGTGCTGGTGTTCCTAAATGAAAAGGTTAGGAGCACCAGGCCAACCAATGTAAAAAGACTGGAGACCTGGAGACCCAATAACCATTATTCATTCATTTTGGGCTTGCCCAAATATTTTGGGTATTATATTTTTATATTAGGAATTTTGGGCTAAGGCCTTTGAAACACTCTCATACATGTCTGACAAAGCCATAGACCCAGAGCCATTTTTGGAAGTTTTTGGCATTACTCATAGAGATCTAAATCTCTCTCTAGCCCAGGCCCACGGCGGTGCTTTCTCAACACTTTTACCATGATGTCTCATTCTATATAACTGTTAATCTGTCTCCCCCTATGCACAGCCCTCGGTTGAGGAGGTAATGGTTCACTTGTAGTTAGAAAAGCTCAGAAATACCATTCAGGCCTCAGTTAATAAATTGGTATGGCAACCATTCTTGGACTACTATAATAATGTCTTCACTACAAGTAATACAACTTAATACCTGTAACTGATCACCATAACCTTGAACAATCACTGTATCTTCATTTTACTTGGAGTGACCTGGCATGCTATAAAATATTTCCATGTCTATAAAGAAGAAATGTCTCAAACCGTAGGCATATCTGTCAAAGACTGAGGGTTTTACATCTTCTGCTGACTGATAGAAGGATGCATGGCTCTGTCCTTGTGTAGCATGTGTGCTGTAGATGACCCAGTGCAGAAGAGAGCGGATGGGTTAGGCCCAGCTGGGTTGTGTTTTTTCCTCTGAGGAAGCACAGGGGGGACGGGCAGAGAGGTCAAGAGCAAACTGTTGATACTCATTATAAGCTGCTGTTGGACTCACGCAAAACTAATTATCACAAGCCGAAGCGAACGGGGCAGGAATGAACCGAGCTCAGCTGCACTGAAGGATGCATCTGCAGAGCGAGGACAGGGTCAGATGGAGTTGAAGAGAACAGAACAAAACTCACGGCTGGCAGAGTTTGATGAGGTCCTGGTCGGTGGTGGCAGGTGGCAGGCCTCTGATGTACAGGTTGGTCTTACTAAGCTGCTCCACTAGTCCTCCTCCATGACCTCCTCCTCCACCTCCTCCTCCTCCTCCTCCTCCTCCTGTTGTGCCAGGGCTGGGCGGAGCCATGGGCGGAGGGGGAGGTGCATAGGACTGCTGTAGAGAACGAGAGGAAAAAAGCGATGGAAAGGTCACTTCAGGTCAAAACACAATAATATATAAATACATTTTTCAGACTTGTATACCATTTTTAATCCACAATAATCACCAATTCAATGCCCAAAGTTTTGAATTTCTGCCCATCAGTCCTACCTATCAAATACAACATCTTTCAACTGAACTCACATCCTTTGAAATAATCTCTTCCCGCACCAAGTCCCACACTATTATCTTGATTCAACAGGAAGCACGTCAAATTAAGGAAGCAGGATGTGTGTAATTAGTAGCGCTCATTCTGATCATGGTACCAAGTTTTAATACAGATGTTTGTATTAATAATAATAACAGGCTGTGCTGCATCTTTGCAGCAACTTCTCCACCTTTAGCTGGCTTTGATGACTATAGAGTGCTGCAGGAATGAGTCCTAAAACCCCGAAATGAGTTAGCATTATAGCACTTCCAGTTCCCTCGTCTCAAAGACAATGTAATTTTGAATGAGTTCGCTTTTATGCTCTTTAAAAAGTTGGTTGCTAACAAGTGGCTAAATGAGACAATGAGACTGCTAAACATCATCATACTGACTGGTCCACCTTTACAACCCCATTGTGTATACTCATGTTCATGCGACTGTGGTGTCGTTCAAAAAAAAAAAAAAAAAAATTCCCATTGGATAAATCCTGTTGGCTTTTTGTCCAGGGAACCAGGGTGATGCTAACTTCCTGGTTGGACTACAAAAATATGTCCTCCCTGGACCACTCAGTGCAATTAACATTCCACTTCAGTCGGAGTCACCTGCTATAAGCTAGTGTTTTCATGTTATGCAACAGGAAATGTCTCCAGCCACTGGCAGCTTTGTTAAAGATATCTAATGCAAGCAGACTTCAAATTACAATTTCTTGTTCCTACTTCAAGGCACTGTCAACTGTTTCTTAAACCACACAATACTGCATTTGGCCACATTTACTGTGCTTTAAGAAGCATACCATTATGGGTGCAAAAAACAGACCATTCAGTGTTCAATCTAGACCTGGGCCCGTCGTCCACCCCTAACTTACTCAAACGTTGGCTATCGGCCTCCACTGCCCAATTATACAACTCAGTGCTGACTAAATGACTTAATAAGATGACCATTTCTGGCAGGGAAGAAGGGCAGCGTGAGGACTAATGAGTGTCTGGATGATGGGTTCAGAGTGCACAACCACCCCGGCCTGCCCGCTGCCTTAGGCAAACTATTAGGTTAAGTTTAGAGGAAGTAAACAAGCCTCATACGACAACAGCGTTCAAAACACTCTGCATGCCTCCTTGATGTCTGGAGCAAAACAGCCACACTGGCTCGACAAAGAAATCTGTGCTCAACACTGGTCCCACTGTAGGGAACTGGGATGGAACAAATTCAAGAAGCCGCTGCAGTTTGAGATGATCACAGGCTGGTTTCATTGTGCGCCACAATGACAGAGAGAGACAGGGAAATGAAGTGGAGGAAAAGGGGGAGACAGGCGAGACAGGAAGTGTATGCACTCGGATCTATACTGTATTTGGCGGATACATGTGCATGTGTGTACACAAAATGCTGGTGAGCGTGTGAGCTTTTGTGTGTGTGTGTGTGTGTGTGTGTGTGTGTGTGTGTGTGTGTGTGTGAGAGAGAGAGAGAGAGAGAGAGAGAGAGAGAGAGAGTCGGTGTTTGTGATAATGACAGGTTGCCACCACACAGCAATGTGGAGCCTGAGCCAGCTCTGATATTAATCCATTACCTGTACTTCCCTCAACTGGCACACAACTCCTGATACACACATGCACACACATACACACTAGCGTGCTGGATTGCTGGACTAACAGGACTCAAACACACATGTACTGCAGACATGCAGCAGTTAAAAGAAGACGTTGCCTGTGGAATAGTGCCATTTACAGGCCAGCGCCTTACACTAACAACCCTGAATGAGCCTATACACTTCGACAAAAACATGACAAAGTACAGAGATGAAAAGGGCTACACTGGGTAATACCTCATTTTAATGGCTGTGACAAATACAGCCCCATATTGCAAGTGACTCCTTGCATTTGCAGTTTGATATTTTTTTCTCCCAATACTGTGTTCACTGAAAAAACAGTCTCTGGGTCTGCAAACTACTGACGAGACAAACGTGAAAAATGCATAAACATTACAATTGCTTAAATTATGTGGTTCAATTAATCAATTATAAGAATTATTTAAGTCATTTATCAAGCAAAATTTGATTTGTTGTTTTGCTTTGTGATTTATCAGTGTAAGCTGAATATCTAATTAACTAACTAGCTGAATGTCATTAGAATAACCAACAGGGTTTGTTAAATTCATGAAGAATCATCATTTGTGTACAAACAAGACAAATACTGCAGCTCGAGTGCACCGACATAAACACACCTGATGTCACAGAAACATGGTGCACACAGTGAAATACATTTTCATCATTTTTTTTAATTTAGGAAGGGTTTAAGGAGGGTTGGGGTGGGGAAAAAGCCGGAAAAATCTGTTGCCTCCATGTTGTTTTTTACTTTACGAAGTGTTTTATGTAGATGGGTATAGTCTGCTCCTCCCACTTTTTAAAGGGTTCTACGGTTTGGGGGGGGGGAAATGTTTTGGGGGGGGGGAGGAGTTGGAAGGGGGGGGGGGAAAACGGAATTTTTGTTTGTGGTTTAGTATCAACTAGCCTACAGCCACGATAGTGCTTTGAGCAAAATGTTGAAATTAGAATTCTAATGTGCAAAAAGTGAAAATGCTAACGTGCGGATGATTTGTGAATTTCCCCATGGGGGAAAAAAAAAGAAATATTTTATTTTATTTTTTTTTTTTTTCTGGGAAAAAATTTTTATCTTTTTCCTCTTTTGGGGGGAATATAAAATTTTTTTTTTTTAATCAAAGTAAGTGGTGCCGAGGGAAAAGTCATGTTTGTAGGTAGTGTAATAACCATGTGACAAATTAAAATTTTGAACTGTTGAAAAATTAAAGGAACCCCAAAATTAATAGGGTTCATCCTCTGGGAATTGACGGTCTGCACTAAATTTAAGGAATATTAAAAGTTTATTTATGAAAAAAAAACATGTCACCCAATACTGGTGGGAGGGAGTAAGAGGATAAAGAAAAAGACGGGGAGGGAAAAAATGGGCAATCCATCTCATGGTTGGGACAATATTTCACTACAACTCAAAAATATCAACATCAATATGGTGCCGAAGGAAAAGTCATGTGTAGGTAGTGTAATACATGTGAGGGTTCATCCTCTGGGGACGACTAACACCCAATACGTTGCACATTCAGGGGGTCACACTGCTTGTGTTTCTAAAACATCAGCACATCCTGAAAACACAACTGAAACGTGTTAATACCGTTACTGTTAACAGTTACCAGAAAACTCCGCTGTCCTTAAGCTGTATTCTTATTAAAGACATTTTTGTTGCATCAGACTCCAAATTCCTCCAGGGGAGCTGCTCAGTGCCCAGCGGTGTGCGATTTGCACTGAGAGGTGCGTGCATACGTTTGCATGTGGTGCCTGTGATCACGATAATGAAAACCTCCCTGCTTCAAAGCCTGAACTGTGTCGAGGGCTGTTTCGATATGAGCCTTTTAACAATGGGTTTGTTTACTGACTACCTCTGAAAGATAACACAGATACGCATTTGATGGGAAGTGTCAGATACCAATAAAAGACCCCAGGCTGAAATCGGAAAGAGAAACAGCAGCAGAATAAAAGGTATAACATGCTGAAGATAAGACGCATTGAAACACGCCCAGCACATGCAATACACGCACGCAAACACAACCAAACTGGCAGCATTTATTCATGCACTCTTATCTACGTACATTCATTTCATTCTACCATGATTTGGAGCACAGAAGAGCCTTTCTTCACATACACACTCAGATGTCCAGGTATGCACAAATGTACAAAATCTCCCCTCACTCGCTGACACAACACACACACACCTGATCAAAGGCCTTGCCCAGGGAACCTCTTTCAGCCAATTTGTGCAGCTGTCAGGGCTGGGCCGATAGTGTGCTGTGTGTGTAATGTGTCAGAGACTGTGATAGGGAAATCCTTTGAAACACTGAAATCTCTCTCGTTCTCTTTGGCAATCCGCGCTTTCTCCTCTCTCCTCCCTCACTCGCTCACTGTCAAATTCGACTCCACCATCGCTCAATCTCTTGCTCTTTTCACCTCTATCCTTCCACTTCCCACATACTTGCTCTATAATTCTCCCCCCTCTCCTCTTCCTCTCTTTTAAGGATTATTCTGCAGTCGGGAGTGTGTGGACTGAAGGCTGCCTCTCAGCTGGTATTGTTGACACACTTAGTACAGTGGAGCAGCTCTCGCAGTGAGGAAAAAGGCTCTGAGGCAGCGACACAAACTGTCACACAAAGCAAACACAGACACCAGGTTTTTGTAGATTTCATGCACGGCTGAGCCTGTGAACAGCGACGTGCAGCGAAACATCGCTGCACGGTGTCATATATGTGCATGCTGCTGACTACCTAATGAGTGCATATTTGTCTGGAGAGTGAAATGCAAAGAGGGCTGAGAGCAGAGGGAAACAATTTCACTTACTCGTTCTCAAGACACTGTGAGACAAACGCATTCATAACTGCCTGCTCCTGTGTGGAGCAGTTTCTACTCCAGGCTTAGAGAGATGCACCAATCCGACTTTTTCAGCCCCGGCAATGATAGCAATACCTGCAGGGCTGTAGTCAAGTCCATTTTGATCGGGTCCAAGTCACATCCAAGACCATGTCCAGCTGAGTCAAGTCCTAAGGCAGTCGAAACCAGTCCTGAGCAAATTGAGTCCTGTTCATATCATGTTCACCATAACAGGCAATAGGGTCTTTCCATTGCTAATACAGTGATTACAGAGCTAGAGTGCACAGAAACCCTATAAACAATATTGCTCTATCTTCTAACATCAATCTAATCAATGTATAGAATTTAGGTTGAAGGACCATTAGTCTAACGTTACATTCATAAACCTTTAATTTGATCTGATATTTGCTGCTGATGTTTCTACCACAGGACGACCCCCAACAGGCCCACAAAAAGGGACATTTTCATTTAGTTATTTATTGAGATTATTATTTATGCAAACAGCCTGGATGAAAAAGTAGATGCGCTGCAGCTCCTCCTAAAACAAGGTCAAAACTTCAACAGCAATAAAATTCCAGTACAAAATATATAAAGTATATAAACATAGAATTTAACATTGAATAGAGCTGAATCGTTCCCATTGTCAGCTGATACCCAATCCAGCTATTTGTGTCAGTATCGGCCCAATATCCAATCTGGTATCAGTGCATCCCTATCCGAAAGAGGGTGAAATAAAAGTTGATGGTGCAACACAGCTAAAAAGCTGTAACTCGAAATTTGGCTGTTTTTAAATGCTGATACGCCCGGGCCTTTACTCTACCACCTACTACCCATTTGTCATTCAGCCCAGTCTGTGACTGCTGACCTTCCTCTCTACCAATCCACCACTTGAGTCAGGGCTAGGTTAGAAAGCATGAAACACACTAGACCCACACACACACACACACACACACACACACACACACACACACACACACACACACACACACACAGATGTCTGCAACTAAGCTCACATGCATGTACACACACTTGTCTATAGGCAGCCCTGTTGTGTCCCAAAAGAGTTCTCTACTTTCCAAACAATAAGTAGCTCCTGAAAAGAGTGCACACACACACACACACATGCACACACACGCACGCACACGCACACACACACACACACACACACACACACACACACACACACACACACACCTCAGTGCTTTCCAGAGTTCCGATAAAAGTGTATTGACCTTGCTAAGGTTAGGTTTCCCCTGCTATTTTCAGAAGAAACGATTTTCATTATTGCATACTGAGGCTCTGTGTGTGTGTTTCAGTGTGTTGCCGTTGTATTTGTGCACATTTATCTTCATCTTTGAGCAAGACAGATATGCAGAGATAAGACAGACAGAAAGACACCACCACACCATTGCAGTAATAGCCAACAATGAGTCCATTCATCTGCTGCTATAACTCTTCAGCACATTTAACAAGGCTCATCTCTGGCAATATGCTCCTCCATGTGCATTTAATATGATGCAAATCTATTGTTCTCGCTCTCAGCTTGTATGCAGAGACATTAATGAGAATAAAACTGAGCTGATTATAGATGAAGGGATGGAAAGACTCACTAAGTGATGGTAGAAAGGAGGGAGAGTAAAGTAAAAAAGTTGCACAGTCCCAGAGCGGGGTGAACTTTGGAAAGGTAGGAAGTAAGGGGTAAAGAAATGGGGTGAAAGAGCAGGAGCAAAGAAAAAAGAAGAGGGAAGGGGAAAGAGGGAGGGGGGAGGAGGGGGGAGAAAAAAAAAGAGGAGGAGGTCTTTTGTCCCACAATGGGGAAATTCAATTTACACTCTGTTAAACTCATACATGGTACATGCAGACCTGAAACACAATAATGAATAAAGGAGAGATGAAAGAGCAGGGGCAGCACAGAAGGCCAATAGTAGAGGGTTTGGTGCCTTGCTCAAAGGCACCTCGGCAGTGCCCAAAGAGGGAAACTGGACCTCTCCAGCTACCAGTTCACACTCAGTTTTGGTCCATGGGGGGCTGGACCGGGGGCCCCCCGGGCCCAGCCCACCCCCCCTGATGATGAGTGCAGCCCCAAAGGATGAGGGGAGAGAGGATGGGACAACGGAGAAAGGAAAGAGGAGGACATGGGAGAGCGGGTTGCTCCGGCCTCTTCTGATGCTTCCTGAAACACAGAGGAAAGAATGCGTCTATTTTTGGGTCCAGCGCTGAGATTCTCTCGTACTCTCTGTGCCTCTAAACACAGCAGCGGAAGGGTTTAAGGAAAAGCTTATGAATACACAGGAATGGAAACATGGCTCCCAATATACCGTCCCCCGTACACAGATTACACAAGAAGCTAAATTAAGCCTTGGCTACTGCTTCTGTCGGAAACCTCGAAAAGAAAATCATCTTTTCAGGAATTTACAGAAACAACTTGATTGCAAAAACTGTCCAGGTTTTGTTGGACTGGAAGGGTGCTGCAATTGACACACAGAAAAATAAATACTTTAAATCGTTAAAATAAAGGACACATGGCATGTTTATGTTGGGGAAAGCAGAGAAAATTGCAGCAAGTTTAGTTAATGCAGGTATAAATAGCCTTCTTTGAGACAAATCTAAATTTTATGTGTAGGGAAATCACACCGGAGCGGTATTTAATGAAATAATTTCAGTCTTTTCCATGTAATATATTTAACCTTTATTTAACCAAGAAGCCCTTTTTTGAGGGAGAAACATATAAACAAACATAAAGTTGAAACACGCAGTAAAATAATAAACAAATAAATAAATCAAATGTCTGCATGTTTGATAAAATTAAGTGAAAGACTTTTACAGGCCTCTTTTCTTTTTCATATCTAACAGTAACATACCTGAGCAACTCGACAGGCTAAATGTGCGTCAAATACCAGTCCTTGTTACTGGGGTTATTTGTCACCAGACAAAAACTACCACACCAACCACTTTAATTTACAAGTGTAATATTAGATTTAACTATACCCCTGAGCTAATACAGCTAGAATTATTGCAATTTAAGGCTGTTTAAGGCTTTCAGGAGCTGCACACACTCTGCAGAAATAACTAGATATCATGTTTTACCAGGGTGTCTGCAAGTTTCATCAGCCTCGATTTCAGATCATTGTGAGGTCAATCAGAATGGAAATAAGATCACTTTAATTAGAAATGCAGAAAGTTGACCAATCAGAATATAAACTACATGGCCTGTTTCATTTTTCATCTGAAGAAACCACAACATTTGTATGGCTTTTTGCAAGAAATTTAAGATGTGAAGGAGCATCTGTATTCTACACATATGAAATAAAACTGGTGGTAAAAATGCTCATCTTTTTCATGAGAATATTTCCCTCGTCTTGCATAATAAAAACCCATTCTGTCAGTTCTTCTGAAAATAAAGTCTTTGTTCCTGCATTTTAGAAATAGCAGCGCAATAAAGCCACTTACACTAACACTGTTCTCTCATTCTGCTGTCGTATGCTTTCTGCCTGTTCATCTATCCACCATTAAATTTCATGTGCTTCCACTTCCTGTCTCTCCAGTCCTGTTCTTTATCTCTCACCTCTCCCCTAATTCCCCCTCCAGAAGATCAGGTCGCCTAGGTTGCTTCCCAGTGGAACGTCGTGTTCCAGCCCTCCACCTCTCTCTCTCTCTCTCTCTCTCTCTCTCTCTCTCTCTCTCTCTCTTGTTAACATCAGCGACAAAAAGCATCAACAACACTTGGGCTGTCATAAACAAGTTTTACAAACATCCCAGGGGGACATCTAGTTTGGGCTCGGTGCTGACTGACCTGGTGGGAGATAAGGAGATGATGGAGAGGCTGCGGTGACGTTGCTGAACTCTCAGCGAATTCCTGTGGCTGTGTCTCTGAGAAGGTCAGAGAGAGGGGAGGCGCAGGCTATGTGTGAGTTTACAGCCAAGCTGTTCAACTTGAGATTGATTTGAATCTGTTAGCCTACACGGCTATTGTTCTTGGGGTCAAGGCCGTGCGTGTGTTTGTGTGGGGGGTTGTGGGAAACAGACAAAAGCCACCAACATGAGCTTGTGCAACAACTGGGTCAATATTTGGATATATTCTGTGTGTTTATTTTCTCACATAATGTAATTCAGAGCTTGAATTGCGTAAAGAAGTTGGTACAATTCATCATGTATCTGCATCTTGGGTCAAAGTTCAGTCAGTTCTAAAAACCTCAGCAAACGGCAACAAGAGGCTGGTTGAGGACAGAGACTGGAGTTTGCCTCCTGTCACAGACTTGCTCGCGATGCTCACATTATTATTAGAGACCATGTTTTTTTTGTTTTAGTTGCTAACCCTAACCATATTTTATTTGCCATAACTCAACACAGTCTCATCCCATTTCATCACATATTGCTTTGTCACACCCCTTCAAAATCACTATAGCTACCCTTGGCGTCACTTTAGGTTTAGGCAACAAAACCACTATAGGTAGGTTTAGGAAAGAACTACATGGTTGGGCTTAAATCTACAACATTTGAACAGTGAAAATGACACTGAACTACAGTGAAAATAACACTCAGCAGATTATATTATACTGGCCATTATTATTACACCTGGCCAACACTCAGCAGTGTGAACTCATGACACGAATGATCAGCTGATCGTAATGTGACGTACAGGACACAAACAGCAGTCTCCTGGATTAAAGCCTTTGTGTTTGATGGGTCCATCCAACTTGCCCCCCTAATCCGCCCAATGTGACTTTCTATGAGCGCCTACTGCCGCGGATGGGTTTACATCATAGTTAATGGAACACTTGGTGCATTTCATACCGGTGCAAATGGGTGCAACGATACTGCACGCCAACGACCATCACAAAGCCTCGGTAATTAATATCCTCGCAACGAGAACAGGCTGCATAACCAGAACCTGTCCCTGACCTTGTGGTCACCATGTGCAGATATTGGAGAGTGTGAGAATTTGAAAGATGCTGGCATTGAACATAATCCGTAGAATCATCCAATATTGATACTCCTGTCTAGTGACAGAGCTGGTGCACCAGTCAAACAGCGAGACGTGGTGGATGTTTTCTTGCTCTGCTATTGGATCATGAGCTGACAGAAAACGGGCGCCCACTGCTGCTTCTTGCAACGATGGAATAAATGTAATGGATGAATTCCAGGTATGTGGACGTTATACCTGGCCAAGACAGGGATCCAAAAAAAAAAAAGAGTATAAAAAAGAAACACAAAAAGCCTTACTGCATACATAACAGAGCACATCTCCCTTAAATACAACCACCTACTAAGTTCCAGGTTTTTTTTCCAGTTTTAATGTCCTTACTGGCATCATGGCCAGTAAGTCTGCCAAAGCACATGCAGTATATCATATTGAACATATGTACTAGGCACATGTTGGCTGAGAATCAAGTCCTTGCTAAGCTATTTTCTTGCATATGTGCTGCCTTTGCCATCTGAAACAATCACAGTAACTAACAAATCTAAAGTGGCTGACCTTGCACTCCCTACCTAAACAAAACATCATTCCCGAGTGACGTCCAAGAAAATCATTCCACTGCCTTATACTTACAGTATGTTATACGTATATTCCCGAGAAAATTCATATGCTACATTCTTCCTTTTTAATTGCATTACCTCAAGCATACAAGTTACTAAAAAAAGGAAAATGCATATTGAAGAGAGGCCTTGCACAAAGCTCTTTTATTATGTATATTTATGCAAATGAAACGTTAGTTTATTCAAGAAAGTCTCTCTTGCTCCTCCTCTCGTTGCCCCCTGGTCAGTGTTTCAACTCTGCAGTTTGCATGATGAGCGGCAGCAGACGGACTTCGTGATTGTTTTTATACAGCCCTACATAAAAAGGAGAGAGTATGGAGGTTTCATTGTTCTTTAGTGACTCCTCTCAAAGTTTAAACTGAAGCAATGTTAACTATTGAGTTTCAACAGCGGCAGCTCTGCTTCTTTGTCACTGCTAATGAAGTCCGGATGTCTCCTTATAAGGTGAACTGTATATTCCTACTTGCCGCTTATCATCTGGCAGCGCTTCTGTCCCTCTTTATCTTTTCGTCTCCTCCTTGCATATTAATAAAATCTCCCTGCCCTCTCATGTCCTCCACCTGTTCACCACTCCAGTAAAACATTTTGCTTTTCTCCTCTTCCGACATAACTTCATCTCCTCGTCTTTTGTCCTCAACTTTCTCCTCCTCTCCATTCCTCCGCTAACAGCCTCTGCTCTCTCTTCTTTTCCAGGTCCATCATCTCTTTTCCTCTTGTCTCATCTCTCGCACTCACACTCCTCCTATCTGCTGCCTCCCCCTCCTCCTCCAACACCGTGCAGGAGATTAAAATATGAGGAAACAATCAAGCTCTGGCTCATTAGCATATGAACAGGGGGCCGACGGGCAACTGCAGAGACGACAACAGAGCCCTGGAAATCCATCGCCGAGCTTTTTTTTTAATCCCAGGAATGACTTTTTAGCGTATTTTGTTGAATGAGACAGAACAATCCTCTGCCAGTCCTTTCAGGCAGTCAAATTACCATCAGAATAAGAGGTCCATAAGAATAAGACAGAATGCTTATATAGCGTCAGGTCAAAGAATGGAGACTATAGAATAAGTGTGCAGACAGAATAATATTTCTCCACAGTAACAATGAGAAGCTGAAAAGATAGGAACCGGCGTGTGTGTCTGTGTATGGGTGCACATATTTGTGTGTTGGGTTCGTCTTTTCACAGCAACACTGAGAAAAGGTGTGTGTTTGGGCTTGTACAGGATGTTGAGGGGGTCTACTCTCATTAGTGAATCAATTAAAATGTCTCTATAAGCATAACAGCACCACAGTTTGTGACATGCGGTATAGGCTATTATGCGGGTATACAAGACAACAGAAATGGGGATGGCAATGTATCGCATTACTGGAAGAGGCAGCTAAGAAATAATATCAGGTGTTGGTGAATAGATTCTGCAGTAAAAGTCTGTTGCAGAGATGGAAGTTATAGAAAAGCACAATAGGACTATAAACCTAACGTCGGTTAGTATTGCTGTTAAGATTACAGTAGACTTGTGCAGCATGATAAACCCCTTGACATTAAACGCCACATTTTCAAGGTGGTACCATAAGATACACTCAAACAAACAAAAGAAAACAATATTTTAAAAATGCCCTTCACCATCATGAAGAAGACCACTTACTTCAAAACATAACTTTAGCTTTAACCTTAACTTTACCTGTCAGCTATAACAAGACTAACCATGCTAGCAGCTCTGTGAGGCTATACTTTGGCACAGCGGTGCTTTGAGCTAAGCCCTATAATCAGCATGCTAACATGCTCACAAAGACAGTATTAAAGAGTATGGAAGCAAGAGAGGAAACCGCTGTTTCCTCTCTTCCACCATTTTGGACACTTATTATATTTATGGTATTTTATTTTTTAACACCATTTCAGGAGAATATGACAATAGAATTGAAATAATTTAGTTTTTGCTTTTCCGGCACATTTTATGCAGATGTTTTACTGGTGTGCAGTAGACACTTTCAGCCCAAATGGTGGAAGCGTAGCTTAGCTGCTGGGAGCTGTTGCAATGTAAAAGACAATTGACTTTCACTTCTTGAAAATATACATTCTTTGGTATTAATCTCAAAACATACAGCAGATATAATGTTACCATGTTCACCATCTTAGTTTGGCGTGTTAGCTTTAGGGCTGCGTATCGGCAAGAATCTGGCCATATGATATGTCTCATGATACAGGGGTTACAATTCAGTGTATTGTAATATTTTGCAATACAGTAAGCAATGCAATATATTGGGATTTTTAAAATTTAATTGGACTGTCAGTAGCATAAAGATCGCACCATATGCATAAAATCTGGGTAAAAAAAAAAGTTTTTTAAGACTTTTTATGCAATCAGAAGAGTGGGGTCTACCTTGGCATTTATCACAGTCTGTGTTACATCCTACATCACTTTGAGAGGGCACAAATCTTTGGAAATGAAATAAAGTGATGACTGAGTTAATTGCTGCATGTAAGCATTAATGAAAAACTGACACAGTATTTTTGAGAATCACTACGGTGTCTTAAAACAGAATATCGCAATAGTCAATATTTCCTTACACCCTTTATTTGCGTGCTACATCTTGATAATTAGCACTAAACATAAAGTAGGGCAACAGCTGACATGTAAAAAAAAAAAAAATCTATAAAACTGTTATGACAATCCGTCCAACAGTTAAACTGCTAGAAATTAGCTAACAAACTCAAAAAACTGCTATACTAAGCTAACCAGCTCCTAGTTATCAAGACTACTTTAGCCTATTAGCTTTTACTATGAGGAAAATACATAATATAACTACAAAGTCTGAACCTCTGTCCCCCTGAATTTGTTTGAAACATTTAATTCTTCTACATTTTTAAGCTGAGAATTATAAATACACATCCATCTCTCTACAATTGTAGGATGTGCGTTGGCACTCAACAACAGGACACAGCTTGGCTGTATTGTAAATCCAAGGTTGGTGTATTCCATCAACATAACCTGTGTTAATGGGAATCATATGAGAACACTGTAAACAAGAATTCCTTTTTAAGGTCGTCTCACTGGTAGCAAACAGAAGCATGTGATGGTGCAGTGGGCGTCTGCACATAGATCACTCAACTTGTGATCCTGCATGGGTACTTCAGGGGTTACAGGTAATTTCACTTGATAGTGAAGCATTGTTGCAATGTGGATGCACCACTACTGTGTCATCTAACGTATTAACAAGGTTCAATACGCCTCTCTGCTCCACATCGACCAGGTCTGATTCAAACACACTTATCTTTACCTTGTCTGCTCTCGGGGTCACTAGCCATTCATTATTACATTCATTATTACTCTGCCTCCTTCCCTCACTCTGTTGCTCTTTCCTGCCTGTTTCTCTCTCTGCTCTAATTAAATTCCTTCATCAAATCTGAGAGGAACAAATATTCGGGGAGAGAGAAGAAGAGGGAGGGTTAGAGGGAGGGAGGAAGAGATCAGAGTGTAAGAATATATTGAGTGGAATCCAAGCCCGCTGACTGAGATCAGATGATGACCTGAGGATATCTAGAGGGAAAATCCATAATAGGGCATCGTAACAAAAGGAAGAGCTCAGTCAAATCATTAAGTTCTTGATTTCTCAGGTGGAAGATTAGACAGAAACCTCTGAGAAAAATACGATAAATACATACAGTAACATGGCTAGACTAGAGGAGCAAAGTGAAGTATCAGACCCATGATACGAGTTAGAACTAATGGTTTTACACTCGGGACTTTCATTCAGAAATGCACCTCCACTGTATACACTTTACTGTTGCAGAGAAGCTCTTTGAATTTATATTCTCTGCGCTGTGCTCCAACAGTATGTTAATAGAGTCAGCTGCCAAAACAAATTGCATCTGGATTATGACGAGTCTCTGGACCAACATGATATAGGAGGGGGATGCCGCGCCATTTTCCACAGGAAATTCCATTTGCTGGAATACTGAATGCCAGCATGAAATAACCCCGGTGTTAAATACATTTAGGTCTCTAAACCGTTTCAACTCTCACTCCTCTTTTGTCTCTGTGAGAGATGATACACAGCGGCTCCCATTTATAATTCAGAATCCAGTATTGAACCATTCATCAAATCAGAAAGAGACATAGTTCGCCCATTTAAAAAACAATGGCTGAAGAGTGAGAGCAGCAGTCGATGTATTCACCGATCATTACCGAGACAGCGTGCGTGCTTGGATTGATTTAAAGGCCTGATCAAATTACCTGGAAAAGGTTAAAAGTATCCATTACCAACTAACATGCTTTTGCTATTGAACATGGGGGGAAAAACAGGGAATGCAGCTGCACAGAGCAACAATCAAGACCAACTGTATCCTGGAGGCATAAATATACCAAGGTATTCAGTGAGGAAAAAACACATCTTGAAAGAGAAATAGCAGTGAACAGATGCAAGTTAGAGAGGAGCAAACTTATCCCTGTCTTCCTTTTCCGGGTGAAAAGATGAGAGTTTAGATTCTGAAATGCAAGTTGAGGGATACTCAAGAGATACAACCAGACTTTCTGTTTAAAGTGGAAACAGACAACTTTCCCCCCCTAGTGTTTCCAAGTGCTATTATTGTTGGTGCCGCTGTCGCAAAGACGATCGGATCACTTTCCGTTTTCCTCAGAACAGCATAGCTACCGCTAGCAGGCTAGCTACTGTCCAAAACAAGAAACAACCCTCATGGTACATGTCAGGTCTGAGTTATAATGCATGCATCATGGCTACGCTACATTTTCATAAAATAAAATGGTAATCTGGTCTTGTGTCACATCTTTCGCCCACGTCCAGGCACCTTCTCCCTCTTTTTCTCCGTGCACTTCTTTTAGTTACACAATTACAGTAACATCCAGTGACTATATTCCTTTTGTAATTTTTTTGTTTTTTGCTGTAACCGCAAAGATGTATGGACTATAAGCAGCCAAGGACATGCATTTTAATCACTCGACAGCAATGCATCTCACACACAAACAACCACACAGCTTCACCTCAAACAAACAAGCAGCTTTGCCTCACACATGCATAGCATGTGTGCTACTGCAGTAAGTTAATTCATCGCAAAGACCGATTTTTACGTAGCGTTTACGTAACTGTACAGCCTTATACCTCGGTTTTTACCTGTCTCCCTATTCACCTTCTTTGCCTCCTCTGTCAACGGAGCTTTTTTCCTCTATAGTTTCCACAGTTATTTCTGTTGTTCCACCAGCCAACATTACCGCTACCTGGGATTAGCTAGCTACCGGGGGGAACACTATTCTCTTCCTGTTTTGGTTAAACAGTGGTTTACGTACTTCCTTTGTGCCATACATCAAGCCTTCATTTTTCCCCAGAGATCACATAGTGGAAGCGATGCTTATAGGGAACCAAACTAAATGGATATGGTGTCATTATTCTATAGATATTACATTGTGCAATCAACATTTACTTCATAATGACAAGTTAAAGCAAAAAAAAATTCCACTTTAAATTAAAAAATTGAAGAGTAAAATATCAAAACATTTAAAAAAAATCCACCCATAATCTTTTAGGGGTTGTACAAGGGAGAGTAGTAAATAGTGAAACAAAAAGGACAGTAGAGGAAAAAAAAATGAATCAGACAAAAATCAGGCAAAGAAAAAGAGGACGTTGTGAGGCAAGGAAGGTTGGAGACGAGAACTGCAGAGGAAGGAGGAAAGGCCACCAGAGAGGTCACTTCTGCAGTTAATAATTTATCCTTTAAAAACCAGTCTGAGGCTTTAATTGGTGCTGTGGCTTAATCCTGAAGCACACATACACACACACCTCGGGGAGCCTCTTAGCAGCTGTGCTCCAGCTAAATTGGCTACAGTGTAGCAGCGGCTCCCTCCAGGTATAACACAGTCAGCCAAAACAGCAATAGCAGGCCTGACAAGCCCGTCTCATGAATCAAAGCGTGACACTTTCAGCTCCTTCTATCTGTCTCACGCTCGCTGTCACGCTCCCAAAACAAATCTTACGGCAAATCAAAGCGACAAGACGTTGGTCCCCTCGTACGGTTGTTAGCTCGATAAACACTCGGCTCACTTCAGTTGTAATCTGCATATAGCTGAGGAAGACATTCTGCGCAGCATCAGGGGCTTTTGCAGGACTTGGATTATAGTCATTCATTGGATGATTTAAGGCTTGACTTGGCGCAGAGGATAATGACGGGTCATGAATTGAATTTGCGTTTTCAGGGCTGGTGACTTCACCACAGTTTGAATAATTGGGAAATAATATGAAGAGCAAGTCACTGTTGTCATGTAATAGCCTCATAACCACAAATTTGTTCTTATTTTTTTATTACAGTAAGAGCCTGTTTATGTGCCGTAGCCCTCTCTGTGCCAATATGAGTTAAGCTCTTTTGTAGTTTAAAATCTGCACAGGTATCAGGGGGGGAAATGAGAGTGTTCTTCTTCTTTGACAAATAGCTACCTTGCATATCAAATAAATCAGTGTAAGCACAAGGATATTTTTTGCAGCGACAGAAAAAAATGATGTGTATAGTGTCTGCCTCCGTTTGCAAATGATTTGTAAAACAACTACAGTTCAGCAAATTGTGTTAACAGCTTTGTCTGAACCCAGTAGGATGCCTCTCAGGGTCAGATGCTAGCGCCTCGGGGTACTCAATCAATGGGTGCAAGGCTAAAAGCATGAGGAAAATAACTGAGGACAGCATCTTCCCTTAATGCATCTATATTGGTTTGTATGTTTCTGATGCTCTCATTCATCGGCATTAAACGGCGCAAACTAAAAAACGAATGTGACAAAATCTCATGCAAAGTATTTAACATTCATCACATCACTAAGCAGCATCCAGTAGAAAGCTACGCTGGCAGCATCATATCTGTGCCTGAAGGTTGATGAGCACATTTACCGCCCCCATATCCTATCCTCACACATCAGCTCTGTTGGTGAGATAAGCACTTCAGCCCTCAGCTGATCCAAAGTGGAACCCTGCGATCTGGATCATATCACCTTTCATGCGCCAATATATAAAATTGAGACCTTCTGTCCAGCTATAACACTTATCTTTTATATTAATAAGTTGGTAAATCCACAGCTTGCCTGATCAACAAAATCATGGCAAAGGGTTTGTGTCAGATCACCTCTCTACTAAAGTAAAATGAATAGTTGTATTGGATGGACCAGCCATTATAAGGCTGGTCCATCCCCGTATTGACCTGTGGGAACTATAGACAGATGAGTCTGGTTTTTAGAAAAAGAAATTATTAACTCAAGCGCTACTTGAAGCCCTGAACTTTCAACTAAGAAGTGATATGATGTGATTAGCTCACGATTTTAACATAATGATTTATGATGATTTTGTTTGATCAACTTTGCTCTGTTTAACATTTCCACATGCATGTGCAATGACGACTTGCTTGCTGCAAGTAACTGCAATGAAGAACAGCCTACACATATTGGCATACATGTATATGCTCTACGCAATGACGACACGCTTACAGTAACCGCTATACGATCATGTAATAATTAGTAAAATTATATCAAAAGGGGATACCAAAAAATACTCCTCCTGTCTGTCTTGTGGCTCTATTGCTATCAGAATCTCACAGTTTGGGGCCCCGTGTAGTTAGCTGTTGTGGTGAAGCTGCTCTACAGTACAAGGACTCATTTTCATTGACATGATAAAATCATGTCAAAAGGGGGAATTGTTATAATTATTATAAGCTGATCTTACTGAATTACTGAAGAAGTATTTTTCCACAGTCTGAGCCTGATATTTTTCCCACCGAATTCAGAACAGTGTGACTTTGATAAACAAAAGCACCCAAAAGTTCGTCTTCTATCTATCATGTTATGTCTTTTATTATGTTATGTCTTTTGCAGCAGATACACGCCCTCAGATAACATTCACACGTTACGTTTCACACCACACACACACACACACACACACACACACACACACACACACACACACACACACACACACACACACACACACACACACACACACACACAGTAAATGTTTACGTGAACAGTGGCTGGCCTGTTTACGTTGGCCGATGAGACTCGGTTACGTGAAAGTGAAGAGAAGATATATGTAAATTAAACCTGGCACTCTGGGCTCTTCTCTGACTGAATTCCTGCGGGAGCTCGGTCGGTTGAACCCAGCGCGCTGTCTACTCTACCTGTGATCATAATAAAGGCTTCACCTGAGACCTGAAAACTCTCTGCTCGGTCTTGGGGCTTCCAGTCAAAGAACCGATTCTAACAGAAACTACATTAAAAATGCAATCAAAAAGTTTGTTTTTGACCTTTCTGTATGTGTTTTGGTGTTGCTATTCTGCGCAGTACTCTTAAAGTCAATAGCACACAGTACGTCAAACATAAACCACTCGGTTGGAATAATGATAAATAAAAATGAATGAAAATGAAAAAAGAATGGAAAACATAAATCTGTAACATGGCAGTTGAGGTCCCATTAAATCTATGACTCAGATCTAATTAATAGTCCTTTTTTAATTTGAAATATTGTGTGAAATGTTGTGCTTATTTGCCAATAATGCCAAAGTGTCACCTCAGCGTCTGTATTATTGTGAACTGCATTTCCACCTTAATAATTAGATTTCCAAAGTGAGATAAAAACCTGGTCCAAGAGTTGTTGCAGTCCAAAATCACCCAGACAGCGAGGTTATCAGCCAGACCCCGGCACCATGAGAATACATAGCGTCTCCCAAATCCTATTGTACCATGAAATGTCACAGCACATTAGCTACAAGAGGGATTACCTTTCCTTGAAAGTAAAAGAGGGAGGGAGGGAGCCACTGAATGGAGATAGAGAAACAGGGGGAGGAGAGCGGTATACACAGGGAGCCTATGGGAATGTGTATATGAACACATGCTGGTACGTACAGGTGAGTGTGGGGTGAATATAAACTAGTTGATGCTCCGTAATCTGTAATTATCCGTAACCCCACCCCCATACTTACACTTTCCCTTCTCTCTTCTGCTGTCATTCTTCCTCTCTCCTCTCCTCTTTTGTGCCACTGGTCATGATAATCTCTACATCTTGATTTGGCTACGCTTATGAATTATGTACTCACACACATACAGCTTATCTGTGGCTGTGAAGTTGAGCTAGGCTGGCAGACTGACACCAACAGCTTGTGGCTGTACTTTGGAAGAAAGAGAGAGTCTGCCTCCGTTGCTTCGTCTCCGTTTTGCCTCTCCACTTTCGTCAGCCCCGTTTCCCTTCTGTCTGGGTTCGCCTCTCAATCTGTAATTCCGCTGGACTTCCTGTCTCTGACTGACCGCTGTTGAAGCCGAGATTGCATGTTTTGAAATCAGTGCGACTGTCTCTCAGCTTTCTGTACTACGTGATGTCTTGTCGGACTATTTTCTCTCACATTATCTTGTGTATCATTTTACTTTCACACTTTTTGCAACCTTGAATGTGAATAAGCTTCCCTGGGCACAAAAACCATAAGTACGCAATAATAAGAAGTGAAGGATTAAGAGCTGTAGCGCCCTAGCAATATAGCTCTGATGATCTACAGTACATTTCAGAGAGGAGTCAAAGGAGTAATTGCGTGAGCAATTAAAGTGAATACTGAAGAGAATATATGATACAGGATGGGAAAGCGACATATGGATTTGAGAAAGCAACATTTTTCACTATATGGGGGAGGAGACTCCTATACCAGGGAGTCAAACAACTCTTCTCTTATAAGCTTATTTTAAAAGCACTTCATATTTTCTTCTCCTCTCTGCCTTATCTGTGCCGTAGTCCCTCCTTCCCTCTGATCCTCTCCTTTATTTCCTCTGCGTCTCCTCTGCTGTTGTGCTTTAACTTTTTTGACCTAGCATCCTCTGTGGATGTACAAATCGCCAGACACCTCCTCCAGACTGTAACCAACACCACCTAGGCCTGCTCCACTTAGTGTCTTTGTGAATACGAGTTGAGCCTTAGGCTCAAGTGGGGGAGATCAGTGTCATTATGTAATGTCCATTATGCTATGATATGATATGGACTCTCCTCCTTGTGTGTACAGTGTGCTGCTGTGTCTGTAGTCAGGCTGTTCTCATACACCGCTCATTGCTATACCTGCTAGAAGTGATGCAATGTAATTTGTGTACATCCCATGAAATTAAGTTGTATGTAGTCCACATAATTGTGAGACAGGAAGTATAAAGAACATTAAAACACCACATAGGGACAAGGTCGAGGTGGATGGGCGGGTCCAAAAACACTAGACTTTCACCCAGGAGACTGGTGTATGTAACCTATGTGAAACAAGCATTCAATGTTGATTTATTTGTCGTGTAACGTCCATACTTTAGTTACATCATTTCCGGTGTTGAGCCCAAAGTACGATCATTTCCTAAATCAAACCAACTTGTTTCCTATTAAGATTCATTTTGAATAGATTGGAGCGACAATTGACATATTTGTTGAAAAGCCCACAAAAAATGAGGAATAACATAAGATATCATATGAACTGTTGAGAGAAATACAGCTACATGTATGCCAATGTTATAATGGTATTATTACTTAGAAGCAGATTTGTTACTGGATAGTACTCAGTCACAGTCACAGTATCCCATCACAAGAGATATCCGTTGGTGGAATACATTGACTTTTTGAAAATAATCCTTTGGATCAATTTACTTCAGCGCAATAAGAAGATTGGTTGCAGTTTCACCTCTGTCTTCTTAATATTTAATCCACTACGGTGCTTCTGAGATAATGCAAAACTAAAGCTTCAAATTCAGTCATCAAAATGATCACTTTAATTTGCACCATGCAAAACCATTGTAAGATATATTAGATGCTATTGGAGGAGAGACCGGTGGTGAAGTTCGCCATTTCATGCGAGTTAAATCTGTCTGACTGAACACAACAATATCAGATAACATCTGCATTGTCGTCCTGTTTTCTACAGAATAGAAAAAGAATCAGTTACTGTATGTCTTGTATGCAGGTGGGACTCCCACCGTACTGGCTGAGAGCTCCCACCGTCATTGATTTCTTCTCTGGAGAGACAGCGAGGACTGAGAGAGACCTCTGCTGAGAGGATAATTCTAGGGTTGGTATTGGTAAGAGTGCTACAGTTAGTATTTTCTGTCACAGCGGTGCACTGAATGCTCCTCCTGTTGTACTTAGAGCCTCCACTGCATCTAATCTAGCAGATGACAGTTGCTGTGTGCATCTCTGTGCGTATATTACATACAAATACTTGTACATCTTATTTACATCTGCATGTGTGCATGCTCGTGTCTGAGTTTTTACAGTCTACATAAAATTGTGTCTTATTTCAGTTTTATGAGGATTCATTTAAAATTGTGAAACAATGGGACATCAGTTAAAGTAAGAACGGCAGACTTTCTTAGTGATAGGGACAGAGGAGATTCAGAAATCACTGCTGTCCAGAGAGTAAAAATAATGAGATTATAATAAAGCTATAAAAGAGTCAATGTCCATATATCAGGTATCTGTGTATTAAAATTTAAATCTGTATATATTAAATGGTGTTACAGTATTCATTTGAAGATGAGACCAAATGGTGGCTGGCTTTCGCTGAAGCAAATAGAATTCAGGCATTTGAGATGATTTGGGCGACTGATTACTTGTTTATATTTTAATAAGAATGTCTCATTCTTATAAAATGTATGGATGTATTTCTATCCATCTATTTACTTCACTTTTCTGGGGCCGGGTCACGGGGACAGCAGGCGTAGCAGAATATTCCAGAGGTCTCTCTCTTTCCCCAACATTTTTTAACTGGGGGACCCTGAGGAGTTCCCAGGCCAGATGAGAAATATAATCGCTCCATCATGTTCTGGGTCTACCTCGGGGCCTCTTTCCAGTTGGGCTTGCCCATACCTCTAAAGGGAGGCATTCTGATCAAATGCCCGAACCACCTCAGCTGGCCGCTTTCAACTTGAAGCTCGAAACCCTAGCTCCTCACCCTATCTCTAAGGCCGAGCCCAGCCACCCTACAAAGGAAACTCATTCAGCCGCTTGTATCCGTGATCTCAGTCTTTCGGTCACTTCCCAAAGCTCATAACCATAGGTGAGGGTTATAACCTATGGACTGGTAAATAGAGAGCTTGCCTTCAGGCTCAGCTGCACCTTCATCGCAACGGCCCGGTACAGCGCCCGTAGTACAGAACCACCCGTCCATCTCCTCACTTGTGAACAAGACCTCAAGATACTTGAACTGACTCCCTTGGGGACAGAGACTCACTCCCACCATGGCCTCAGACTTGGAAGTACTCGCTCTCATCTCGACCACTTCACACTCGGCTGCAAACCTCCCCAGTGTGTGTTGAAGGTCATAGTCTGAAGGAGCCAAAAGAACCACATCATCTGCAAAGAACAGGGACACGACTCTAAGGTCCCCAAAATAGACACTGTCCTCCGCCCAGCAGCGCCTCGAGATCCCATCCACAAAAATCAAGAAACAGAATTGACGACAAGGGACTGGGATCACATTGTCTTGGGGGACCTTATGAGGAGCTATTGCCCCCAACAATACAGCTCCCAGGTCACTAGTGTACGCAAACACCTCCACCTCATTAGGTGGCAATTCATTGGAAGGGATGGATGTATCTGTTGTATATTTCTGCAGAGGCCTACCCATGCAATAGCACCTCAAAGTATATATTTGTAGAGGCACCAAAATAACAACAGGAGGAAGAGATAAACATTTCTTATAGACTGAGATCAACAGGAAAAGACTACACACTTACACAACACAGTGATGTTAGTGTTAGGATGGGAAATCTGGTGAAGCCAACTTCAATAGTGTTGGAATGAGTCAGTCACCCTGAGTTATAGGTCAACCCAAAAAGAGCACGAATGACAGCAGGATCCGTCCAAAACACTCACAAACACAGATATGCAGAGTCTACGAACAATGTCAAGCTTTGATAAGAGAGTGTACTCTGGCACTTCTGCATCAGTGTCTTGTCTTGCATATTGCAAAAGGAACATCTTCCTAATGAAGAAAGTACATACTAAGTAAGCCTCTAATTAATGCACACATCAGCTATGCACTACATACCATCCATGGCTAGACAACTGAGTATGTGCATACAAGGATGCAAGCGCACATGCACAAGAAGATACTGCCTCCCAGGCTCTTAATTATTCATACAGGAAGTTAAATCAATGAAATATGCAGATTGCTGCTGTACCACATGTAGCGGACTAATGTCTCTGTCTCATCCAATGGCTCAGCATAAATGTCAGCATGGCAGTGGAGTTCGAGCAGCACTGTACAGAGGCAAAGAATTATTATCAAGTATTATTTAGCAGTGGCTTCAGTTAACTCTAACCTTGCTGCCAAAATGTGACAGCCCACAGACTCCTACTCATTCCACTGTGTTTTAAGCACTGTTTTGTTAATAATAAAGGCCAAATGATTGTTCAACCTTACTGCACAAACACCCTGCCAATAATACTGCTGCTGCTCTTTAAACCCCTGGCTAAAGAGCAGCGGAATACATGTTCAATATTTGAAAAAGCGGGAGGGCGAATGACTAGTGAAATTTTACAAGCGGTGTTGCCACTTTTGAAGCCGTTGTGTTGTCTGTTTGAGTTAAATCAAGAACGCCTCAAAAAACTTTAAATGTTCTTTTTACCCTCAACTGTCAGTCTCCTACACAGAGAGACTAACATGGAAAGACAGTTCTGCAAGCAACTTAGCCAATGAACTATTATTGTTGGAGACTACCTTGACTTAAACAGTGGGGTGTCTGGGTGGGGGATCTTGAATATGCAGTAATTCAGCTTCCTACTGGCAGAAACTGCAAGGTTGTAAGTATATTAAAGGATGGAAAAAACAGCTGCAAAATCTGTAATCTATTTCCCATCTCCTTCACATGAAGATGGTAGAATTCAGTAGGGACGTGCAGAACTGCGGATGATGCTGTAAAACCTCCATACCACCCCTCCACAATGGCACTTCACCGTGGTAACATACACTATGTACAGCGCAGGATATTGCTGTCCACGATGCTGTTACCGTGGCTCTCTACTAATCTGCTGCTTTATTGTACAGCTGCACCAATATCAGCAGTAGAGTAACTGCATCCAACAGTTGCACGCACAAGTCCCAATTCGAGCGTCCTCGACGTTGTCACGCAAGTCTCTCTCTCCACACACACACACACACACACACACACACACACACACACACACACACACACACACACACACATACACGTACACACACGCTCAGTGCAGAGTGCGCTGAAAGGCCAGGCAGTACAGGACGCCTCAGTAGTGTGTGCCAGCCTAATCTGGTCAGGCCTTTTATCCCATCTCCTCCCTCCACTTCCACTTAAATCAACACTTCACTGAGAGCTACAAAGCTAGTTTGCACCCTCGGCACACACGGACACACGTGCACGAGCGTCACACGCACACGCTTCACTTCTCCTCCTTCGTTGTTAGTCTCTGTTTATCTCTCGCATTGGCACTCTCTCGCCTCATCTCTCCGCGTCTCAGGCACAAGCACAAACCACACAACGTGCACGCTCTCGACCACGCATACACACATGGGCAGTCACAACAAAACATACTTTCACACAACACGCGCTCACACAACTTTGAAAAAGACTGGTAGTCTCTGAGGAGAGCCGGTGGTGTGAATGAATAGAAGCTGAATGTAGCTTTACAATCTGTGCCCAGTCAACTGAGTTGGCCACTGCCCAGGCTGAGATTTGGTACCCCAGAAAATAATTTTCCACAGAACAAAAGTATGACTGTACATTGGCAGTCATTATAGAGGTCTCCCTGAACTCCACGCTTGTCCTCATACCTAAAGAACAATCAAAACTCGGTCAAAACCGAGTATATGGCTGGACCATATATGGTCAGTATGTGGACTTGTGGCTAATTGTTACAAATAGTTAGTGGTCATGTCTTTAATGTAAAATCCAGCAGTAGGCAATGCCACTGCTGAATCTGAAATCATTTTAGAACTAGATCTCCTAGTTTCTCAGCTTGGTCCAAGTTTCATGAGCCAGACGCATCATGCTGGATAGGCTCATTTAAATAAAGCAACAGCCAATGAGGAAACTCCAACACCGGGCCGACCAGTTGTGCAACTTCATCACTCACAGTCAGTCGCTCAGTGACAGACCAAAAAAGTCACACCTCAGACAAACATTTTTAGATGGTAAATGTTTGGTTTAGGCCAGTAACACTACTTGGTAATAGTCAGGAAAATGTCAGGTTCCCGGTTAAAAGAAAGCACCGTATTTAGTAGCATTTGAACGAAAAGTGTTGTTGCTTCTCTGGTGAGGTAGTCAAGAAGAACTTCCCAAATATTTCTTCACGGAGGGGGCTGAAGTCCCAGGAGCAGCCGACAGGAAGTGCAACTTGAACCGTGCTTATAAGTATCAGTGTCTTTATTCATAAATGTCAAATTGAAATGTCGCAAACACCAGACCCAGCTTGCCAACAGGAAACACAACATGGTGATTTGGTGTTATACTATCTTTAGAAAATCACTGGTATATAAGAAGACACACACACGCAATCTCTTTCTCACAACACACACACACACACACACACACACACACACACACACTGAGAGCAAAATAAACAGCTTACTTAGTCATTAGTGACCGCTCGCTCTGGATGTGCTCCCTGCAATCAGCAGCAGCCTGTTTGGACTGCCTTTAACATGCGTGCCCACACACACGAACATACACACAGTTACGTAGACAGCTCTGATAAAAGCATGAGAGCTCTGAAAAAGTAATTTGACTGGGGCCCAACAAAAGGAGTGTTTTCCTAGGATAATCCCTGGCTGGGACTGCAGGGGTTCTGTAGTGTGTGTGTGTGTGTGTGTGTGTGTGCATGTGTGTGAGTGTGTGTGTGTGTGTGTGTGTGTGTGTGTGTGTGTGTGTGTGTGTGTGTGTGTGTGTGTGTGTGTGTGTGTGTGTGTGTGTGTGTGTATCAGAACCCTGGAGAGTGGGTGTCTGCGTTTGTGTGTTTGTACTTGTGAAATTGTGTGTGGGTGGAGGGGGGGGGGGGGGGGGTCAAGCCGAGTAGGGAGGGTTTTATTCAGGATTTCATTAGCAGGGAATAGGAGATGTTTGGCCTGGCCAGCCACCTCTGGCTCAGGGACAAGAGTGTGTCTGTAACCCGGCTAAACTGTCTGTAAGGGCAAACACTGTGGCAGTTTTATAGAGTTTAACTGTGTTTCTTTATATATTCCTCTCCGACTAAGAAAGAATGAGTACAGAGGTTGTGCTCTAGAGTTTGTTCACACTTGGAGCTGTCCTGCTATGCCACTGGGTACAAAAAAAAGCATCCTGTGCACTAGCAAGTAAGTGACACAGATTTAGACACTACCAGTGTTAGGCAGCCAGTAAGGTGAAACACTGGTGTATGGAGAAGAGCTTGCTAGGACTGAATATTTTCTGGGGGTTTTAAGATTATATAGCTCAGGAATGTTTCTAGTGAAATTCAGATTAGTCTCTTTTTTGCTGTTGTTCTTTAATATTGATGTGAGCATGTAATATTGTTATAAAACAATAGAAATTCATAGAAATAGAAGTGTTTGGGTGGTTCTGGATTTGATGCTCATCGGTTGGATGCCGCTCTGGAATGATGGGGGATGGAGGATTTGTTTTTCATCAGCGTTGAACGTTTTACACATTTTATCCTTCAGGTTGCAGATCTTGCACTTTAATGTGGCTAGAAGGGGGCAGGTTTCTTTCAGTGCAAACTGTAGTCTCCAGCAAAAATGAATACATGCATTCAAACTGATTCGCAAGCACATATGCACATTCAAATCCCTGTGTCCTGCAGTTATTTGTCCCAGAAAAGACTGGAGAGAAATCCTTGTATATAGCAGGACTTTATTTTGTAGGCTTCAACCTGTGTTTAAGGTTTGTGTGTGTTTTAAGGTTTTAAAGGCAGATGTGTGAAATACAGGGATGTAACGATGAGCTCTGTGACTTTATTTCACTGTGTACAGCCCAAGTCTAACCCCTGGATTTATAGTTAACACAAGGGGTTAAAAGGAGCCCCACTGCTGACGCCTATGGGAGTAGGTTTTGACTTATAGCTCAGCATCAGATTTCCCCCCTCGACAGCACCATCACGATTTATTTACTTTACGATAGGTGTGATGCTAGGAAGGTCCGCCTTGTTTCATTAATAAATATGAGACTGTGATGGAGAGAGGTGATCGCAGTGAGCTGAACGTTTGCTTGCTTCGCATTACTTGATTAGCTACAACGCAACTCCTTAATGTATAACTATAAATGAAGGTTTACAGTCACACATTTCCTTCATGTTAAATGTTTCTGGTCCATGCCCACACCTAATTCAATATTCATTTATTTTAATAACTTAAATATTTGATTTTGTTTGTGGAGTGTCAGATTAAATACACTGTATATTCATATATATATATATATATATATATATATATATATATATATATATATATATATATATATATATATACACACACTGCATTTCTATAGTAATTATTACTGTAGTACAGTAAATTTATTGCAATTAACAGTAATTTTACTAATATCCACTGTGAATCTTTTGGAATAAAGAATCTAAACAAATGTCACGGAAACTATAATGTGTGTGAAATTAAATGTATATAACATGTACAGTTCAGACATTTCTAGTCATTGCTGTTGGTAGAACCAGGTGTGGTCTATCAACTGCTAGAGGAGGACAAAACATGTACAGGCTCATGCCATCAAGTCCACAGAGGTTGACTCTCTTCCTCGATATGTAACAATATCCAATTTTCTTCATTGAAGAGTCAGACTCTCTTTACTACAGCTATCACTACCATTATTACTCTCTCTACTCTCCACGAATAGATGGATTCAACAGGTCTGCTTCTTTGGAGGATGTTAAAAGGCATCTTATGAAATATAAAGTCGCTGAAGTAGCTGAAGAGAAAAGGGCGACTGACAACATGACTGGAACGTGTCTGAGATCGCCCATCAGTTCACACCATCTGTGAGAAAGGTGGACTTTTCCTTTAACGTGTTCGACCTGCACTCCTTTGAGTCAGAAATAGACAGTAAAAGATACAAGGAGAAGAGTGAGGAAGGAAAATAGAGAGGAAAGTGATACAAGGAGGGACCATCTAAGTAGGATAAGGAACAACATATGGGGGGAAATCCCTTAGGCCATTCTTTCAATTATCTCTCTGGTCCCTCGTGGAGAGATCCACACACACACACACACACACACACACACACACACACACACACACACACACACACACACACACACACACACACACACACACACACACACAAAATAAGCAACGTGGCAACCAAATCCCCATGTTGATGGTAATAATGGAATCATGCAATAAATGTACAGAATGTATGCAAATAATGTTCAGGTGTTAGAGATGAACATTTTCAATTATAGACACACAGTTCATGTCGGCCTGTGAACACAAGTATATATATATATGTGTGTGTGTGTGTGTGTGTGTGTGTGTATGTATGTGTGTGTGTGTGTGTGTGTGTGGTGTATGTATGTATATATGTGTATATATATATGCATGTGTATACATCTATGTATATATGTATACCTTGTTTATATACAAACAAGAAATAGTCGATAAAATGTCAAAATGAATCAATCAAGATTTGCATTTCAATTGAAACATCAGCTTTATAGATTTTTATTTTTACTGTATTTTTACAACCCAAAACAGGATACAAGGGGCTAATTCAATGCAAAATTCATTACATATGACTAATAAATGTTGTTAAGAGTGTATTATTATATGGCTTTCATATTCATCAAAAATTATAACAAGCATAATTATACTGGATAAATTTATGTGTAATCTGAGGAGGGCGATAATGAAACGGCAGTGACAGCACATAGGTGTAGGTGAAACAAATGCAGACAACAGCCGCCTGTGTGTGATGCACTGCCTGATTCCTGTCCTGGGTCCTCTTTGTGTAAAAAGGCTCCCCCACAGGTCAGCTAATAATCCTTAAGCTAGGACCCAACACAGACCAGAATCCCAAAACATAACACCTCTTTTTAATTCTTAACACGACAAAAGAGGATATGTTATATGTACAAGTGAACAACGCATTAAAAAACTATAATTAGAGTTGCATTATATTGCTGGCCAACCCCGAAATCCTGTAAGAACACAAAGTCTTGCGATTCAAAAACAGTTCGCTTTACTAATATGTGCTCAAACAGAGGAAAAGTGTTGAAGACATGTTGTCGACAATAAGCGTATAATCTGCAAAAGCTTTGTAACTTCAAGTGAACTGCAGCTCTAAGATGAAACCTGAATACACCTATTTCTAAAATATATATTCAATACAGCACACAACACTAGTCTATTCTATCACCATTTATGTACAATTTAAAATATATAGCTACATATATATCTGTATATATCTATTTATAACTATACATCTATATATAAATAGATATGTAACTATATATCTATATCTTATATATATATCTATATATATATATATATATATATATATATATATATATATATATATATATATATATAACTCATTTACAACTACATCAAACATGTTCAAAATTATACTGACAGGCAACTTCTGGACCAGAAGACAAACAGTTAGAATCCTTAAATATTACACATTTTAAAACTTTAAACATTGTGTGGTGTTTAGCAGGCTGTCAACACCAGCTGGCTCAGACTAAAACACACTCAGTCCAGCTTGATCTGATCATTTAACACATTAAAAGGTAATTTAGATAGAGGTATTAGACTGCTGGGCCTGTGATAGCCAACCATTTCTTTCAAGTACATTAACTCAAATATCAACATAGACACTGTATTCATCTTTCAGCCGCTTCTGTTAATGACTGGATGTGAACATTTACTGTGTAGTTTAAGGCTGCAGTCCATATAATGCAGAGACCTGGACAGAATCACCTTCTATCTGGGGTTTGGGTATTATATTTGGGGCGGCAGTAGCTCAGTCTGTAGGGAGTTGGCTTGGGAACCAGAGGGTCACCGGTTCAAGTCCCGCCATGGACCAAGAACTGAGTGTGAACTGGTAGCTGGAGAGGTGCCAGTTTACCTCTTGGGCACTGCCGAGGTGCCCCTGAGCAAGGCACCAAACCCCCAACTGCTCGGGGCGCTTGTCAGGAGCAGCCCCATCACTCTGACATCTCTCCATTGTTGCATGTTTGTGCATGTGTGTGTTCGGGTCTGCATGTACCGTGTATAAGTTAACAACAGAGTGAAAACATTGAATTTCCCCTCGTGGGACTAATAAAGGACTATCCTCTTCTTCTTCTTCTTCTTCTTCTTCTTCTTATCTCCAGAAACTAGATCAGCTTCGCGGCCAGGAGCCATAACCTCTGCTCTGTACACTAAACACACACACACACTTAAAATAGCTACCAGTTAGAGGTTGTGTTCTTTGTCCCTCCCTTTTCATCCCCAGATAAAGTCGTTGTCAGGCACTTAGCATGGTGTTCTCAAAGCCGGCACACTGATGGCCAGACCTCTACTGTACATCTCAAAAAGTTGTGATACCAGCCTGAGAAATGTTTTGTTTTTTTTAAAGTCCTCACTATTTCACTTGCTGCTTCCAGGAAAAAAAAAAATTAACCCTAAACATGATTTGCCAAAACATCTGCGTAATAACTGAAATTATGTTCGCGGCTAGACAATATTAGATCATTGGACATTCTAATGGGAAGTGTTGGGGACTCGTGGAGCCCTCAGCAATTTCTGTGGTGTAACACAAGTATTGGCGCCATATGGGAGATTCTTAACGCCTGTGACTGAAAGGGGCTCTATGTATTATTTACAGTATACAGTATATTCTAATACTAGGACATTAACGATTTTTTATAAGAGACAATGATTTATGTATCATCAAGAAAATATTTTATCAACAATATACGAGTAAAACTAATGTTTTTTCTTGTTTTTAGCAAAAAGTAAAACATCCATAGATACTCTGTATTGCCTCTCTATTTACATAAAGTGGTTCGGACCTACTGCCAAACAAATGGTACTTTCTAGCAGAGTGACTTCCTAGTGAGGAGCGTTGGTGCAGCATTGTGCCTCCACTTCTGGAGGAAAAGTCTGGGTTCCACAAATGAAAGGCGACAATATGTCAACACATTCTTCCACAAAGAAAGGTGGCTGAGTGGTGGAGATTAAATAATTAGCTTAGTCCATCCATAGTGAAATAGGCTGTTTGCACCCCTAACATTAGTTACTTAACACTTCAGAAAAGTGTTTACATTTTGCTTCTCTTTTAGCCAACATTTAATCAATGCAGGAAAACGTTTAGCAAGCTATTCATGCTAAATCAGTTGTCCCGGGTCCTGTCTGGTGCCAGGCCCAAATACAGATGCAGCTTCATGCTCAGCAGCCCTGAATCGCCATCCCCACACGCCTACCAATGAACCAGCCCTAATCCCACCTGAATAACAGGTGAGCCCAGCAGCATTGACATGTCAGTAGGTGGTAACTGAATTTTTGGTTATGACGTACAAATGGTATTATATTACAGGATATAACTGTCATGTCTGGCTCTGTTCCCAAAGGTGCTTGGACTTTTTAAGACTTTAGACTAACTTCGGTATATCGTTGTAGTGGCTTATTCGTCTGATTCGTCTGGTTTCTAGGTTTTGGGGTTTTCATGTTATATTCCTTGTTTCATTTGTTTAGTGTCTCCTGTTGTATTTTGATATGCTCACCATGTGTTTCATGCCTGGTTTTACTTCTTGCCCTTATGTTTTCTCCCTTTAGTGATTGTCTGCCCGGCCTCATCGTGTCTCATCATCCTTGAGTATTCAGTCTGTGTTTTCTCTGATTCTCTGTCGCTCCTCATATGTAGTGTTTCACTCACAAGAGTTTCGAGTTTCATGTTTATTTAGCTGCACTTTGTTCACTACGCAGGTTTTCTGTTATTCAGTCATTGAACTCTGTTTGCTGCCTCCTCATCCTAAGCATTTAGGTCCAAGTCTAATATCCCATAAAAACGTGACAATAATATTATTATACGTTTTGTTTAAGTTCATATTTATCTTAAGTTATATATTAATGTTAGGAGGATTTTCTATTCAAGATTTTTACCATTCAAAGGACTTGATGGTAAAGGATATCCTTTGCTTATAGAGGGTATCAGCCTTGCATCCGATAGTGAGAATGTGCAGAATGTTGCGTGCATGTCTGCACAGTGTTATATCTTCATTGCTCACTGTCAGTAAATATCATACAGTAAATACTGGACGACAAGAGAGTTGCAAGCCTGCGAAGGTAGAGTTATTTAAAGCTCTGAATGGGTCGATTGGGTTCTGGAGGTGTGTTGTTACAGCAACAGCACAGGGTTAGTGTGGCCCATGGTGGTGGGGCCCGAAGTGATATCCTTTCATGGGGCCCAAAAACCCTGGATTGAGGAAGAGGGCTCTGACAGGAGCTTTTAAGAGGCAGAGAATCCATTAGACAAGGGTCGCTACAAAGTGGCAAACTATTAAAAATGCAGCAGCACCATTATTCCCTGACCCGGCCTACAACTTCTGTCTCCTTCACTGCGTCGCTCTTTATTTCCCTTTGGATCTCTATCTCTTCTTTTGAATTCTTTTTTGCTGCCGCCATCTGTTCTCTTTCTGATATATCTCACTCCACTCTCCTTCACATCGCTTTTTTCTCCTCCATCCTCCTTTCTCTTTCCCTCCTCCACATATTTGCTATTACAAAACTGGCAGGGGTGAGCCTCTCTCACCCCTCCGTGCATGTGCTGACCCACTGAAGCTTTTTCACTCCTTTCCGACGTAGCGAGGAACTGGTCAGCGTCCGCTACTGTACTGGGACAAGAATAGAACAGCCCACGGAGAATAATAAATGGACATATATGGGTGGTTAGGACAGTCCCTTTTCAGCAGTAAAAACTACCCAGGCCCGGCAAACTGAACAGATGGTAGGGAGAGAGAGAGAGAGAGAGAGAGAGAGAGAGAGAGAGAGAGAGAGAGAGAGAGAGAGAGAGACAGAGACCAGAACACAGTGGGGGAGAGGCAGGAAAAGAGAGGCAAAAAAAAAAACAAAGAAAGGAGTTGTTCGGTAGGGCATTAGAAGAAGGCAACATAAGGCTATTCTCCATTCTCTACATTGGCATATGATGTTGTCAAGAGCAGAGCTGAGATCCAAACAGAATAGCTGGGTCTTAAACAACAAGCACATGATAATACTGTCGGTTGTAAAACTACAACCGATGCAGGCAGGCAGATGTGTGAGGAGAAACAGGGTATGAGCAGAATGAACGCAGTACTATAAAACCTATACCCTCTGTTTACTTTGCACACTGCACACTACTCAGTTTCTGTGTGTGTGTGTGCGTGCGTGCATGCGTGCGATGAGTGCTGCATAATTTATGATTGCTGTTTCTGCAAAGGCGAAGTACTTTATGTTTGACAAGAGGAAGAACAGAAGCTTGGAAGGAAACAAGGAAGGAAGGGAGAAAGTGATAGTAAAGGGAGGACAGAAAGAACAGCTCAGTGTGCGAGTTAATCACTTTTTTTAGTGTCTTTGCCCACGTGTATCTCCATGTTCAGTGTGTCCGTCTTTCCCTCCAACCTTTATGATGTTTACTCATCACAGCTAAGCCAAACACTGACCACCTTTATCTAGCGCATACTGTAATAGAGAGTAATTGAATGTGAAAAGCTCATTTTTGAAGGATGGAATATTCTATTTAGACGTCCGGGCGAGTCCACATGTGCCATTACTTTGATATCAGCTGAACGCTGTTTCTCATTACCCTAATTAAAAATCCTCGTGTGCCACTGAGCGTATTAGCACACTGATCTGCAGCAAACTAATGATCGGCTGGTTGATAATGCTTTTCTTTTTCCATTCAGCTTCTCTCTCATCTTACTCTTAATGATTATCATCAAAGATTCACATCCTCAGTCAATCATCATGAGAGGCTGAAAACACACACAAAAAAAACTTGAATTGCACTACAACACTAACGCGCAACCATGCATGCATATACCAGCCTGGTATATCACCAAAAGGCATGTGAATAACAATTTCCGAAGTCTTTTCACATGCTATCGCATGTGTCATTTCACACCAGGAGGTGAGCATATGTTTCATGTTAAACGCAGTACCTGTGAGGGTTTCTGGGCAATATTTGCCGTTGTTTTGTGCTGTTAAATGATTTCCAATAATGAATAGACATAAAGTTGCATAAAGCAAGCATATTGTCCACTACCATGTTGATACTTGATAAGTCTCCCTTTGAGGTGCATTTTGAGCAGACAGAAAAAAAAATGTGTAATTAATTTGCAATTTATCACGAATAACTATGGGCAATCATGCAATTAAGTGCGATTAAATATTTTAACTGATTGACAGCCCTATTTTAAAATATGTAGACATGACACGTGTAATGTCCTTACATGAAGCATGCCATTTATGCTCCGTCCCATGAGAATAGGTTGCATATAGAAGGTTCATACAGGCATATGAAAGATGAAAAATTAAGCACAAAGTCTAAGTAAAGCAAATTATATTTGAGATAAGAGAAACTGAGACATGAGGGGAGATGAGATAGACTAGAATATATCAAAGTTTTAGTATGTGTTAACTACAGACAAGTATAATTTCTGATAATCAGAAGCTTTATGGTGGGAAAGAACAATTGTACATATCAAGGTCATAAGAGGAGGCGGTTGCCTTGTCAATACCGAATGCCACTTTTCTATATTTAAAATAGGCAACATGTCAGATTTTATTATTGCTGTCAAATCTGCAGTTATGACACATTCCACCCAAACCACAGGAAATGTCACAGCAACAAACACAAGCTATGATAATTTGTTTTGCACTTTAATTTGGTCCAATTAGGGATTTCACAAACTGGATTTCCTGAAAAATGTAAGAAAAATGCTTTCAGTATAATACTAAGCTGTGGCCTCTAAGCAACAGAATGGGTATCAACAATACCGCAAATGAAACTAGCTCACAGAGGTATCTGAGAAAATCCTAAACATTGATTGTATTTAAGAATGGTAGATGAGAACAGCTCGTCCCTGCAGCTATACCCTCTGGTTAAAGTTGAACTAATCACACAGAGCAATGCAACAATGCAGCTGCGCTTCAGCATCAACCCTCCCCTCGAAGCCTCTTACAGACATGATTAAGGGCCACTAGGCTCACATGAGAGGGCAAGCCGTCCCTTCCCGCCCCTGCTAATGTACACTAACTATACCTACAGCCCATTATGGAGGCAGAGCAAGAGCAATTCTCTGTTTAATGGCCGCACATTTACGCACACTTTGTCATCTGGCTAAGCATTGTTAGTTTAAGCTAGTCATTTCATAACTGCCTTTGTGTGAAGGTGGCACACGTGTGCTCTTTTTTTGAGTGTGTGTGTCTTGTGTTTAAAGATTGCTATTGTAAAGGAGTGAAGGAGGCACACACACATGATTGATTTCCACAGGAGGAGAGTCTCCACTCTGGAATCAAGATTAATAAGAGGCCATTTACATCTGCAATCAGATCAGTGAGCGAGCGAGGGGGGGGGGGTTAGAGAAAGAGCTAAAAAGAAACTACATGATAAATACAACCAGTAAGTCTTTGTCTGCTCTTGTCCATTGTACACAAAGAAAAGAGCCCGAAAACCACCTGTACACCTACATTCACACCCACAAACACACTCCTCATATTTGAAGTCAGAGAGCAGCAAAGGCAGATCAAACACTGGGTTGTTGTCAAGGTCCATATGGATGTATAACTGAGCTATTCTATGGGGCCTCAGACACACACACACACACACACACACACACACACACACAACACACACACACACACACTTATTCCTTGGGGACCTGATAGAGCTTTAATGACAGCAAGCTGCACCGAGAAGGGGTCACGCAGGGGAGTCACTGTTCAGAGGCCACACACACAGTGAACACACTCACATGAACACAGGATGAACACACAGAAGTGAGCATATATATAGATATATTCACTCCCACACACACACACACACACACACACACACACACACACACACACACACACACAAACACGGACAAAGTTACAGGCTCATGTACAGTCACGGATACAAAGTTGACATACAGACACAGGTTTTTATTCATATATGGATAGATATGCGAACACACACACACACACACACACGCACACACAGGCACAGTCAAGAGGAAACACTGGGGAGGGTAGGATCCAATTTGATTTGACCTTGACAGCAGAGGGACAGAGGGAGGGCGGGAGGGAGGGAGGGATGGATGGAGTGGAAGGAATGAAGCGGTGGTCTGGGCCAGATGCCTGTTGCAGATACTTCAGAGAAATTAGATGACCTTGAACTGATAGAGATAAATCAAAGAACAAGACACAGCAGTGTGAGTCTGTGACATCTGCACACATAAAACGGCGTGACAGACATGCATCAAACATTGAAGTTAATCTAATGTACGTGTGCACACAGCGTAATATCTCTTGTAATAAACCTGCAAATCACACAAGTGGATGCTTCTTGATTCAGTGACAGGGCTGATTAGAGATGCTGCGTCTTTGTTATTGCTAGAATATTCAATTAAATTCCCTTTAAAGTTCATTGTGAATCTGATGCAATCACAAACATTTTTTACAATATGCAGTATTAATGCAACCACAAAATTAATGACGAAAATGCTGCCAAAACACTTGGCTGTCAAAGTTTTTCTGAGCATGATTTGTTAAAAGAAAATTGAATTTATCAAGAAGATGAATTGTGTTTTTGTCATTTTAATTCTGTTTGGGGGGGAAATGAAAATATATTAAACCAAAGAACGCTTTTGCCAAAAGACAATTACCATATAGATCCTTGGAGTTTCTTTCATTAAAAGGAAATTTAGAAACAACACAGTTCATATTATCCAGACGCAGACATGCATTTACTCTGCCAGATTAGCAAACAAAAAGCTGCGCTCGTCATTGGAGATGGTGTTCGTTACAACCGTATCACAGATGTGCATTAACAAACAGTTTCCAGCTTCTGTTTGCTCATCTTCAGCACATTCTTAAAAACATCAGACAGCGCCCAGATGTGAATGTTTGCAGCGCCGAGATCAGCAGATAAGTCTGCAGTGTCGAAATGCTGCAATCTGCACGTCAACTGTGAATATATCCTGCGGTTAACTGGGAATATTAATCTTATTTTGTGAAGTAAAGCTGAAGAGCGGCTGCTGTGGATGTGTTTAAGCCAATTAATAAAGTGTTACATTTTAGTCAGCATGAACCTGACTGAGCTGAATCAGTGAAACGATCTTTCCATCAAAAATGTACACTTTTGCTAGCGTTTAAAACATGGACAACAGTATGATTATGTCAAAACTACAACCTGTCTATCACCAATTAGATATGTTCAGAGCTCATCTGACAGTTTGATATGTTAGCCAATGTCTTGTTGATCAGTACCCAAATATTAGATAATTATTATTAGATATCCACCAGCTTTCATCTGTACAGTAATTGTTTTAAACTAATAGTATCCCCAACTTGTGGCAGCAAAGCATGTTTTACAAAAAGTTAACAAGCAGTGAAAACGTCTTCAATGTGGAACTATTTTAAATTAGAAAATGAAAGCAGCCAAGCATCCACTTGTAATCTTTGTGTTTAGCTGTAACAGCTTCTTTCAACACAGCAAACTTATTCATTCAAATGTTATTTTTAGGGTGTTCAGTCTTTCTGGGCAGTAGTTAAGAAATTACAAAGAGATTTTTATAATTTGTGGAGATGCTTTGGGTGCTCTCAAATATGTGCTGTGTGCACTATGCAGCTGTCTGAAGAAAAAAAAGACTATATCAGATTGGAAATCAGCTGAATGCTCAGGATTAAATCATTTGGATTTGAATCTAGGAAAATTAACTTGATTAAGACAACCCAACCTGTGTGCTTGCTGGTTCAAATAACACTATATAGGCCTTCACAACTGTAATAAATGTGTTGCTGTTAGCCTGCAAATGTATCATGCAGTCTGCATTTGGTTCAAGGTTCAACCTATTTTTAACAGTGGAGCAATCATTTTTGTACCTGTTCTTCCCACACTGTGTCCGCCCAATAACATGATCTCTCTATTCTCATAGCATCCCACTCCTACACTTTTATCTCTGCATCTCTCTCCATCTCTCTTGCCTACTGACATGTACACATTTACTAAATACTGCAGCAAACCTGCCAACTCCTCACACTTACTATCACACGAAAGAAAAACAAATGAATCACAGCAGACAAAGGGAACGGCGGGCTGGGCGATATGATGCAGGAACCATCGATCAGGCCTTAGCAATCCATTTTCCTCTTCTTGGTGGTGGAAGACTCAAAGAGGGAAATGTGTTGTGTGTTTGTGTGTGTGGATCTGTGTATGCAAGCAATGTGTCAGTAAGAGAGTAGGACTAAAAGTGAAAGAACAGAAAAAAAACTGAGCTTGGTTTCCTGGACTCATGGTAATCTGAGCAGTGTATCAGGTTCCATCAATCACGTATGCAACATGGTATCGTGGGTGAGCTGGGGATGACCAGTGAAGGGAGGGGTGGAGTGTGGTGGGGGGGTGACAGAGTGGGAGAGCGACAAAGTAGGAGTGAAAACAAGGGCTGAGAGAAGAGTGGGCCTCATGCCCTGAACTTGAACTTGGAGCTGATGGGGTCGGAAGAGGGGAGGATGGGGTCAAGCGCTCAGTGTGGAAGGAAAAGCTGAGTGACACCAATATTTCCCTGCTCAGAGACAGATGGGTGCTGTCTTGCAGGGTAATTTCAGCATCTATCTCTGAAATTTCAAACATTTTCACCATAGGACAATAAGGTAGTAAATGTTGGTCTTTTCCTGGCTTGTTAAAACACATCTTCAGATATGTTACGGTCAGCCCCCTACTTGGGATGAAGGAACACAACATTATTGAGGTAGGAATTACTTGTAAATCAAACACTTAAGACTGCCGGAAAATGGAAATTTGTCTTGATCTGGTACTGAATGGAAAGGACATTTAAAGAGGTAGCAGACAGAGAAGATATAGAGTTGATTAAAATGAGTGATGCTGGATGGTTTTGAAATGAGATGAAAAGCTGATGTGTATTTGCGACGCACAAACACATTTATTCCCTTTGAGTTTAGAGGGCTAAAATAGGTCAACCACGCTGACCAGCCTACCTTGGTCTGGAGATAATGGGGGTAGTAGTAGGTGTAGTGGGGGTACATTGGCTGCTGTTCCAAACGTTTTCCCATGTAGCTGGAATCCAATTGAAGGTCCTGGAGGCTGGAGATAGAAGCTCACAGGGTGGGGTACGCTCACTCCAAGGGGCTGGCCTGGATCCTTCAGACGAATGTTTTCCAAGAGTGGTTAGAGGATGCAGAGAGAGAACGTTCTCCTCTTACTGAGGTGTGTGTGTGATAAAGAGGAATGGAGGGATAGGAGGGCAGATAGTACTTGGGATTTTAGTGTGTCTACTTGTCTGGGAGCTCACGGGGAACCTCACAAAGAGAGGCAGGTCTGGAAAGAGAGACAGAGGGAATCCAGAGCGAAAAAAAATGGGCTGAGAAGGAGGTGAGGAAAGATAGATATTAAAAAGGATGACAGGAGGCAACACAAGAAACAATAGGGGGAATTGAAGAGCAGGACAGAGACAGGGTAAAAGGAGAGGGAAGAAGAAGAAGAGGATGATGATGAGGGGGAGGAGGAGGAGGGAGGAATGGATGGGATCTGGTTGCTGGTTCCTTGCACTCTCCGCTCTAAAAATCAGACCCACTCTTCTTCCCTGCTGCCCTGAACATGCCCCTCAATTTGCTTTCCGGCGTCTCTGACTCTTGTCTCTCTCCGTCTCTTTCTCTCTTCCTGTGTACCCGTTTCCCTGTCTCGTTCTTGCTCCTCTCTCTCTCTCTCTCTCTCTCTGTCTCTCTCTCTCTCTCTCACACACACCAGACGAGACCCTGATCCCACCGGGAGCTCGGCTGTATCCTGGAGAACACACGCCGTCCTCTGCTCTATCCTCAAAAGACAGTGAAATCAGCGATGGACTCACACATGGATGTGGAGCTGGAGAGAGAGAAGAAGAGGAGAGGAGGAGGAGGAGGAGGACAGAGGACGGAGGAGGAGAGAGGGTGGTCTGGAGCTGAAGCTGTGACTGCCTTTCTTCTCACTCTCTCTTACTCCCTCCCTCTTTTGTTAAGCTCCGGGGATAGATAGGTAGATATCGTTGGAGCCCGGCTTGGAGGATGAGCAAAAAGAAAAGAGCCTCGGTAAAAACTCCTCTCGCTCAGGAAGAAGCAGATAGTCCTATCCAGACGTGCTCTCGCACAGAGGAAAATCCCCTCTGATCCACAAGGTGCCTCCTCCAACTCTTTTCTTCTCTTCCCCTCTGCGATCCCTCTCTTTCTGCTCAAGCTCTCTCTCCCTGACGGCTTGCTTCCCACTGCGCCTGGCAGCCGTCACTGTGTGTGGTGGTGGTGGTGGCGGCGGCGGCGGTGGTGGTGGTGGTGGTGGTGATGGTGTGTGGAGTGTGTTTGTGTGGCTGTTGCCGTCTGCTCCACTCTGCGTGCTGAGGCATAGAGGGGCTCGGCTTCAGCGCAGCTATGCTCCTCCCTCTCTCTCTTCCTCTCTTCTGCCTGTGTCTCTCTCCCTCTGTGTTTTTCATGGAACTATAGAACAGTGGGAGTGGTTGGTCCTGCCCTCGTTCAAGCCCCGGGGGTGTGTGTGTGTGTGTGTGTGTGTGTGTGTGTGTGTGTGTGTGTGTGTGCTAAAGAGACACTGAGAGAAAAAGAGAGAGAGAGATGGGCTGTTTCGCTAGCAGACAGGCGGAGCTGGGGAGGAAGTATGAAGAGCAGGAGCTGGGGTGAAGGGTGAGAGGAGGATACATAAAGAGTATACAGTCATTTGGAAACAGAGAGCCCCCCCCTGCTGGCACTCTGTAGGCGCAGCAATGACACATTCTACATAATAAAAGCCGACTTTGGATTCCTTAAACCAAGCAACACAATCGTTTCCATTTTATCTCTTTTAGCTCAGTTTTTTTTTAATCACACAGCATCTCACAATCAGCTGACATAACGCGTAAACACATGCGCGCATGCTTAAATGACCCTCCAAAACGTGCGCCTGAACGCCTCAGCGCACGCAGAGACGCTCCATATCCACACGCCCAGTGAAGGGCCCAACATAGAGTGTGTATGCAGTTCAGTGGTTGTGTGGCACAGTGACCCACTGACACAGTGCTGCCTGTTATGTGATGTAACCAGGTTTAAGTAGTGCTCTTACATAAGCACAGTGAGCCATGCATGAAAAGGCTGCTCTGCCCTCTGACTGCAGCTGTGCGTGTGTGTGAAGGAGACAAGCGTTGGCAGACAATGCAAGTTCACTGCAGTGGAAACAGGGGGCATGAGAACAGAATGCAAACACAAAAAGCTCCTCTAAGATAAGGGCTTTATTTCTTGCGGCCAATTAAACTACTTTTCAGACAGCGCTGCAATAACACATCACTGTCTTCGTGCCATTGTGCGCCCGTCTCTTTTGTCACGATACCCACATGTCTGTCTGCATTTTCATAGCATTTCTTCTGTCAGCTTACACAATATACAATATGTTTGGCTCAAAGGTGTACTAACGATAAAACATCTTCCAATGCAGCATATAGAAAGCTGTGTAAAATTTAAAATACAAGCAGCACAGAGTACAATGCCAACAGCACAGTGTTTCATCAAGACAGCTAAAATAAAAGGGACTTTGGCAAAGTGACAGTTTGTTAACAAAAATATTCATATTTGATCCAGATTAGGACGAGCGAGACACGATGAAGAGCAAGGACAACAATTACAACGGCACCGACTCCCTGACAACACACTAATCAGTGTAAAGTATGCATGAACACCCTGGGGGGGGGGGGGGGGGGGGGGGTCAGACAATCAGACTTCTCCAGGTTTAAGAAATGGGTAAATATTGTCTACACCACTGATAATGACAGTGTTTACAGTTTAAAACTGTGAAACCACAGTGGTGCCACTATGGTCTGGGATTGGGTAAAGCAGGTTTCCAGCTAATCAAAATAACTTTTACTTGACTCTTGTCTCATGTCAGCAGCAGTGTGATCAACAGCTCTCTGAGTCATAACCAATAACACAGTGCAACTGTAAGATCATGCCCAGAGGCGAGCCTGGTCTCCGTGAATATTTCAATTTTCATCAGTACTGCCTTGTTAGCCATGTGACAAAAGAAGTTTGTTTATTCCAGACTGAGACAAGTCTTCAGGACTGCATACATTCATTGCATGCTGTAATATGTATACAGTAATCATATTTTGCTATGAATTGCTCCAATCACGTATTAAGTTCTGTTATGTGTTTTTGTTCCTGACAAAGTTTGGTGCTACTGTTTAACCTTGAATTTTGGTTGATATAGCACCAGTAGCTTTTGCATATTCTTTAAAAGCCACCTGAATAACCTTGTGATGGCACGTTTTATGTTCATAATTATCATATATTAACAGTGGCAGACATCCTCTGCCACCCACAGGAGCTCAGGCAGGAAGTCAGCCATCAGGTAAATTGCTGCTCAGCCTACATCGGATATAGAGGAGTTAAAGCGTCACTTGTAAAGGGAAATCAAGAAGTGTGCACAGCTGTAGCAGTCAAGTTGAAGCCATCAACTGACAAGTTGTTAAGTTAAGCACAAAAACATAACATCAGATATGCTCTCATGCTTACAGTGACGAGAACAAATGAAAAGCTGCTTCTAAAAGTAAAAGTTAACTAGAAACCATCTTGCAATCTGATCACACCAGCTGCAACACCAAATGGAGCCAGGGCAATAAAGTGGGGGTAGCATGTAACATTAACAGTAACATGCTGATATTTAGCTGATATCATGTTTACCATCTAATGAGCATCATAATGTTTGTTGGCAGTACACAAAGAACAGCTGACGTTGATGAGAATCTCATTAGTCTTGCAGGTATTTGGTCATAAATCAAAGTACTGGACAAATCCTAACTTGTCTGATGGCATCAAAGTAACTACAATTTATCCTAAGGGGAAACATGAATGTCTGGACTGAATTTCATGGGAATCCTTCCTATAGTACCAAAGTAAGCAGGATTCATCCTTTGGGGAATAGGAATGACAAAATTTCATGGCAATCCATTTCTTAAGTTCAGCATTCCAGCCGTCACCATCTTGGTTTTTGGCAACCAGAAGTGACACAGGAGGGTGGACATATTTAGACAATAAAAATGTTACAATTAACTTTCCTGAAGTGAAAACACACTGTGAAAGGGTTGAAGTACTATGACGAAAACATGCTGCTGTGGAAGAAGTCACAAGGTTGGCAGGCTGCTATATGGTCTGTTTCACTCTAAATGTGACCATAATTTACTAAATGAACATCATGCTGTATTGAAGAAGACTTGAAACTAGTGATTGAGACCATAATCTCATATTTACAAATATTATTGAGTTAATAAATAAGCGAGAAATAGCCTCATTTTCTCATAGACTTCTATACAATCAGACTTCTTTTTGGACCAGAGGAGTCACCCCCTGCTGGCTATTAGAAAGAATGCAGGTTTAAGGCACTACCGCTTTGGCTTCACCTTTCAGACCTACAGGTTGCCTGCTAGTCTTCTTCGCAAAAACAGTTTAAACAGTATGTCAAGTAGGGGTGGGAGAACAATCGATACGGATTGTCAGCTTTCCTCAGTGGCACTGGATCGATATTTTAATTATCATATCAGTTAAAGGCCTATCCAATATTTCAACCATAAAAATGGTTCCTACAGTAAGCTGTAATTTTGCGCATTTTCTTTGGGCTCCCTCTCAGTGAATTAACCAAACCCATTTTCTAACCTGTTAACATGCAAGTCATGATCTACACTCTTTCACCATAGATGTGAGAGGACTTACTGCGTGAGCTCATCTTGCAGTAATTCCGGCCTGATCTTCACAGTGAAATATATAAGCGCACTGGAGGGCCACAGCTAGAAAACGCAGTCTATATTGATTGTGTTGCGCTTGTTGTTGGGGAGTGTGCATTCCTGAATCTTTGCAGTCAGAGGGTTGTACGCACGCAGAGCTCAGAGTTTGATGGAGGAAGGTTATACATTCATTCAACAGTAGTATGTGTGGAATGCCGAATGACAGAGGGATACTGGGAGATCAGACATGTGTGTCTCTACTATATACACGGGTAGCACACAAGCCAAAGTTTTCGTGAAAAATTAAGATTCTGCTGACAACGCAGTTTGGGAAAACAAAGACGGAGAATTGATTCTTCCAACTGCACAGTACAGTCCCATTATGAGAGGAATAATCTTTACATCTCACTCCATACTCTGCCATAATAAAGCTTCCTAATTACCTTGTCTAGTGACAAGACAGTCATAATGGTGGTAGTAAATACACACTGGCTACTTGCATTCCCCAATATCAAACAGACTATCTAATCTAATCGCCTACTTGTTTCTAAAGACCAATATGTATATGCTACATCTGTATTTCTTTGCAAAAAGGACCTTCTTCTAAGGAGGGGCACTGTTTTCCATTTCCAATGCTTGAAAAATACCAGACAAAAAGAAAAAACTGACAGCTTGAGCAAAATATCAAAGTGTTTTCATTGACACTGTGTGTTCTTACAGCCCCCTGGTCATCAAAGCAGTTTTCAAATGGAGCAGGAAAGGCCATGCTGTGACTCAGGGACGTGATCCTCTCATCGCTGACCACCAGATGTATAACAAACACTGAGCCAGAAAAAAAGAGCAGCAAAAGCCTCACATCTTAGCTCAGATACAGCTGGGAAAACAGAGGAGGTCATGATGACGATAGTCCTATTTTACAGAAGCCGCTCTGGTTGGTTTTCAAAGAAAATACAGGCCAGGATATCATCACACAAACTCGCACACACACATACACACTGAGGTATTTGAGCACTACAGATTTACAGTGGTAAATGGACTATTACATCCAATTGCCACACACAGCATGAGGGAATTTGTCTCTTTGCAAGTCCCCTGAGACACAAACACAGAAAGTGCAGAGAATGTAGAGTAAACCATTTTTTGGTTTCTTTGATCCAGGAAATCGAATGAGAAGAATTTAGGTTGAAACCTGCACACATTTTCACAGGACAGTAAAAGACAGAGGATACCAGACTAAAGTCACACACAAAGGACTCTCTAAGGGCCGATACAAACTGCGAGGCCCGGCTCACGTAACCAACAAAGACCTTGCCAGCTTGTCGACGTGTACTGTAAAAAGATAATCAGAGAAGAAGCGAGTAACACAACTGTAAAATAGTAAAACTGAGCAAGGTGAAAAATGCGGTAAAGCTCGTTAATCAACCCGCTGCGTTTGTTTAGTCCTTCACCTCTATTTAGTTTGGACAAGCAACAACTTATCACTGTGATTCAAATGTGACCAGGTCAAATATAATTTCTAGTTAATCAGATTTTGAATGTTAATGTCAAGGGTGCATTTGATATAATTCAATGCCTCTATTGTAGTTCTGTTAACAGTGAATTTCTCACTGAAATGAACCACAAATATCAGACAATGAGGAGGGCACAGCTCTTTGTAACTGTAGGAAAAAGACAACAAAAAATGTAATTTTCAACAATCAGTGAAATTGTATATTCATGTATAATAAAAACAAAAATCCTCACATGGCCTGGAGCAAATCCCAGCTGACTTAGATGGGACAGATAGGGCTGGGACAAAGGCCAGTTTAATGCAGAAGTGCCTTAAACTTGCATTCTTTCTAATAGCCAGCAGGGGGCGACTCCTCTAGTTGCAAAAAAAAAAAGTCTGATTACATAGAAGTCTATGAGAAAATGAGCCTACATCTCACTTGATTTATTACCTCAGTAAACATTGTAAACATGAGTTTATGGTCTCAATCACTCCTGTCAAGTTATCTTCAGCACAGCATGATGTTCATTTAGTAAATTATGGTCCCATTTAGAGTCAAATAGACCATAGCGGCGTGTGCTTTAGGGTGTGGCTAATTTCTGTATATACTGACGATTTTGCATTCATATGCAGAATCTGTAGGCCACAGGACACAATTTTGGTATCGGATGCGTTCTTGTTTCAAACTGTAGTCCAAGTAGTATTGACCAATCACATTAGAACAGGTTTTACTTGACTGCAGGTGGAGAGCAAAAGAGATGCCTTGGTTGAAATGCAATCTCAAAACCCACCTATTGGCTATTGGCTTTTTTATTGGTGTAAAATTAGCTACTTGTGAAACAATCCGGTTGTACAAATCGCTCAGCTCCAACTCCAGTCTCGCATCTCAAGTTGCTAATCAGACAGTAAACATAGAGCATCACATGGAAAAGGAAGTCTTGGCCTGGATATCTGCTGCCTACACCAGAACCCAAGAAATACTGGCCGTTGCCCCCAGAGGTTTATCTGTCAGAACGATAGCTGATGGGTTCTGAGATCGGGGCGTGGCTTGTGATTGACAGGTCGCTACCACAGCATCCAGTCTGGGAGTTGTCGTTTTTTTCGTTTTACAACACAAACCCTCTCACAGTGTGTTTTCTCTGTTCATGAAAGTTAATTCTTATATTTTGGGCTTAGCTCCACCTTCTTGTGACACTTCTGGTTGCAAAAAACCAACAGCCAAAAATCAAGATGGTAACGGCTAAAATGCTAAACTTGAGGCCTCAGAATGGCAGTCCACAAACCAATGGGTGACTACGTCTGTGGATTACTTAAACCTCAAGAAAACACTCTCAGTGAAGGAGCTCTGCTCTGCTGTTGTGGGGGGCAAAGTTTTGTGAACAAAGGCCAAGAAAAGTGGACCCAGAGCAACTGTCTTGGCAAGGATCTGGTACTACCTTTAACATTCAACATTCAAGTAAAAGGCAGCACGCACACGCACCACCTAGAAAAATCTTTCAATATTAAGCACCGAGTGATACAATTTCATGACACATTCGGCACACATTCATAAAGCACTGCAGCAATGGCAGCAAGCAATAGCAATATCAGGGGATTTGAAATGGGTTTCACAGAGTTCGTGATGGACACCAACAATAAATAGATTAAGGGAAGAGGGAAACGTGTAGATGTCTCAGTCAATGAGACAGACAGACAAGAAGGAGAAGATATTAAGTTACACAATATGAGGAACACATTCTAAGCTATCTCTGCAGCCATAAAGCCGTATGAAAAATCACTTCAAACCAATAACCCCTTGTACAACACTGAACGCTTAATTACACGACTGACTCAAAATGGTGACAAATCACCTTAGGCCCTTTGCAAATCTCACTCCTCCCATCCTCCTTTCTGCTCCCTCCCCACCTCCCATCTCAACAGCAAGCCACATCTCACTTTAACACAAATCATCACTTTATTAAAAAAGAAAAAAAAAAAGCAGTACGTTAGTGGATTCATTTGAACAATTATGCAAATCAGACAGGAGATGAAGCTTTTATTAATGCTAGAGTGTTGCATCAGGTAGTGCTGAAGTTCATTAAGTTACTCTAGTTGAAGATGAATACATTCTGATCAGTTTGATGTCACTATGGTGAGAATCGCATTATCGTCTTGGGCTGCGTCAGCGCAAAACTCCCCACAGATCCTTTGCTCAAGCAAAATATGAAAAAGGAGTGATATTTCATGACTAAAAGTGTGCAGTTTGGATTAATAACCCTGATGCCTGATGCATTGCGTTTTTTCCTCAGACTGTTTTCTTATTATTTTCTGGAGGTTTGAGGTCTGTTTGGTGCCATCACCTTTTTCTGTTTACAAAAAATACATGCATCATGTAAAGATTTCTCCTCAATTTGTATTCATCCCTTTCTTTCAAATCAGGTTCACTGTAGCAAACCTCATGTCATTCTCCCTGGCTCTCTCTGCCTCTCTCTCTCTCTCTGCAGGTATGGGGCCTGGAAGGTGGTGGACCGTGACTGACTGACTAGGGCCCATACTTGCTGTGGCTCCGAGGGGTAATTAATTTCAGCAAACGACCGCCACGTCTGTCGGCTTTTATAAACGAGCGTTTACGCGCTATGGACAATTTAACCACTCCACTGAGCTCGCCTTGACAGAGATGAGTAGAGAGATGTGTGTGTGTGTGTGAGAGAGAGAGAGAGAGAGAGAGAGAGAGAGAGAGAGAGAGAGAGGATGGGGACCATGCTGCTAGGTGACTGATGGGAGATTTAATCAATAGAGTAAGCACATTTACTCTCATGATGCTCACCCAACATCCATATTCATGGTGTTAATTCTCTCAACGCCCACGCTGTTGCACACCACAAAATATTACAATGCATGAAGGATTTCACTACATCTCATCAGGCCTCATCAAAGGCCAGTATCATCACTGCTAATTATGCATAGCATCATGGACTAAACATCATTGTGGCACTCAACTCAAATGAGTTTGTTCTAGATCAAAGCTTAATTCGATATCCAAAATAACTATTACATTCTGGCACATGCACCTTAACAACCCAATGTTCTTCTTGTTAATGTCATTGCCTGCAGTTGGAAGCGAGCACACATGCTGTAAAACAAAAGGCTACATCAGTACAATGTCCATTGCAACCAATCCCACCTCAGTATGAACTGTTTGTACCACTGAGAACATTTGGATTGGCTGTGTCTTGACTGTGACATTATAATGTATGGGGATTGTTCGCTGTACTTGCGTGAATCCAGACATGACATGCGATCTCTTGAGGTTCAAGAATAACAGTTCACCACCCAAATCTTCACCCGTTAGCCCCGGATAATATACTCCACCTAGCAAACTGCACTCCGTAGACTCAAACTTGGAAGGCTGTCATATGTAGGAGTGGCTGCATTGGATTGCTCATTGCTGACTCTACAATCATACAGGAAATTTGTTAAAATAGCAGAACGCTACTGAGAGTACAAGACGTTTTCTCAGTTTTTGCAATGTCACATAACACACAAACTGTACAAACTGCTATGATGTTAAGATGGGTAAGAACTGATGTATGATTGTAAATTACAGTAACATGTCAGGCAATCAATTCCAATTAAGGTTACATATATAAACATGAGGAAATTGTCAAGGTCTACATTTTGCATTCAGTCCACATTCAGCTATAGCACCATATATTGCCATACAATCACTCGGCACCTAAATCACTTCCCCTCACTTTCCTTTGAATATACGCCCTGCCCTGAAAAGCTGAGCTCAATAAAACTAAATCAACTTAAGTTTTCTAACTGTAAGATTGTTATTATAACTCGACAGCATGTAACTTTCCCACTTTCTCCCCTCAGAGTTTCCAGAGCCCGAGAAGTGCGAAGCCACACCGCAGTCACTCGGCAACCGGTCAGCCGCATCCTGTGAAAACCGTTCTGTTTGCCTTTAATACTATCGGGTTGCCAGACTATTAACGCAGTAGCCCCACTCTGCTTTGTTCCCCTGCCAAAGCAAGTTACATGGCTCGCCTCGAAGTCAGTGTTTTCACAGCTAGACATACATTACTGTGTGACATCAAGCCGCTGGGCTTATAGATCTGCTGGATTGCATGACAGGAGCCTTTATGGCTCTTGCAGCAATGTATGACAGCAGTCTGCCTGCCTCAATACTTGGCAGGGATAACTATAGTATGCCACAGTGTAGAACAGACTAGTGCGGCCATATGTGGGCCCTGCGGCGGCGAGTGTTTCCATAGCTACAGTGGGCCAAGGGGATTGTTTACTGTACGAAAATGAGAGATTAAGAAAATGAGTGATTCTCTACGTATATGCTGAGCATTCATTTCTGCATCCATGTTTTTGTGTGTGTGTGTGTGTGTGTGTGTGTGTGTGTGTGTGTGTGTGTGTGTGTGTGTGTGTGTCCCACCTAGATGGAGCAGCTCTTAACAGGACCATAAGGGTGCCCAAGATAATTTCCCACTGCACTGACTTTTAATAGCACTCCCTCGTCACCCATCTACTTTATCTATACACACAAATACATATGCACTTTCTGCCACACACACAAACTCCATTAGACATAAAACAGAGCATCAACAGCCGCAACACCTGCCCCATATCACCATCACAGACATAAACTGTTGGTGACTTAAGGCAACATCTAGCTGACATTATCATAATATCAGAGCCAGATGTCAAGCTAATCAAAACCACTGAAGGTCTTAGTATCATCAGGTAATGACGGGCGTTAACAGTTGACCTCTTGCAAGACTAACCATAAAGACAACCACCAATAATGACAATTAACTTCAATCATAGACTGCTTTTAAGAAGCGTACTTGGTCACTGTGACGTCACCCACTGGTTTGTGGACTGCTTGTGGACAAAGCCTCAAGTTCGGCATTTTAGCCGTCGCTATCTTGGTTATTTGCAACCAGAAGGGACATGAGAGGGTGGAGCTAATAAATAATAATAATAATAATAATAATAAGAAGAAGAAGAAGAAGAAGAAGAAGAAGAAGAGGACATCTTTAGGTGACAAAGCTGTTACAATTCACTTTCATGAACTGAAAACACACTGTGAAAGGGTTAAAGTTATAAGACAAAAGCACAAACAACTCCCAGACCGGACAAAGTCGAGGTGGTGACCTGTCAATCACAAGGTAGCCATGCCCCAAAAGCATACCCTGCTTCATGGTCTATTTGACTCTAATTTACTAAATGAACATCATGCTGTATTGAAGAAGACTTGAAACTAGTGATCGAGACCATAAACTCATATTTACAATGTTTACTGAGGTAATAAATCAAGTGAGAAGTAGGATCATTTTCTCATAGACTTCTATACAATCAGACTTCTTTTTGCAACCAGACGAGTCGCCCCCTGCTGGCTGTTAGAAAGCAGGCAAGTTTAAGGCACTTCAACATTGGCTTCACTTTTCAGACACTGGTGTTGCCTACTGGTTGCAATACTGTAATTCACAGCTTCACTGTCAAAAAATCATCATTATTCTGCAGAAATATTGTGGAAATACATGATTTTGCTGTAAATAATGACATTGCTGTCTCCTAGTTGCAAAAGCACAAAGACTTAATAGGCTACAGTGGCAAAACAGTGAAAATACAGTAATCAGTGTACAAATACAGGCGTCAGTGGTGAAATATAACGCTATCTTGCAGGATATAACCTTCCTCTTCCCTCCCATTGGTATCTGACAGGCCTGTAGCTAAGCTCACCCTCAGCCATTACTTCTACTGTAGCCTTCCTGCTCCATTAAACTCAACAAGCTTAACTCAATGGCCTTCATTCCTCACAGCGACGGCTTCCGCTTCATACCCTGGTGGCTTTTAACAGGAGAGGGGCAATTTGAGTGGGGGGACAGCATCTCCCTTGTTAACACAAAATATGCCATGCATTGCCCTTGTTAACTTTAAAAGAAAAATCTGTGAAAAACAATATTTTACCTTCTCTGCTGTCCTTGTTGGTGAATATAAAGATATTGCTCACTGGGGGCCGAAGCAAGGACCTAACAACTGCAGTAAAAAGCAGCCATTAAGTTATACTGTCCTTGTCCTGCTGCGGCGTTTAATCGCCAAGCTTTAATATGCAACCAGGAAACGACATCCCACTTACAGGCCGGTATTGCGCAGGACTCCATACTGAGTCAGCGATTATTGATCACGGGAGGAAGTGTTTTGGAAAATAATCCCTTTTATTACAGTTCCCCGGAGTCTGTTAAAAGGCCCAATCCAAAGTGAATATTTGACAAACAGGAAACCCTGTCAGAGAGCCTGCAGAAGAAAAAAAAACTTCAAATCAAATGACAGCAGCCTTGATTCAAACAGTGGCAAGCATTTTGATCATCAAGAACAAGAGGAATAAAAAGTAAAGAAAAACATTTTTGACAAGTATGGAAAAAATAATGCTCCATTTGAAGTAATCAGTGGCAGCTAAAGTTGCGAGAAACAAAACAAAGAAAAAAAAACACATTCATTGAAACGGCAAAAAAATAAGATCATAAATGATTTGTGTTGCGAGGGCAGGCAGGTATAATAAAGAGTCCTTAGCTGTGCCTCTCTCAAGTAATAATGTGAGGTGAAATTTGGAGAATGTGTATCTGGGACACATTATAAATATTTCATGGCATATTATGAATAGGTTCTTTGTTTAATTAGACTGGGAGAGTTGTCCCCTTCAGCCAGTTCTGTCACGTTAGCCTGAAAAAATACGATCCTTTCCACTTTAATTATAAAAGGTCTTCAGGCCAATATGCTACGCTATAATTCACCTATCAACTATTTTATACATATAAACTATAAAATGTGTCAGGGGGAGGCACACTTCATTTACATTTTTACTCATTTGTTTTTTTTTTTTTTACTTTTGATAAACACTTTTACCTTTTTATTCAACAGGGCATTTTCATTTTAGATCACATTTAGATTTCTATTAAAGCAGTATCAGCAAAACTACATCATACTTAGTATCCCAACTATTTGTATTTGAAGTGTTCTGAAAAACAATGTTAGGACAGTGTTTACTTCAATTAAATGTAATTTAATAAGTGCATCAATCTTTTCTTTTAAAGTTAATTAAATCTGGGTCAAGCCCGGCAACTCATTACATTTGCTGGCCCTGTTAGAAGCATACACATACATTTATACTATATACACTCTTTACCAGAGGTTCCCAACCTGTTTTCCTTGAAGCCCTCCATATTTGTATCAAAGAAAATAAATAAGTTAGTCTTTTTTATTAAATGAACTTTCTTTAATGAACATAACTTGTCAGTTTCTTCAACATAAATAAAGTGATGACGTCTTCATGGATTTGCCAAGTGAATGCAGATACATAATATGTTTTTTTTTTTGTAAAAACATTACTGTAATAGTGTTAGAGCCACAATAGATTTTTTTGTGGTTGTGATTAAATAAATGTAATTTATGGTGCTGTTAGATTGCTGCTAGCCCGCCCCTTTAATCCCTTGTGTGCTAAGCAGGAGAGCAAATAGGTTTTTGATCGCAGTAAAAATGTTGTTCTGAAAGGCAAAACTCCAACAAATATAGACTGAAGCAGATTAGTTAGTTAGATTTTGCTACTACGTAGCAAAAATAAATATATTTTTTAAATAGTTTTGTATACATACTGTTGTATGAATTATCCAGTAAGTGTGTTTTTATATTTATTTTAGTTATACATGAGCAAATCTAATTTTGACAACCTCAGAGCAGACAAATCCCCTGTGATCTTTGGTGACCTCCTACGGGGGGCCCGAACCCCAGGTAACCAATGCTGGTAACCAGTGCTCTATGCGTATATTGCTTAAATCGAAGTTGATCTGAAACATGTTTTGTTTGTGAGACCCTGCACATTAATTTTCAGCCTTAAACTACAGTAACAGTTTAGTAGCAGTTCACAGTCTTTCTGATTGTGCAGCACTGTAAATCAGGTGAAAATGCTGTACTGCGTCTGCCATAATTAATTGCAAAATAACCTGACTCCATGCCTTCTGCAGCGCTCTGCATTGGAACCTTCCCGACCCGGCTGCAATTATCTCAGGGAGCTCTTTCCCTCTGATGCTGTTTGTGAAATGGAGCTCATGAAAGTCTGCGACAGTCATCCTTTTTCTCGATTTCTTTCTGTCTTTGTCGTGGCTCTCATTGTGAAAGCCTGTAGAGCTGCAGTGTAACACACTGGGGAGGAAACACTGGACAAAGCTCTAATGCCTTTCATCTTCGCACACTGGGAACAGCTTCCTGTTTTTCCAGTGGACTCACTAATTAGCATGAATACAAACATGCACTACGCTCAGACAGAGATGCCAACAGATGCATAGCAGCACACAAGCACACAAACACACAAATGTGTGCATGCATGTATATATGTATGCATGTGTGTACAAATGCATACATACACAATTACAGCACATCAAAATACAGTGAAACGGCAGCCCTAATTCATTTTCCACACGCCAGGTCTTTTGTGCACTTTACTCCGCAGCAGCAGAGGGGGGAGGAAGAGGCGGAGGCTGCCCACACTTCTAGCTTAGTTTTTACGTAATATTTTCTTTTACTGAAGTGGGTGAAGTGGCATGGCTAAATGAGTTTTCAAATCTCCATAGGTTTCAGTACCACAGAGAAATACGACCACAGTTGATAGGCACCACTTACATTCAATTATCTTTGTTCCAGACACTGAGCATTAAGACACACATATACACATGCATGCATACATACACAGACATATGAGATATACCCGTGCAGAGGAAAATTGTGACTCTCATTACCAGCCCATTCTGAACACTGAGACTCTGCTTCAGAGCCCTTTATCTGAAATTGTGTAGATACAGTGCTCCGCTGCACTTCGCATACATCAAGTAAAAAGATACGTTGAAATCCCGTGGGGGTGTAGAAACAATGATGGAAGTGAAATGCTTCATTTAGCAGCAGCTATGGCTTTTTGTTTTGTCAGGCGTCTGATGAATTCAGAAGTTACTTTATGTGCACACACTTACATTGTCTTAGTGCAAGATGCTTTGTGCACGTTATACATTTCTCATTTAACTACTGGTAAAAGTGCATTAAATTAAATGGAATTAAATGGCTACTCTGAGTAAAACAAATGGATAATTGTTTTGTGATTTTATTTGGTCCATGTTGGTGATTATTGGGCTTGATATGGTGCTAAATCAAGTTTATAAACTATGCATCTGAGAGCTTTAAAGGTCAGCCAGTCAGTGAACATCCTACTCAATTACAGATAAAATAATATGTACATTTTGGTATATAAAATACCTTAAATAAACAGGATTTTAAGTGCATGGCCAGACCTATCTCCACAGCACTGTGTAAAGAATGGTCTGGCCCCACACATTATCATTGTGGTATAGAGAGGAAAAAATGCTCTGACTTGTTTGTATTTCTTTAAATCAATCACAATCATCTCAGGCAATGTTAAGCACAGGATGCAGCGACGGTGCCGTGCAGAAGATCGCACAGATAGCAGAGGGGAAGGAGAATGCCGGCTGAATAGGTGGACAATGGCAGGTTTATACCCACAGTCTACATCCAGTCAAATGTTTGACCTAACAGAACTGCTGAGAAATGAATAATTAAAAGAAGAAAAAAAATCATATTCCCATATATCATATTATAGCATGTGTGTAAGCAAACTCATGGAGAATAATCGAACAGATGTTCAATTTTGTTAGTTGTTAATCACAGTTTGCTGAAAATCACAAGTTTGAACAGCAACATTTTATAAAATGATTACGTAATATGAAGATTCCACTGAAAGGTATAAAAGGTAATAAATAATCAAATGCTGTTACCGTAGCACCCCAAGCATAGCTAGATTTGGACCAGTGGGCTACCTCCGGGTCTGCAAAGTGAGGCCAATGTGGAAGAGCCCAAACTTGCATTCTTTCTAAAAGCCAGTAGGCGGCGACTCCTCTGGTTGCAAAAAGTCTGATTGTATAGAAGTCTATGAGAAAATGAGCCTACTTCTCACTTGATTTATTACCACTGTAAACTTTGTAAACATGATTTTATGGTCTCAATCGCTAGTTTCAAGTTTTCTTCAGTACAGCATGATGTTCATTTAGTAAATTATGGTCCCATTTAGAGTCAAACAGACATGTGACTGATTACCACTGTGTTGTCCGAGTTGATCATGTTTTCACAAAATGCTTAACTCCAGGCTTCTAAACGGCAGTCCACCAACCAACGGGTAACGTCACAGTGACTACGTCCACTTCTTACATACAGTCAATGATCTGGACGAAATGTAATGTTATTTGGACTTGGACTGTAAAAAAAAAAAAAAAAATCAATAAATATTTCCGAGTTGCATGAGCTCTTTGGTGTAACTCATTTCGTGCTATATTACAAACCTCACTAGTGTTTGACTGATGTGAGTCAATAATGGCAAAACTACAATTTAAGGGTTACCTGTTCCTTTAAGTTTTAACATTACCACCACTAAACTCCATACACAGTGTGAAGATGCACATCCAGTGCATCCCTCAACCCCCACCCCATTACTCATCTACAAGATGATCATCACCAACTGGACGTCTCCCACCACAGATGTTAAATTAAATTTAGTCACAGCATCTCTAGAAGTTTCAGCCGCTTTCATCAACACCACCTCATCACCCCACCCACATTCACGTGGCTCTTGGCACAGACTGGGAACTCGACTGTAGCTCTTGGATTCTGGACAGTGCTTCATCACATCTGTGCTGCTCCACCTCCCGTGGCGGCTCAGTGGGGGAACACGTCTATAAATCTAACCGTCACATAGCAGGGAAATTAAGTTGGCAGAAAGATGGACAAGAGAGGAGTAAAGACGTCAAGAACAAACAATACGACCAGTAATGGTCTAAATGATCACACGTGGTGGATGAGGCATCGGCACTCTGTAGTCTAAATCCATCTCTCTCTCACACACATTTACAACCACTGCCTCTCTCGTTCCTTCCCAAGAAACCCACTGCTCCCATTTCCTCCCCATCCCCCAGTCTTTCTGACCACAGTGTGTCTGTTCACTTGTTATGCGTCAACTTCCATGGAAATATCTCAAATCCAAATGTGGTAATTGAGTCAGTAAGTGCAATTATCATCTTGGACGCGAGGAGTGACTCATCTTGAGTCTTTGCTATGCATTTGCGCACTGTGCAGGATTGCCAGTTAATGTCAGCCCACTGACTCATTCGGCACTCTACCCACTCAGAGAAAAAAGACACACAAGTTAACTGCTGTATCCATTTCCCTATAAAATGAAAACTCTCTCAGGACAGCTTGCACACGATGAGCCACTGAAACTCACCAGAAAAGTTCCTAGAGAGCAAGATCTTGCAACTCACTGACTTGGATGTAGTTAAAGAGTTTTATGTGTGTATATTTGTGTATATGGGCTGTATCTGTGCGTATGTGTGTGCACAACCCATTCTTACAAGAAATAACACAGCATTACAACGACGTTGTGCATCACGAGGATGCATTTTAGCCTTTTCACGGGTAATTTAAATGCCACACAACAAAACTATGGTAACGTCCACAGTTTGGTTAAGGCAAAAAAATCACTTAGGTTTAGGAAAAACGTCATGGTTGGGCTTAAAATAAGTACATAAACTAAGCACAAGACAGACGTAACGTAACGTAAGTATGGAAAACAGTCGCAAACGTCTCTTAGAAGAAAAAGCACCGGTCTCATGGGTTGAAAGTTCTGTTTGTTTGACCCATCCACCTCCTGGCTCTGAGTGTAGCGTATTTACAAGGATGCACTTCCATTGCAATCAGTGCAGACTACATGGCGTACAAACGACACGCCAAACGCAAGAACAGCGTTCTTATTGCACGCTTTTGCCTTCGTGCAACCGGGCTGGTGTGTATGGGTGTGTGTGCATCACACAGAGAAAGAGAGTGACACAAAAATGTGCATGTGCGCTGGTGAACAGTGAGCAAGCTAATCAATAGTTTGCAATTTCAGATTTGTTAACGACAGCCATTCCGGGCGAGCCTTGTTTCACATGTTTGTCACAGCACTTCACAGGGCTGATATAATCAAGAGTGTTCCAGCTTGTACTGAGATTACAGAACAGTGTGTGTTCTCCACAGTGGCCATTTTTCACTGATTAAGCCTCTGTTTTCCCCCTTCTCAACTAACTCAGGAGGTTTGAGTGTAACAAATAAAAGACATGATAAACTGGAGAGAAAAGGGAGAGGAAACGAGCGAGTGGGAGAGCATGACGGACCCGCAGCAAGAAAGAGAGGAAGGTTATAGAAGAGATGAAAAAAAATGTGAGAGAAGAGGCAGGAAGTGAAAGATAGAGTAAGAAAGCGGTGTGTTGGGTGTGATGGATGGAGTTGAAAAAGGAGGAGAGGAAGGGGGGGGTATGCGCGTTCTCCACCAACTACCTCTCTATCAGACACTCAGCTGTACTGCAGGAGTGGGCGGCTGGTGAGAGGTGTGTGTGTGTGTGTGTGTGTGTGTGTGTGTGTGTGTGTGTGTGTGTGCTGTACGTAGCATATATGTGTGTATGCCGCATGAACCATGAGTCTGGGGACCAGTGGGGGGTTGACAGATTATCTGTCGAGAAGCAGGTTGGAGGGGTCCCTCCCTCCCTCCCTCTCTTTCTCCTCTACTCCTCATTTTCCACAGTCACTCACTGGCTCGCTCCACTCTGCACCGCTCAAGGTCACTGCAACACTGCGAAAGTTTGGAAGGTACATGATACCACGAGCTGAAGGGTGAGTCAGCACTTTTCTACTCGTCCTGCTCGTCTCTAACAGCCAGACTGACAAAAGAACGAGTGTGAATCCTTTTACATCGTCAAACATATCTGACTTGTATGTCACTGCAGGTGGCATTACGGCTTTTTTAGTTATTGCCACTCTACTCTTCTATTTTTAACATGACGGGAAATTCCTCTAATTTAAGAGGGATTTCTGCTCTCAATGAAATTAAAACTGCACCACTCTATCAGAAAAAATTACAGTTTTATTACCATCAGTTACAGTGAGTGCTTACTCATAACTCGAGCCTGTCTCTGTTTTCCTCCCTAGCTTGTGAAGCTGTGATATTGAGAAAATAGGCCAGTAGAAAAGAGCAATATCCACCTTTAGAAACCAAAAACAGATCATTTGTAATGTTTGCTTGTTTGGAGTTCTAGCATGGATAATTGGGGGAATGGGCAAATGTTCACAAAGCCAAATCTGTGGTTAGGCAAGCGGCCAGTAATGCTATGCATGCAAAGTTGGGCTATACATCCTGTCGCCTGACCCTTCACTTCCTCCCAGTTGTGTCTGACTCGTAGCAGAGGAGGTGCAGCATATTGGACTTCAGCCTCAAGCTGATCCTGGGCCTGTTTCTGGACCCCTTCATGGCAGCTTGGCGGGACAACAGACAAAATACCCCAGCAGAGACACAATGTCAGCCCCAATAACAGCAGCACAGAGCCAACAGAGAAAAAAGAGAAGCGTGACATGTTGGGTATTCAATCCTTAATATGTCCTTCTCAAATTAGTTGCGGTATTGTTTTACAATGACCAAAAGACCTTGTTAGAAATGGCCAGCGGTGTGTTGCATTTGTTCCATAATACTAAGACCACATTTCCCACAAACATTCAGTGTTAGTAACTCCTTCAACAAGTCGCCATTGGCTATTTTACCATCCGCCACACACTGAAAGCTGAGAACGACCTGCACCATTTGCCTATTTTTGTGCCATAAAGTAATCACACCAGCATACTTAAAGTTGCCTACGGACAGAATATACAAATGCACTGTAATTAAGGTTCATAAAATAATGAAAAAAACTCATAATAATGAAAAGACCAGGTGCACTTAGAACAAACATCTCAAATCTCAGGCAGGGACGCTTCTCAGCTGTTTGAATTTGTGGAATTTGGCTGCAGACAATTAACACAGTTAGTCATGATAGGTAATGAAATATTCATTGATGCTAATGTTTCTTTTGGCGTTCAGCCTTTACCTCAAACAACTGTGGAAGGGCTTTTTGGTTCCAACTGCAGAGTTTTTCCTTTTTTTTTTTCTTAAACCACATGAGCAGCTTTGCTGAAACAAAGACATTAACACTGCGTCAGTCAACATGACGCAGATCTGACACAATATCAATCGACATTAGGTGTGAGATGTTTATTGTTTCTAATCTTTAATTTATTTGTGGTCACTAGTGGCTAATTCAGGATATTTATTTTAATGAATTGCTAATGGGAACATAAAATAAGGTCAAGATCATTAATTCCCAGAAACAACAATTCTAACTTCCAATGACACATTCCCATGACTCCCTTTCTCCTTTACGTCTCCTTGGTTTTCATATTTCCACACACACACACACACACACACACACACACACACACACACACACACTCACACACTCACACACTCACACACACTTCCTCTGCCTCCCTCTGTCTCTCTCTATGTAGTCCAGCCAGCCACTGTGGGTTTTCTGGGATTCCTGTGGCTGAGTCATCTTGCACTCTGTATCATCCATATTATCATCTTCCCAAAAGTGTAACTGGCTTAGCATGAAAGGAGTTTGTGCACATCAAAGTGTGTGTGTGTGTGTGTGTGTTTGTGTGTGTGTGAGAGAGAGATAGAGAGAGAGAGATAGAGAGACAGAAAGAAAGAGAAGAGAGAGAGAGAGAGAGAGAGAGAGAGAGAGAGAGAGAGAGAGAGAGAGGACACCTCCTTAACATCCAGTCCTTACACAATCTGGGAACAGCCACATAGCATCAAATGACCCTCATCCCAGACCCCCAGACCCACTTCCCAGCTGGGACACCGACTCCGCTCTCATGTTCCAACTCTGTCCAAATTCTTTTGTACTGCAACTTATCTGTAATCCATCTATCTATTCAGTGCGGCCTCGGCTAAAGCAGGAATCAGCCTCCAACTGTGGTCCTGAAAAGGGAAAAAAAAAAACTTAACATAACTCTACTTCCACAAACCTCAATTCATAGACCCTAAACCAGCTCCGGAGTCATGCTTCACCACAGTCTCCACATCACAGACACGCAAGTCTGCTTCCTTAGCCACATTACCCACCTAATTCATACTCTCCCTTACACCAAATCCCACACTATAAAAATATTGATTTAGAATTAAAGTAAGTTATTGTATTGGGTATGTGAAGTGATTACATAGAAGTCCATTCAGTGTTGCTACCTGGGCCATGAAATTTCCAATACAACTAAAAGACTGTAGTTTCTACAATGGCCTTTGTCCTGGTCTTAACCGCAGATTCCCAAAACTCACTGCACCCTTCCCACATCCATACCCCCTCACTCCCAATCCCCTCAACCCTGCACTAAACCGATCCCGAACTATCAACTCCAGCCCTCTAGTGTCCTCATTTTCCCCAACCCCACATCCTTACCCCTACATCACCCCACCTCTTGTTCCCAGCTCACAACCCCACCCAGCCCCAGCCAACTTCTCCGTCACCCCACCACAGAGCTCACATCCAGGATTCTTAATCCCAGTCTATCCGTAGTCATTAATTCCCAGCCAAGACCACAGATGTTTCAGCAGGCCGCTCTCACTCTCTCACAGTTTGAGTTAAGAAGGCCAGAATTTTGACAGGGTAGCTCCTTTAAGAGGCAGACAGAGGCTGCCAGAAAAAAAAAAAAACTACATTTGAAACCTTGCTTTTAAAATTAGCTCCAAATGTCATATAACAAACTGTATATATACTTCAGACTCATGTATAAGGTGCTGAAATGATCTGAAACACGAGTGTTGTATAGTTGCAAATGAGTACTGTACAATCCAACCACATATTTAGCTGCCAAAAAGACAAGCAGCTAGCGTTTGCAAGTCAGCAAAGAACCCGGGAACTGAGAATACCAGCCAGGAAAGAAACTACATCATGCTATGGCCAACCAGTCTGTGATCCAGCCTGCCACCCACACTGCATGTAAGCAAAATAACCAACCAGACACTCATTACAACAGGTTCCCCTCTTCATTTTTCCATGGAACCTGTCGCTGCATTCCTTTCTCTGTGAGGTGGCTCTTGACTCACGGAGAGGTCGGCTTATAGGAAGTTAGTCATAATAACACCAGCAGACCGAGGCCTTCAGTTTGCCTCCAAGCCATAGCTCAGTCTCCACACAGCTGTCAGCCTCAGTGAAGCCGCACTTCCTAATCCACCACAAAAGAGATTTAACTTCAGGCTCCTTAGAGCAAATGTAGTTTTATTTGAGAACATACTACACTTGAAAAGAGAGAGAGACCTATAGTGCTCACCTATGATTTCTTGCCGGATTAGCAACTGGAAATGGCAGATTCAGTGGATTCACATAATATTTGTTTGAACTTCAAATGATATAGTTGCCAAACAATATAAACATTATTTGTCTTGAAGGAACAATATGTGAAATTGACAACTAGCATTTGAAGTTGTTAACAGCAGTCCAAATTAAAAACATTGGAGTTATATCCACTCCTCCGGTGTGACTGATAGCAGTTAGTGCACATTTTCACAATTTGAGGGTTGCCTTCTAGACGAGGCCACTTTAGCCTGTGGCCACCAGCAGTAGTCGGAATCACTTCAGTGGCTGTGTGTCTCAAATACTCGCTGCCTTGATAATACAGCCGCACACAGACCGCAGAGAGATGTGCCGAGGATTTTCAAGTCAGGTAGAATCTACTGTTGTATGTCTCTGTTGATCCAGTTCATTAGCTTGCTTCCTTGGCTGCAGAAAACTGTTTCTATGACAATTTGTTTCATATATGGCAACAGGGTGTTGAAACGGGCAGTGGACGGGATCACACCGGTCAAATTAAAGTCGCTCCAAACCGGGAGAGCATACTAGCTGTAGTGTTGTCAGAGAGCGTGTTAGTGTGTTTCTTTAATCTCTCATGCCCTATCATGGTTATTTATGATTTATTACAGTGAACATATCACATACTGGTCCTTTAAAGAAAGACTTTGTTTTTCATGACCTGCCATATTCTCAAATGGATTTTCAGGATTGGTTTCACTGCTGTTAAAGGACATTTGGACAAGTGGACAGGAGGAGCTGGGGGGTCAATGAAACAGCCATCCAGCTCTACAGTATCTGAGCTACAGCCAGCCTAAGTGTTGATATTGTTATGATGAAATGCATAATAAAAAAGATGTTTGCAGGTTGGCCGATGTGGATTGGTGGCTGATGGTGCCAGAGGATTGGTGCCAATATTCACGCTCATTAGCCCTGAAGTGGTTCCTACTAGCGTACATATAAACATGTTGGAATATAAGACATTAAGTGCATTATACAAGTTGATATTGCATCTAAACCTGCATTAGAACGTGAGCTACAACGATGACATGAACATTATTAAATTAATCACCAACGACACCAATATTAATCAGTTTCAATATTTTTAAAGAAAAAAAATATTTTACTCCTCTATGACCGTAAACCTCTCTGACTTGTGGACAAAACAAGACATCTGAGAATGTCATCTTGAGCTTTGGAAAACACTGAACAACATTTTCCTCTATTTTCTGACATTTTATAGACCAAACAGTGAAAGTATTATTAATTATTGACAGATTAATCAACAGTGAGAATCATCTTTAGTTGTGGCCCTACTTTGAACAGTATTTCAGTGGCTGCTTTCAGACTCTATGTGTAATTTGTACATTTTGTTTTGATGGGTTATCATTCTACAGGCCAAGATTCAATAATGATAATAATTTTAAAAAATGTATAAGGTTTAGCTTGATGTTTTGAATAACTACCAATATGCCTATCTGCATTTCAGAGACATAGGCTTGGTTTGAGTACTATAATGGGCTGAACTCCCAAAATGTATATGCAGTAGGTGCCAATTAATACACAGCAAAAGTGTCTGAGTGCAAGTCAGACAAGAGCGACAAAGGTCCAAATAACACCACTGCAAATTACTAATTATTGATAGTTTTTTCTTTACACAAAGAATTGTCTACAGAGCAGAAAGATCCTGCTCTAATTAGCATCAACACACAAAAATAACATGTAAGCTGAATGATTCGTATCTGAAGCATTTATCTTTTGTTTTTTTGACAGCACACTGTGCAAAGTTGTCTCAAGACACGTCAGTAGTCTTCTTTCTAACACAACTTGCTTAACAGCACAGGGAGAAAATTGATTTAGTGTTTCACCAAATAACACTCAGCTTAGAGCCTGAGCTCTGTATCTAACCGGCTGGTAAATAAACCATGGATGTTGTCTAAGTCCTCTTATCAGACTGAGTGAAACAGCCGCACAACATGATTCAGGACTTTGTTCCAATCAGAACAGAGCGAGTCGCCGTGTAACGTGGAAAAAAAATCAAAATACTAAAGTGGTATCAGAAGCAACAAAAAATACTTCTGCATTAGGTTTGGAATAAAGCTGACGACTTTTATAAACAACTTGCTTCTTTTAAATGAGAGCTGACGGCGAAGACAAGGGAAAGAGTAAGAGGCGCAGGGGAAAGACGGAGAGACCCGCTGAGAAAAAAGAGATATGGAGCGAATGCGAATGTGAGAGGGAGAAGTGAGGAGAAATGAAATCAATAATGAACGGCTCCATAACAGGAACTTAATCAGAACAGCAGGTCCCTATATTGCTCCTGACTAGCGCACGCATCATCGCCGTCGAGTCAATTTACTCCCCAAACCCTGAAAAAATAAATAAAACATGGAAAATAAATTGAGACGCTCATTCAAATTCATTAGAACTCCTCCCTGTGTGCCTACAGTACATAATATTCCCTTGAAGAAGAGGAAGAAGAGGAGGAAGAAGAAGAAGAAAAATGGAAAAAAAAATGAAATATGCCAACAACTCAGTATTGGTTTCTGGAAGAGAATAAAGGCGAGTCATAACAGCCTCCTCAAACACCATTGTCTTCTCTCTCCTATGCGCCCACGCACACATAGCCATTATTGTATGAATACCGTATCCATACACTATAATGAATATGTATGCACCCATCCTGTAATATGTGAGAATAAGTTACACATATTTGCAGACAAACATCCATGCTTACTGTATCTTCACACCTACATGTATATGCGAGGGCCTTTCCACGCTCGCACTCCGCAGCCCTCCGTTTCTATGACTAAGCCACTCAGAACCAAATTCATCAGACTCATAAGAAACAGCGACAACAATAGAGGGGGAAAAAAATCAAATCAGTGAAAGGCAATGTTGCGTAAAAGCACAAGCTGGGCTGGTGATGACGTGGGGAGCTAGACCGTGGGTGGTCGCCCAGGCATGGGAGGTCTGTTCTGATGGCGGCGCAGGAGTGATGTTTTAATAGTTGGATCTGCTCCCTCAACCAATAAGTTTCTTCCCCAACACATACAGTACAGCACTCCTTTCTCACCTCTTTTCTCACTCCGTCTTTAACAAACATCTTTCTATCTCCCGTCTCTCACACTAATCCCATCACTCACTCTCACCCTTTTTTTTTTTTTTTCTTTCTTCCCCTCTCCATCACATCCTCGCCCCCAGTCTTCCAGACAGCTTCATAATGGCTGGCACCTCCTCAACACTGGCTCTAATTGAAAGATGAACGAGTTTATTTGGGCTTAATCCATCACCCTGTCACCTGAGGAGAGGAAGAAAGCCCTGGGTGGAGAGGAGAGGAGAGGAGGAGAGGAGGCGAGAAAGGAGGAAAAGAGAAAGAAGAATAAGATCAGCGAGAGGTCGAAGGATAAGAGGTGAGAGAAACAAGAGAAATTGAGGATGGTGGGGAAGAGGCTGTCCTGAGAAATGGAGCGTCAGACGCATCATGATCATCACTATCAAATAACGTATACATGCAACACCCACCAACACACTTAACACCTTGGGAAAGAAAATCTCATTAACTGTTAATTATGCAGATTTTTAATACTGCGAACATCATAAGCAAAATGTAAAAAAAAAAAAAAAAAAGAGGAACAATTCAACCGCAAACAATATCTGCTTCTACACCAATCAGTGAGGGGACAGTAAACACACTGGGCCAGTGTAACAAGCCAAACCGTCCTCTTGTGTTGAATATGAGTCGCACCAATGGGAATATACTGTAACTCGGAGGCTTGACAGTAGCAGGGGCATTCCTCCACTACTTAGTTACACAGGATAACAAATTGCTCCTTCATGCAGAGGCAGCCACAGAATCTGCCTACTGCGCATACTTTGCTGCATCACTACAATAAAAGCCAGTGCAGGTATTCTCTTAGAAAAGCTGTAAGTCAGTGCTGAACATACTGCAGCACCAAGCTCAGGTCTCAGGTGACTTCTGGGTATCCCTTGCACGCCTTGCAGATATTCTTCCCTTATGGCATTTGAAGGGGAAATAAAATTTTAATTACTTAACATCATTTTCAAGAAGAAAGGTAAGAGTCGCGAGTCGCTATAGCAAGTAGTCTGCTTACAGGCAGCAGAGGAGGTTGACAACCACTCCTGATGTAAAGACTGCCACGTCTGTCGTTTCCAAACGGTTTCAAAGTATATTCTGCTGCCAGCTGTCACAACAGATGAAGATTTCATCCCAGCAGGCAGCAGTGTACTATGTAAGCTACGTAGGTGCAGCAACATGTTGTTAAAGCACTGGGGGCATCCGTACGTTCTGCTATCCCTAAGGGTCCCTCTATGGTATTTTTTACTCTAAGGCCTCTTGAGAAATGGTCATCATCAAAGGGCACAGTCAAGCTTGGGTGATTTTGTAACCGCCGGTCTGAACTGATCTTTTTCATTCTCCATCTTTGCCAGAAAGACAGGTATTACATTGCCTCATCGTAAGTTTAAGGAGACCGACACGGCATGTGTTTTTTTTTTTTTTTGTTGTTGTTTTTTTTCCTCAAGGTGTATCTCAAACTACATCCTTCATTTGTCATGTGACCAGAAATGGCCCCTGAGACCTGGTGAGTAATTTGGAGCAGAAAACGAGGGGCCAATACCAATACTTTATCTCCAAGTGAAAATTGTCTCCATTCCGCTGATGCTGTTGAGTTTCCTGTGCCTGGAGCAAATTCTCTGATGCTATTTGAGTTTTGCTCGCATGTCTGCGATGTACTGAATTTCATTTTTATTGTTGCTTGGACAGCCCTCCGAGCTCTCTTTGAGTAGATCTAATACCCCCCTAGGTTTATGTCCATACAGCAAGTCACAAGGAGAAAATCCTGTGGCGGCCTGGAGGACTTCCTGCACACCAAATAACAGACGGCCCTATCTTTTACAGGGTTGTAACTATCAGAAAGAACACTGTCAGTATGCCCCAGCAACTTGTCAGAAGCATGGATTATCCACGGGACCCACTGGGCCTTCGACCTCTAGGGGCCTCCAAAACCCCAACAACTGTGACCTCATCTTGTCTTTACGTTTTTTGTTTTTGATCAAATCTAATAAATTGAGTGTGTGTTGAAATACGAACCAATGAATGCATATTCATTTTATTTGCAAAAACAGAGCATGTTATGATTAGTTTGCTGGCTGTGTCTGTATCATGATGATGATGAGTTGGTGACTGTGGGGATTTGGATAGCAGTGACTTTCCAAAAGTTGGCTCGCTAGCAAAGAGCCTGTTGAGGACGATGCCTGCATCGATAGTGAAGAGGAGGACTGTAACCCAGCAGCCATGACTAGTTCAGCTGTCCCACCTCAACTTGAACCAGACCAGCATCCAAGAGGACCTGAGCATCAAAATGACTGACAGCCCTCTGTTCGACTGAGGTGAATCAGAGAAGAGTGGTAATTCTAAGAGTAATTAGACTACTGTTTGAGCTATTTCATCCTTGCAAATATATATTCCAATAATAGCACATTTTATCAATCCTTTTAAAAGAATATATCCCCATGCACACCTTTGCAATGTCGAAAATATAAACAATTTCTGCAACTTTCCAAAATCAATAATGTAGCAGTCACACCCACTTCATGCAGCAATTGATCAAGTGTGCAAAGGTGATAAACTAAACAGGATTTAAACCTCTCTCCATCTCTCTTTTTCTTGGAATCGTCAAACAACTACTGTCCCTGTGTCTTTTGTACAATGAGTGCAACACTGAATGCCTTTGAGGAAACACTGACTTTTCCTCCCACCTTTGAGTGTGGCCATTCAGAACAACTATAAATATTTTTACACAGTACAAACTAGTTTGTTTCAACCATAGCCCCACCTCTATACCTCACCTCAGTATGACTGCATCATGGCACCAGCTGACCAGTATTGATCCTACAACAAAGACACACTGTGTCATACCAAGACGGCAAGCAGCTCTGTTCCCATTTTACCTCCAGCAATCCTAAATGAGACAACAAAAGCTAAACAGCTGATCACATGACAGAGGGTGCAAAGGTCAAGATAATGGCAGTCTGGTCAGGCATGGAAGTGGAGTATCAGCACCAGGATCAGGGTGCAGGCTTTCTGTATTCTCAGGGTTCTGGGTGTCTACCTGCTGGGTAACTGCTGAACATATGGATCTCCTCTTGTGCTGTGGCTGCAACAAGCCTGGTGGCACTGGTCCCAGTCAACTGACTTTCTAGAGGCAAACACAGAGCTTCTCCTGCGCAAAAGGCTGCAGCTATAATCACCATCTGGCTGTGTCAAAGAGGGAATGGGAAGCCAGCATCTTTACGGGGGGTCCCCTGAAACCAGCAGCCATCCAGGACTGGATTCTTCAGTCCACAAGGATGCCAGGAAACTGTGCTGTGTGAGCTATGCTTCTCTGGTGACACAGAAAGGACTCAAAGCACCTATTCTCTCATCTGCTGTCTAAAGGCTACAACCAACACTTTCAAGGACTTCTGAAGAGCATCTGAAGATCATCCGCCAGAGTCACCCGCTTCAAGGTGGAGAGATCCAGAGGCTGGTGGACTTATTTGGGAGATTGTGTACAGCTCTCAGCCAGATCTTGTGGCATTACAGCATTAGCTGACTTCAGCTGGGGGTTTCATCATTCTAGTTAGCCTACGTGTTTTTCCACAGTGTTCTGCTTAACGGCCGGGACAGACGGATCACGTGACCAGTGCCTGATGGCTGCCTGGCTGAACTGCTGCATACCTCACACGTGTGATGTCCACACTGGCAGCGTTTATGCTGCAGCGTTTCTGCTGCTGTCAACCCTGTCTTTCTGCATATAGTTTGCCTTTTAGTACTTTAGTCATTCATGAAGCCCTGCAACTGCATTTTCCACAACACCATCCTGTAATTATTTCCTAATAAAAGTCTGGTGTTGACAAATGAAAGAATTCTGTCCACAGAACAAAACGCTTGAGGGCTATTATTTTGAAACGGGAGCAGAAAGCATTGACTTAAAAATAAATCGTTACTATTTTTCATGTCTGTGACACATTCTACATATACAGACATTGAAAATGTAGTCATGTTGCTGGGATGATGTCAATATACTGTCAAAAGATCATTTCCACTGTCTGTTGTTGCTGTGAACCGCGCATGGATCGCGGTAAAAATAGGCGAGACCTTGAACCTCTAAAAGACGCTGACACTCGGCCGAGCCACGCTGCTCATGCAGGCCGTGTGGCTGCTCTAACCTGTTAACATGGATGCCAAAATACATTGCAATGTGGCCACTGGCTGCTGACGTTCCCTGTGTGTCCTGGCCATTTCCTGACTTACTTTGGATTTATTTGTCACATGTTTTGTTGTTTTATAATCACCACTTGTAACACAGTAGGCATCCACAAAAAGGGCACATGCAAATGCATAGCCCTAAAGAAGGCCATTTAGTCAAAACACTAGCTTCTGTTGTTGTATGCGGACTGTGAATAAATGTGTAAATTATTATTAAACTTCTGCCTGAGCTTTGTTGATGTCAAGTTGGTAGTTCAAATTCTTTGGGGCATGCGTGCTCCTACCTTGTGCGTGAGCATCGCTGCCTGTTTTGGCTGCAAGGTGTTTTTTGAATAATTAATTCATCTTGTGAAAAAAAAAAGTAAAATAGCAAGAAAAATCAAACAAACAAATCCATATTCATGTAGCATTGAGCGAGCAGTCAGAAGTGGTTTATGTGAACTTTGCTGAACTCCCTCCTATTGTGTATTCAGCAGCTCAACGGAAGAGCATGTTGGAAATCTCCTGTGTCTCAGCTAAACACTTTATCTCATCCCTTGCCTAGCAACCAGTTATAAAAACACACACACCCAAACAGCCATGCATAAACACACACACTGAATCAGGCATGCACCTGCAGTCACTCTCTCACACACGCAGACACCAGTAATGCACTCATGCTGTCAACAAGCACGAATACACTCACACTTGTGTAGGTGCAGGTACACTAAAACACACACATACCCACACACGCGCATTCCCCCACCCACCCTTGTATTTAATTAAGCTCCCAGGCTCGGACTGTTATTGGATCAAATGTTGTTGAGTTAATTGAATTAGCCTAGTCAGTCAGGTGTGAGAGGGTCTGCACCATTGGTAGAGTGTATAACGGTTTGAAGAGGATGGATGAACCCTGCTAATAGTAAGGTCAGCAGTACAGTCCAAGCAGAATCAAATTTGATGTGTTCGTGGAGGTGAAACCGAGTCGTTGTGCTCTAAACGCTGTATTTTCTTGCCCAAACTTGTTGAAATTGTCCCAAACCCTCCTTCACTTCCCCTAATGCATTATCCATGAATTCTTTAGGACACTTGTTCCTCGTTTAGACTGAAGACACAATGGGCACAGTGAGGTAGGCTAGGCTGCTGCTTCTCATTTTCATTTACTATGAGGATCAGCAAAGCTCTTGTGCCACTCTTGCTTGTCCCCAATTTTCCTCCCAATCAAAATAACGGTAGTTACTGAAGCTGCACGTTGTTCATAAAAAGAAATCTGCTGGCCGAATAAACTACATACCCCGTAGCAATTATTGATTACAACAAAAAATCTAAAGCAAATATGCATGTAATGAATAATTTCCACTAGTTCAATTTTACTGTTTGTTTTGCTAATATCTATTCATTGTGCTTTTTGTTACGGACGTGTTCATGAGATTATTCCAACATCATAAATTATGAAGAACAATGTTTACAGCAAGGCACATTCACAATCCCAAAAACAATCTATCGTAAACAAATATGAAAATACAAACAAGGCAAGCCAGGGGGTGTCCTTGCTCGGACAATGCCCATCAAACTCTGCTTTTATTATGATCTCAACTACACATCTGTAGCGTTTCGTGACTGCATTGTACGTGGTTGTGACGCTGTCATTGTGGTGACAAAATCTGTCCTCTTACAGGCAGAAATATAAACACCTGACAAAGTACTCAAAACTGCTTCTGAATCACAAGGTGATAACAATTACCAGCCACCACCACACACCACTACTTCTACTACTACTACTACTACTACTACTACATAACCACAATAAGCTGAACACAAGAGAATTAAAACAGTTAAATAGCTGAACCAACCACGAAAGAAAGCAAGAAATTTTGTATTTTGTGGCTGATTCTAACTGAGTAGCGGGGTGCTTGGTAAAATAAATACATTTAAAAATAAATATAAAATAAATAAAAATGTTGCCAAAATAATTCAACAAATTAAAGCTGATGAAAATAAATAGAAATAAAAGGGAAAATTAAACAGAAGAGTAGATAAATAAGGGAATTAATACAAATATGAATAAATAAAGAAGCAAATTAAAACAGAAACACCAATTTATGTCATATTTTATCAATTAATTAAAGGCTACATTTATTTTTAAGATTACTTTGCAACATTTAATGACATATCTATTTATTGAGTCATTTATTTATTGATTTATTTTTTTGTTTAAGCAGGTTCCACCCTCTATACACATACAGGTGTACTGACAACAGACAAATCCCTGGCAACATCCACTGTGTCCACTTTGGATTTCCTTGCATGACAACCCACATGGCAGAGTGACAATACTAAAACCCTCAAACATTTCCGACTATAATGCACATTTACTGCATTTCCATGCTACACTTCATATCCCAATGCTCCTGTTTTACAGGACTTGCTATGCTATTGTTCTCTGTGAAAGAAATTTGGAAATCTACCGCAAAGATATTTCATGTTCTCCTTAGACAGCCATGGGACTCTTTAACATCCATACAGGACACAGTCTGATCCAGCGTCACATTACATACTGCACCCGCCACTGAGTAGCACACGTTAGTGTGTTTGTGTGTGTTGGATTTGAAAAAGAGACTTGCTGTATTTATGTGCACATGCAGTCTGGGTGTACGTGCTATACTTGTGCATGTATGCACGTACTTGCTTTGTTAATTGTAAAAACTTCAGGAAAAACACTTAGCTATGGGTGCATTTTTTTGAAATAGCAACATATGTTTTTGTTTTACTGACCGTGTGCATGTGTCTGGTCGACTGTTCAGTTTTGCCAAGTTCAAGCCAAAAAGAGAAATGGGATAATGCACAGCATAATGATCAGTTGGGTCCAAATACTGTTAGTTTAAGCCCCCCATAAAAAAAAAAAAAAAAAAAAAAAAAAACTGTGTTGTTCACACACCATAAATCCACTGGTCCACAGTCTGTGGCCATGTGCGAGAGTAAACGAGAAGAGACAGTGTGTGTGTGTGTGTGTGTGTGTGTGTGTGTGTGTGTGTGTGTAAAGGCACCAGGAGGACTTTTACGATGCCCATGGCAGCCACCATGACAGAAACCCCACAGTTGGCTCAGTTGCATCAGCCCTAATTCTCAAATAAGTATCATAAAAATGACACTGCTGTCATAATTTCAAGTTATGCATCAGACTGACTAGCAAAGCAGCGCGTGGAACTTATAGGCGCTGGCTCGTCTGGAAAGTGTGGGTCAGGGATGGCCTCGCTCTGGTTCATTTGTGCTCAGTCAACGGAGAACATGTATTTGTCACCGAAGGGAACCAACGCCAAATATAATATGTGTCACATGAGTCTCTAGGATAGTGGAGTACACAGACACTAGTTAGGTCAGAAATATACCTTCTGTCTCCTGTGCAAAAAATTGTTTATTTTAGTGTCTTAATAAAAATAAAGACTAGGCCATGTCTTGAGTTGTAATAACTGGCCACAGGTTGCCCTGCAATACCAATCACTTTTTACTAAATTGATTCTGTGGCAGTACTTCAGTCAATTTAATAAAATAGCCACATTTCATCATACAATGAATACATTAATTATAGACCAATGTGAGCTATCCAATGCCTGTTCTGTCTGAATGCACAGTGGATTACTCTGTGCGGATCACTGGTGGCCTGTGCAGGAGGTAAATATACAGTGTTTATTTGCTAAAGAACCCAGTTCACCCTCCTGTAATGAGACACAGCTACAGAGGTGTACGACACATCATAACGGCTTTAAAAAACAGCACTTTTAAGTTTTTAATACCCTGATAAATCTCTCTGACAAGCTTTAAATGGAGTTTCGCCCACATGTCAGCTGACATTTACACAGCTATGTAACTGCAGCAAAAATCATTTAATAAATGGAGGAGGGGGCATCCCAGCAGACTTGAATGGCTCCTTGGGATTCTAGAGACTGAGTAGTGCTTCAGGATGAGCTTAGTCTACAGTTTATCTAGTCAGGACTTCAACTAATGCAGCCTCCAACTGTGGCAGTTCTTCCGTCTCACTTCCCTCTACTGATGGCCGTTTTTTCAAATGGTATTTTTCTGTTTTTAGTTGGAAATGCAATAGGTGCAGTGGTGGAAGTCGCATCACTAGGGACATTTTGGCGTATTCATTTTTCGATCATTTTGGCCGTTAATGCATATGGCATACATTGTGGGAATGGTATGAGATGGGTTTTTTTTCAAATTTTGGAAGTCCTCTCATTAATCTTGACTAAAGTATGTTGCCAAAACACAATCAGACCCTTAAGGACAAAATGTAAACCCGCTTCAACTGCAGCTTTTACTATTTTCCACCAGACTGAGCCACTTCTCATGTTTACTCTATGGGGAAAATACATGCTATATTATGAAACTTGTTGCCAATCACTGTCATATCCCAGATTGTGAAAAAGCATTTAGTATACATATGATATCTTTTTTTTTCCAATGGCACAATAGAGGTATTACATTTGTAAACAAACTAGCATTTAAAGAGTGAAAATTCAGGAAATGAAGTTACTTAAAATATCTAACCCAGTGAAAGTGAGAAATAATATTAATATATAAATTAATGGCAGTTTTTGCCACATTTCTGTCCTCTAATGGACATCAACAAGGGTTAAATGCTGATGAGTGAATCACAGAGATGGCATGAAGCTTCAAGTATCACATGCCACAGTACCCAATAGTTTACCATCCAATAGAGTCACGCTATTTTGCAATTGAAAACATGTTTGGTTCTCTATTACTTGCAGTATTACTTGTCATTTGACGTGACGTTGTCTTGTGCCTAATTTATGGTAATCGACTGATTCTAATGAACCAGTGCCGGATCAGTGATGATCACGATAATCAGCAACAGTCTGTGTTGCATCTGAAATCTTCTGTCTTAAATACAGTCATATATTAGCACAAACAACAGTTTCACATTAACAATGTTACCACTGTATTCCAAAACAATATCAAAACCCATATCAAATCCTAGAGACAATCACCAACCTGCCATATGTTCAGCTTTTGTCTCTATAGAAGACAAGTCCTGTGCTGAAACTACACATCCAAGCGTTGTCACAATCAGTAACATCAAAGTAAAAAAAAAAAGACAGCAGATTTGAAGCACTGCTAAAGCTGAAGGGGACAACAGTTTTCTGATGTGTTCTCTTTGTAATTAGGCTTGTCTTAATCTTGAAGGGTCTTCAGTTGATGTTTAAATGAAGGAAAGTCTGTAATTTCACTTAATTAGAGACAAAGCAAGCATTAACAGGATCATTTATCTCTCACTGTCTTATTTTCCTAAAATGACACACCACAGTCAACAACCAAGATTAAGCACCAACTCATCTTTATTATTTTTTCCATTGTCTTTAATGCTTTCTTAATCATGCCTGCTGGCATCAATGAGCACAGAGAAGGCTTTGGTGTTCATTATACTTCATGGCGCGATGCTATCTCCGACTCTTCTTTTTCTTAACTTTGTTTTTCCCCTCTTCAGGTTTTTAAGCACAGGCCTGATCATGTCTCCGATTTGGGGTCTGTGTTTTCATTAGCTGACCGGTGCTTACAGAATGTAATAATGGCCACAACAAACAAGGCCAAATTATCGCTGTAATTAAGTTCTTGAGCAGCAAAGGGAGGGAGTGGGAGAAGAGGGTGGTGGAGGATTTGGCCACAAATCTTGTCTGCTCTGCTGGAGGTGAGCTGGTGTGTATGTGTGTTTGTATGTAGTCAGAGTACGGTGCAGTCCAGCCTCTTCTTCTTCCTGTTCCTATCTGCTCTCCTTCTTTCCTTTGTCCTCAAGCTCACATTTTTTCTCGTATTATTGTTGCTTCACGCACTCTTTTACCTCCCTCCCATGTGTGTCATTTCCTCTTCTCTGTTACCATCCAACAACTCTGTCCAGATTTCAGTGAGGCACCAGGTTCCAAAATACAGTATTTACCAGGACAAACACAAAATCAATATCTACCCAACGCAAACAAAGCACACAGGCAGTTCGGCAGATCTGCCAATGATGCTGGCTCACGCCCCGCAACTGAGTTCAGTGCTTACAGAGCTGAAACGACAAAAGAATGGTATCTTTGATCACTTAGTGTCTGCAGAAACCAAAGAGGTTTGCAAAAAAGTAGTGTGCAAAATTCTTGCACAAAGAATTTTGGTCCAGGAGAAGTCCCATAGGAGGTAAGAGTTGCCAAATATAAAAGGGATAATTTGATATTTTGGGAAATATGCTTGTTCTGTATTTCTGTGTTGACTGTATTTAAAGGTGGAATGAGATGACAGTTCAAAAGCCCGAAAATGAAGCAAAAACATCTTGATTACCCCCTGGTGGCTGGCTGCAGTATGGGTGATAAAGCCCGCCTCTTCCATGACAGCAGATGAGACATGAGACCAACATTATAAAGTTAAAATATACGTCTAATTATTTTTCCCAAGTTTCTGTCATTTCAGGTAGTTCTTAGTCTTCTTAGTTCTTAGTCCTCTTGGTTCTGTTCAAGAGTTCATTTCTCTGATAAGTTTTATTTTAATCAGGCATTTATGTTATAAATAGGGGGCGAGACTTCATGATCGATAGCTGTGATTGACAGCTGCTCTAAGTGAAGGAGTCACAGAACTGTACGAGAGAGGAGATGTAACTTTAACTTTCCATAACGTCACAAGTCTGTGTAATAGAACATGTGTCAAACTGATCATAAACGTAGTTATAGAAATGTTATGATTAGTTGTTGGGTCTGTCTAGCAAAACAGCTACCGCGGCGCTACCGTAGCAGGAAGGTTACTCACGTTAGCAAGCTGCAGCCGTGCTCAGCTTGTGATTGCCTTGGGCCGGTGTGTGGATGGGACCTCGATACTGCGAATCCAGACCCCCGATCACTACTGCGCAGACTCTGGCTCCAAATGACATCAAATCTCACGACAGCAGCTCCCACATGCAGGATATTTTGGCTTCACTGTTGTATACACAATGTATGATCCTGACCAAGAAATAATCCGTAATATGCCCCCCTAAAAAACTGTTATTTACTCTTTAGGTTTTGAAGAGATTAGAAAAAACAATACATAATGTGTTAAGTGTGAGCGTTAGACGTACTGATGGGCAGAGATTGTTACTTTGACAGTAGCAGGCTTGCAGTTTCCCCGTTTCCAGTCTTTATGCTCAGCTAAGTAGCAAGAGCACTCAGCAAGAAAGTGGTATAAGGGTATATATAACATTAAACTTGACCATTAAAAGCCTTAATTTGGATGCTCACTCTAGTCTGCCTGGAAGTCTTTTCTAGGATAACCACATTAATGGGTTTTCCGGTTTTCCACTTGAACCTACAGGGTATTAAACCCACAAACTTTAATAGCAACATGCTTAGATAATCCAAACCAACAGCCTGTTTGCTCTCTTCAAACAGTACTCTCTTTTCCTTTTTGCTGTAAAATTTAATTCAAGCCCCGTCGGTACCCTCTCTGTGCAACAGTCAATACTTCGTTGATACTGCAGCTCAAGCACTGTGTAGCCAGAACATCCGTAGGGGCCCGCAGCGAATAAAATGTGCCTGTTTAGTGTTTCTCCAGCTGGGCTGATCTGAAGCGACAGAAATTCAACCAACAGTGTCTCTCAGGAGACAAGAGGCTTCAGATGTCGGCAGCGCCACCATCGCTGCAGCTGTTAAAATTATCTGGATGAGAATGGTGCTAATCTACTACCCTTCATGGGGACTTCACGCCGAATTGGGGACATAAAAGGAAATAACACGCGTTCCTCTTCTGACAGAGGGGGGAATGATGGTAGAGGACGACACAGAGCGAGAGGTGAAAAGGGTAAAAACTGAGGGAGGCAGACGAGGAGAGAGGACGAGCGTAATAGCGTGATCTCGCCTGCCGTTCTCAAAAAGCCAATCTGATTTCCCCAATCACCGTATTGTTAGTGGTCCACCTGACAACTGCTGGAAAATGCAGCTATACAGATGCACATAAACCTCTCAGCAGCGGGTACAAGATGCAGAAGTTTTTAAACACTCTCTCCTGGGAAACTATGTCAATTAAATCATTTTTTGTGCAGGCTTATGTAGCAGAATCTCTACTATAACCAGGACACAAAGCTGAAGCCTGAACACAATTCTGCTCCACAACCACGACAATCACAGGAGTGTGACACACGCATCACACAGAGTAGATCATTTTTCATAATTATGCAGGATATGCCTTATAAATCTTGTCATATTATTCACTGTGACTCTTTACATTCCTCGGGCTAAGCAATGTGGTTGCGCAGCTGATTATAACAGCTCACTGTCACGGTTCATTGCTTTGTCAAGGTGCGGCATATTTCCTCACAAATAAAACTCCAACTGAAAACTGAGGAACGATTTGACAGCAAATCTAGCCACAAACATCAATAAATGCCAGGCATCACATATTTATGAATAATGTTTCATCTCACTAAACTCTGGAGCTATATGGTGTATTATTGCAAAATGTCATCTTGCCTTTCAATAGCTCATCGGACTGAATGGGCGAGTGTGTCATCATGTATGCTTTCAATGGCTTTCTCCCAGCAGACAGCAGATCTCCCTCTCGCTCTCACTTTCTCTTTTTCTCTCTCTCTCAGGCTGGCTGACATTTAGACTGGAGTGAAGGCAGGGGGAAGAGGGGAAGTCAAAGAAAGGATTCTCCTCGAAAAGCAACAGAAAGAAAGAAAGAGTCCCCTCTACCTCCAAAGGCATGACCCGGTGAACCCCATCTCAAACAAAATGGCTGAAGCTGCTCTGTCATCCATATGTCATCCATATGCAAAACTCCATTTGCATGTAGACAAGAGGCTAAAACGTAGAGAAAAATATCTGTTTCTAAAAATATCTGCAGTTTTAAGGCCCTGTCCACACACATACAGTGGGTAGAAATGGATATTAAATATTTTAAAAAGCTATTTTTATAAAATGGTCACTATGTCCTGTCAGTAGTGTACGAGACAGGTAATCTGAAAAAAATCATGTGCCTCTGTTTCATCCCGTGTCCTCCAGTGCTCCTGATGGCATCTGCAAGATTTCACAGACCGGAGGGAAACAACCAATCAGAGCTGAGCTGGAGCCTGCCGTCTCTGAGCAGCTGTCAATCACTCACAAACTCCGATCAAACGGTCAAACTAGGCAGCGTTGATCAAACACGAATCAATATTCTGTTACTGCAATGACTATTTCTCACCTCAAATGTTCTCAGAATCATCTTGTAGTTAGTGTTAAGCTTGTTTAGCTAGTTACCTAGTCGTAACGTGACAGCTGGTAAAACATGTGGCGCATTCACTCAGGGTGCTGGGTGCAGGTCATGTGGCAATTTTTGAATAATAATCACATAATTCCCAGGGATTTACGGATAATATTTTTGCTTGGAAGATGCTTGTTGCTTGCACATCCCTTGATATCGTGGAATTTTTGCTCAATGATGCCAAAAAGGTTCTGCCTACTGCAGGTTTAATTTGCAATGATTCTCTTTCGTTTTTTTTTTTAACTAAGATGTTTCCATATCTGCGATAGCTAACATCTTAGACCCTGCTAGAGGGAGTTAATACCTTAATTAACATACCTGCAGTATGCAGGGATATATTGTGCATTACATGGTTTGGAAACCAGCAGACACTAAATAAATCCTGAGATTTGCTTTTTAGATTTTGCAGATGTTTTTTTCAGAAAACCCACAATGGGTCAGAGTGAAAACAAGATACTTGCCTCCAACAGATACAAACAGGGAAAAGGAAGCAAGAAAAAAACAGGGAGAAAGCTTGGAGGTCTGAACATTCACAAATGTAATCACTAGACAAGCGGATATTTATCAGAGAGAAAGAGACGGGCAGAATAATAAAAAAAAAAACAGGCTCATGGATGCAGGCAGGCCTTGAGGGAGAGACGACATAAACACCCAACTTGTACGATCAGAGGATAATTCATGTTAGCACTCCTGAGGACAGTAAAGCTGTAATGCTGGCCAGCAGGCTTAAGCCCCAGACGTTACATAAAAATGCAAATGCTGCCGTTATGTTGTGGTTACAGAACACAAACCATCTCTCTTGATTAAGATGTGAAAGTTTCGGTTTGTAATATCTTCATTTTCACCACACTCATCTAAAGACAAAGTCTTCTCCTACTGAAGAGATGCATCACACTGCATGTGAAGTGTATGTAGTGTGCATGTTGCAAGGCAGTGTACTGCAGCAACAGACTTCTGGCCTGCAGGGGTTTACAAGGGTGTTAGGTCTCTCTTCCTATAGCCTCTCATGCTTCCTTTCCTTCCATCCATCTTTCTGCCTCACTGCATGCCGTCTCCCCCATCCTCCCCTCATGCTTCACTCTTCACCCGCCTCAGCTTCACTCCCATCTTCTATCTCTCTCCCTCCATCCCTCTATCCCCAGCCAAGAGGCATCCAGCTTCTCATAATTCTTCATTACAGCTTTCCAAGGGACCTACGGCTGCATCATGTAACAGAGCAAAGTCCGACTGCATAGAGAGGAGGGGGGGACTGAGCCCCAGAGACAATTAGCTCAGCCTGGAAAATAACATCATACTCCAGTCCACAGTCTCTGTGTGTGGGTGCCGGAGGACGGCTGGAGCTGGCTTTGATTAGGGCCCCGTATAGAAAAACCTTCTCCAACGTCGATGGTATTGGTACAGAATCACCATAAGAATATGCCTTTATGTAATTCTGCATGTTCACAGTAGGAATTTTATGAACACAATCGAGCCTCCACCCCACTACATGTGTGCACTAATCCACACCAAGCTGATATGACACCCAAGGGTAATAACACAGTGGGTTTATCTGGTGGTCTTGTTAGAACTGACATATTTATAACTTCACATTGATTTTACAACTAAAAATCAACGGACGGCAAAGGAAAAGTGTTGAATTATTAAATATAGGTCTGTCTCCATCCAAGTAAAACTTTAGTAATACAAGATGTCTTTTTGGCAGGATAAATGTGGCGTTTAGAAATATCTATTTAGGTGAATAACTGCATGTAGAAATTATGGTTTTTTTTTTTTCTGTTCCAGCACGATCTAAAACACAAAGAGACAGGAAAACTTTTAATACAGCAGCTTGACTGACAGCAGGTTCTCCTTTTTATATTGCTTCGTATTAGTGCGATATATCATACGAGTCTGACATATGGGGGCACGTCTGTGACCCAACAACAAGGCTCTGACCAAAGACACACAAGTAGACAAATAATTCTCTTGTCACTTTGACGAGACTCAGTGTGTGTGTGTGTGTGTGTGTGTGTGTGTGTGTGTGTGTGTGTGTTAGACGAACTATGAAGCATCAGGTGTCCTGAGGGGTAATTCCACTGATAGAAACACAAGGATCAGGGAAATTCCACTGTGCTTGAATAACTCCTTCACACACAACCACAAACGCATAAAATCTGATTAGTTTATCATTTTCAGAATGCAGATACCACCCTCGTGGGGTTTTCCCTCCCTGCAGTAATAAGGGCCTCTTTTGTCATCAAAGGTTATATGTGATCGTGTCTGTCATTAATACTATACCAAGGTCATGGTTTCACGCTCATCCTGATCCGTGTCCTCTCATTCTGCTGGTTTCATATGTCCTGGCATGTCGACTCAGCAGCTTTATCATATAGGCACCACTTGAACTGAACCTGTCCAGGCGACACCTTAATTCAGAAAGTACAGCACTGTGGAAATACTGTATATCCAGTGGTATGCACTGGTAATTTCTTTTGCACATACATTATATTCACTTAATGGCATTTCAGCTACTCTGGTTTACACCTTTCTGACTGGGCCTTTTTTATTTCCGCATGAAACCTGTATGAATGTTAAATGGTTAAATACAGTTTTCTTTACTAATATTAATAAAATGACTGATCCAAACAGTGCTTTGCTTTGTTGTACTTTTTTTGCTGTTAAGCGTAGAAGCCTGTGCACAAATTTAATTAAATTAAAGTTATTTTTGAAACCCATCTGGTGGAATAGCCGAGCATAAACAAAGCACTGTGCCACATAAAGTGCAGTTGCCTCACTAATAAAAATATGACCTCAATAAAAAAAAAAAAAGTGAGTCCAAGCAAAAGGAGAGGATATGAACCGCTGCTATTAGATTTACAACAACAGAGCTCTACATGCTGCTCTGCTCGGCTACGACGAGATTTCTCCTGTCACCTCCTTTAAAGAAAACAGCAGACTGTAGCTGCTTTGTGCTGCCGTCTTAATGGCAAGTCAGCCCGCTGTTGTGACTCCAGAAACTATTGCCTAATTGGCTAGGAAGGTCATAAGCCACTAATTATTTGTGATATACCTGTATGTGGAAGCCAACTGCATTGAGTACATTTTGCATTTGCTGAGAGGTGATTTTTAGGTGTTGTTGATTGTAGGATACTTAAAATAGTGGTGTGTGTGGACACTTTCGAAAAAGTATAATGTTCTACAGATCTCCGATTATATGCAGGTACGTACGTACACTGACATGTGAAACTGAGCAGGAGAAGCACAACAAATTCTTATACATCATCATCCCATGTCTGTCTGATAGCTGAAAACTGGGATATCTTTTGAAAGAAAAGTGGGTGTTTTCTAGTGTAGTTCATTTCGTGTTTTTACTCAGCCTCTAGCCTGAGATATCTACAGTGCAATACAATCCACAGCAATGCGATTTTACAGACTGTCAAACCACACCTCAATACTTCCTCCAATACATATTAGTATCTGCAAAGTCAAAATGAAGGGTAAAAGTACTAAAGGAAACAGGGCTGTGTATTGGAAAGAATCTGGCAATATGATATATATACATGGGTAACAATTCAATATATTGAGATATATTGTGATACTATAAGCAAGGCAAAAATAATATTTGTTCTGCATGAAAAAAACTGCTGGGTTTTTGCCCCAAACTGCATGTGATTATCATAAAGTGGGCATGTCTGTAAAGGGGAGGCTCGTGGGTACCCATAGAACCCATTTTCATTCACATATCTTGAAATCAGAGATCAAGAGACCCCTTTGAAATTAGCCACGCCAGTTTTTCCTCACCAAATATCAGTGTAACTTTGGGGCGTTATTTAGTATCCCTTGTAAGACTGGACTCGTGACTGGATTCCTTAGGCTTTATGGTTTAATGTGATACCAGTATCTTCACTCTAGCTTTAAAACTTAGCTCCGAAAGATCAAATAGGGGCCGTTGGATTTTACGAGGTAACTTAAAAATCGATAGTGTATAACAATGCACAATATCACGATACTCATGTGTATCAATATTTTCTTACACCCCTAAAAGGAAGTAACTGCAAAGTGAGGCACTAGTATTATATAGTATTTAGGAATAGCAAGCTCTTAAGTGAGGCCTTTAGCTCACGTGATTGTTCTTCTATACCCTTTACTGAGAGTTCAGTGTTCCTGCAAGCTAGTAAAATCCAAAGACTACTTAAATCAGATATATTTTATAAAGTATTTGTGCATCTGGTGTAGAAAAACACCTGCAGTCGGTACAGTCTCTGAAAGGAGATTTTGCCTCATAATCTTGAATGGCTGCCACAACCAAAATGTTGCAGAGACATTGTTCATAAAGGGGCTCAAATCAGGAAATCTGTATCATTATAAACCTGTATGATAACTGGTACTTCCTCTTTAGATTGGCTTTGAATACTGTGATATACAGTGAAATTAAACATATCTACAGTGCAAAGATGCGCACAAGATTAACACAATAGTATGCACCAAAACATTTTCAATATTCAACACATAAGCACACCTATCCACACACAAGCATCACATTCACACAAACATGGACATATACACCCACACACAGAGCAATCAGTGGTGCCAAGACAGACATCTCACTCCCGCTGACATCCCCCCCTCCACAAGACTGAAGACGTCTCTTCCTCGCTGTCACACTGTCAAACCGTCAAGAAGAGACAGAGGAAGACGGACAGGCAGGATGAGAGAGAATCAAGTGTGTTACACAGAGTGGGAGAGGAATGCAAAAACTTCTTCCTGAGATAAAAAAAAAAATGACAGGCACAACAACAGTCTATGATTTTCTCCGGGCAGTTAAGTCGTGCTTGCCGTTTAATGTTTTGATGCTTAACAGGGATGCGCTGAAGCAACGGCTGGCCTCACAGTCCCAGCATGAGCTGCAGAGAGTGAAACGGTCCTGCTGATCCCAGATCACCAACTCAGAATCTAAAGAAGCCAGCAAGTACAATGCATGACCACACTGATCGGGACCAGTAAGTTACTGCCCTGGTACTGTGCTGTATCTTCAAATCTGTGTATAACCAATTAAAAATCACACACCTGTCCCATCGTGGGACATGCCATTACACTACTTGTTTTTGTTCCATTGTGGGAATAGTTTAAAGGAAGGGGTGTCAAACTCATTTTAGTTCAGGGGCCACATTTAGTCCAGTTTGAGGTCCAGTGGGACAGTAACACCACTGCATAGTAACCTATAAATAACGACACTTCCAAATGTCCCCTTCCTGTTAGTGTAAAGAACTATAAGTACATTTTCAAATGATGATAATTAATGAAAAATCCAGCTCAAAATACAAATAGAAGAGCATTTAACTGCAAAAATGGAATAAATTATTCATTCTGACTTAAAAAAGTCGTAATTCTCAATATCTCATAACTTTGGCTTACTATGTAAAAAAATTATTTACTTAAAAAATGGACTTAATTCCCTTAAAATGTCATAAATTTGACAAAATATATCAAAATTGAGCTTTGAAAAATGAAAATCTCAGTTTTCATATTAAATACACAAAGCTTTGAGTCGCATCTTTTAAGTTTGACTCCCCAAGTTTAAGTCAAGTTTAGCATTATGACTTTCTATAACTAATAATAAATTTGACATAATATCTCATCATTTTGTCTTTCTATGCCAAAATTCTGACTTAATTTAACTTAAATTTGGACATAATTCCCATTGAAAGTTATATATGTGACAAAGTATTTCAGAATTGAGCCTTGAAAAATTAAAATCTCATACTTTTCTGCAATTTTTACACTTAAAGTCATCCAGCGGGCTGGATCGGACCCTTTGGCGGGCCGGTTCTGGCCCTCGGGCCATATGTACGACACCCTTGGTTTAAAGGGACTAATGAACAAAATTCACACTCAGAACTCAGAAACTTGCATAAAATGGCAGAAGGTAAATATGGTGCAGTATACAGTATAGTTAAATAGACAGTCTCCTTTCTTGCTTCCAACTCAATCTGCTGATTGAATTAAACCAATCAGATTTTGTAACGACCTCATTAGCCAATCATTTTGTTATGTTTAAACGGTGTTCCCTCTTATGCTGCTTTCAGCTGTCCTTGATGCAACCCACCTCCTGCCCTCCACCCCTTATTTTCATCAGAACCAGCTGTCCAGTGAGCTCATCACAAATCCTGCTCCAGATCACATCCATCTAGATCTTCAGCTAGGCTTAATGTTCTCAGATTCTTCACCACCAGCACGGTCTGGACTCCACTGTGGCAGATATTCCTGCACGGCTCATGCTGCAATTATCTGTAAAGATGATGTCACAATGGGGTACAGTCGCCAGATTTCCTCAGATATCTCTTCAACTTTTCCTACTGAGCGAAGTCTCTCGTGTTTGAAATGCTATGCCCCAAATTTCCCTCTATCACATGTAACCAGACAGATATTTGCAGAATCAGTCTTTCCTCCATATACCCGCCATAAAGGCCAGGATGTCAGCAGATGGATACCCAACAACTGAGCATTAGAACAGTGCTGGGTTTGAGCTCCCTACCTGTTTTGTCTGGTACATATTGCATACACAAAGAGACAAAAAACTCTGCACATCCATCCAAGCCAACAGATATCTTAAGGTTACTGACATAAATTGGAGTTAATTGGTTTAAAAATAGGGAAACAAATAAACAAAGCAAGGGAGACCTACTTTGCTCAAACTGAGCAGTTTCTCCAGACTCCATACCACACGACTGACCAAGGAAAATTCCAGTTAATTCTTTGTATTGGTGAGTAGAGTATTTTCTGTTCTCTGCTTCAGATGGTAAAGACTTTGGGATATCGCTGTCAGCCCTATTTCACAACTCTGTCTTTAAACAGGGGGGCCGCAGAATTACAGATTCTAACAAAATGAACACAACTAAGATCAGAAAGTCAAAGATGATGTGTGGTTTGTGTAAATACAGTCTGACACACGGCACAGAGAGCAGATCAAAAGATCCCCCACTCAGGTAATTATTTTTGCACTGCCACAGTTAGCTCGGGGAACAAGCCTGATATGTTAATCAGAGCACTATTTGTAGTTGACGCAGGAAACCATCCATTAATACATCATGTCTAGAATGTAAATTTCTTCTCTTTTCATGTTACAAGAAATGTTCCATTTTAAACTAAAGAAGCTTTTGAAGCGTTCTTCACAAAGGAAACATGGAAACTAAGGGCATTAACGTTACAGACCAAAACATATCTGTCATGCCATGTTGCTTAGCATCACTTTCATCGTGACTGCCGTAAAGAAAAAAAAGGTTTTTTAACTCCTGGTAGATATATCTGTATAAAACATACTGATGAAACAGACTTTTGGTAAATAAAACGTCACCAAGCAAGATGAAAAGACGAGGTGATGTACGTTATAGTCCAATATGTGTAAACACTAGCACCGTAATAGTTACCGCATTAATGCAAATTAGTTTTAACGCTACTAATTTCTTTAACGCATGAATGCAACTTGCAAATTTTAGTCTATAGCTGGCTCAATTTTAAAGCTAATGTGAAGACACTGATATCATACGAAACTAGAAAATCAAAGGAAACCTTTGGTACCAACTATGTCATACTAACAATGAATCTCAATAACGCTTCCAAACTATTGATTTTTAATTAACCTCTTAAAAATCTGACAGCCAGTAGTCGATCTTTCATATCAAACTACAAAACCTAAGGAATTCAATTGCAAGTACAGTCTTTTCGCGAAGGAGGCTAAATAATGCAACAAAGTTACACTAAATTTTGATGAGCAAAAACTGGCATTGACGTCTGACCTCATGATATGTGAATGTAAATGGGTTCTCTGGGTACCCACGAGTCTCCCCTTGACAGACATGCCCACTTTATGATAATCACATGCAGTTTGGGGCAAGTCATAGTCAAGTCAACACACTGACACACTGACAGCTGTTGATGACTGTTGGACTGCAGTTTGCCACGTTATGATTTGAACACATTTTATGCTAAATGCAGTACCTGTGACATGATTAAGGTTCATTTTGAACAGATCAAAAAATGTGTGATTAATTTGTGATTATTCACAATTAACTATGAACAATCACGCGATTAATTGCAACTAAATATTTTAATGGATTGACGGCAATACAAGCACATGGCTAGCCACTGATTTCTCCAAACAGCTGTACACCAACAGCTGCGTCTCTTTGTAAAAATGCAGAAGACACAGCAATTTTCCTAAACTGTTGCACACAGTGAGGTCAGATAAGCAGCGTTATTATGTTTGATTAGTCATAAAAATATGTCAACTGCACACTGTGGGAGATTCTCCACAAACAGTTGATCTTTGCATTCTTGCAGAGCTTTAAAACAATTAAATATTTGGGAAATAAAATATTAGTATTATTATGTATAATTGAATTCAAACTGCATGTTAATCAAGGCTTTCCTCTGATGGAAAATGGAACCTCCTGTGAAGCAAAATAATCTTTGGTTCATGGTGTTCGGCAGCCACATATAGTAATTTTTGCAGCATTCACACCCAAAATTACAGTGTACTGCACTCAGTCATCCACAGCATTTCTGAGGTGAGGTTGAGACCCCCAGCAGTGCTTCTGCAGCCAGCAAGGGCAGTCTTAATGAATAGTGAGATACATGATAAATGTGGCCATATGGTGGAGCCGGCTGGCCAAGCCAGGGGTGCTAGCTAGCTCTGCTAAACACGCACACACACACATCCTCATACCTCTCTTCTTTCACTCCTTAGCTAGAAAAGAGGAGTCATCAAACTCTGCACAGCTCGAGACAGCAGCAGGTAGGGGTTGATGACCTTCAGGTCCTTTGGAGAGAGGGAGTGTTATGGCTTACTGTGAGATCATCACCACACTTCCTGTCAAAAAGTTCTGCAGAAGTTGGAGCGAGGACTAAGTGTGCATGAGTGAGACTGTCACTCAACAGTGGTGACTTTTTAATTACAAACATTGTATGTGCCTAAATGCATAAATGCAGAAAGTCTCCCTAATTTATATTTGCCTCTCTGGTGATTTGCTGTGTGTGCCTGACTGTGCGTGTGTGCACGCACGTGGAGGGGGACTTAACTGAATCACAGCAAATGAAGCCATATGCTGTCTGTCATACTTTGTAGGCAGTCGTTTTCTTGTGTCCTCTCCTCTGCTGTATACAATACTCCCCCCTCTCTCTCTTATTACTATTCAACACACATACACCACATGCTCATATACTGTAGCTACAGAAACACACACATAATTACAAGCTTACAGACACACACGCAAACTTTATACATACTCACACATACTTGTACTCATGGACTCAAACACACAATGAACAAGCCATTGTTCTCCTTTCATAGCAGATGCTATCTCTCTCTAATTGGCTCAGTGAAAACAAAAGAAGGGCCTTGGATGCCCTGCTGCAGCTATGCTCATTTAGTCTACAGGGATGCCCTCTGCTGTACCAACACATATACAGAGGGCCTTGGATATGGCTGTCCTCTGTGCTGTCTAAGGAAGGCCAGTTCTTGATTACATGGCACCGTTTCAGGGTCAGTAATGAATCAGTAAGCAGGCGAGTGCATTAAACTTCAGAACAGTTTTGAAGCATAAAATGAAAACACCCTGTGGGTTGCCAAGAACGCTCGGACCAATGAAGGTGTCGTGAACTCTACATGCACACAGAGCTCTGAGGCTAACCGGCTCACACGAGGCACAAAGCTCGCAGTGTGTGATGCAGTGTTTGTTCTAGCCATTTTCTCATCAGGTGTCAAAATCCAGGCTAAGAAAAAAAAAAAAAAAAAGCACCCTACTGCAACAAAAGTTTGTGACACCATTCCTCCCAGTGCAGCTTGACACACAATTGATAGGCAATAAAGCTGCACCACATCATCGTGGCAATCCATGGCTGTCAAACATCCCCAAAGTTTTGAAATGCAGAGAGAGAAATCCTAGAGTTATGTCTACTGTCGGTGTAATTTGTGTTGGTGCAGTTTAGTTCGGCAGTGTGAAACAACTCTGAGACAGAGGTGTGATATATGACTGTGCTGCTGGCATCACTGATCTTAACTTTAACTGCAGTAGTGCAGCTGTAGTTGATGGGGTGTTATATTGCAGAGGACCGGATCACAGAGGGTATACTGTGACCCCCACCATGCATACGTGTCTCACTGCTGATTAATAAGAGGTGAATACATTTGCCAAGAGACAAAGGTGAGTGTATTGTGCATGTCTGTACTCCCTACTAATTTCATAATGTTCTCACTCAAGGTTTTACAAGGCAGTAAAAGACAACACGGTGAGAGTCCAACCTTCAGCCACTCTGCTTCTCTACAATGAGTTTCATATGCCTTTGAATGTCTCATTGCCATCCATTATAATCACTTGAGCGCCTAATGGCCGGGCGCAAGGACTGAGTAAAATAACAAAGAAACAGCATCCTCTTCTGGCAGAAAATGATCATAGCGTGCATCTGCTGCTGCTTCATGTCTTTCAGTCGATGTAGATTCATGGGCAACAGATGTTTACATCAAAAACAGGCACGAAATGATCACCCAAACAAATCACAACTGCAATCATAAACCAAAGGATACCACCCATAACAGCAGTGTAAATCTGTTATAATCTGTGGTGAAGAGGTGGCGCACAGTTTGAAGAAGGTAAAAGTTCTAAAATTGTCAAAAATGATAAAAGACCCAAGCGACTGATTAATCATTTCCAAAGAACAGAAAGAACCCTTGTTTTCCTGGTCCAGTCTTTTCCCATCAACATCTAATTACATGGGCTATAACATAAATAATTCATGCAGCACTTTAGGACAAAAACATGACAATCAACACAGTCAATCCGCAACTTCTGTCATTACTAATTCAGCATCTGCTGAATGCTTTTCTAGCACTTCTTCTACCACTTGGCCTGATTACATGATAATCTATGTGTTTGCATACACGGTGCAAGTGTGTGTCTGCATAATATTATATGTCCAAACAATTCATTATCAAGCCCTTTCCCTATAAATATAAGGAGATTTCTGGCTATAGCTTTGAATGGTTACTAAATTTGATTCACGCTGTTTTTGTTTTAATAACCACTATAGCTTACAGCCAAATGTAAAACGAATTAGAGTTTTCAAGTGACCATTATTTCTGTAATATGTTGTCACAGAGCTCATGCTTGCAAACACATCCTGAGTGCTCCAAACAAGCACTTAATTTGGGCACTGAACTAGCACATGCATAATAATGACCCTATTTGCATGTTATTATGTCGGTCTGTTTAGTATGTTCATGCTTGGTAAACTTCTGGGTTTAATCGCTCAGCAGACATTCTAATTGGGAGTTTGTTAATTGGTTTCATTGATGCTCTGGCACTTGTTAATCTACTGGCAGGTCTCGTTTGTTCATTTCAGAAGCAAACAGCCTACTCTCTCACTTAACACAGGGCGTTAACATAGTGAGGCAATACTGATTAATGTTTACGTCTTGGTTTCACCATCTAGGGGATTTATTTTACAATTTCTTCACGGGATTTTCATATTTGATTCTAAGTCAACAAGCTAATGGTGCAAAAACTAAAGCTACTTAGGAGGTCAAAAAAAAATGAAGCCGACTCTGTGATTACAATGGCAGCACAGAACTTCCCCTTAACATATACTGTCGGGGGATTTACAAGGTAATAAAAGGCTGATGAGAACATTGTTCTCACTGATACTGAATTTGGCTTCCCTGGATACTATCAGCTCAACGTTTATATGATGGCCATTTGCTAGGATTTCATCTCTGCTGCAGACTGCACTAGAATTGAAATTTGAAAGCTTATTTAGATAAAATTATAGTAAAAAAAAGTATAAAAAGATGCTGTGAGCAATCAAATAGAAAACAAATTTGACCAGGTAGGTCTTATTTCCCTTTAGAGCTGGTACATTATGATACAATATTTAGATAATGACTTTTATAGTCAAATACTGTGAATCAATACTATGATGTAATGTACATGGGTATCACAAGTTTTAAATCATGCAAAATGTTTTAAAAAACAGTTGCACCTCCAAATTCAGCAGAGAAGCAAGGAAACACTAAGTAATGTATCTGACCTATCGGGAAAAATTGACACAGAGGGCTGAGGAAGAGCGACATATTTAAGACTGAGAGACTTTCCTGTCATAATCCTCCTCTGATGCAGTGAACTTTATTTATGAGCTTTAAAAGGTGTTGACTTCAGGTTATTCGATAATAAGATTTCTTATAGACCTTCAGATGCCCAAGTATAACACTGTCATATGTATTTATTATACTGTTTTTCTTCAGGACAACTGCACTAAAAAGCATGGGGGAAGCTGTGAAACTTCAATATAATCAGAGCACTAGAGGTGCTTTTAGGAAGCAAGATGATCTACAATAGGGTACAAACAGGAAGGACACTGAACAGTCCGACTGCTCTGTGCAATCAAAGAGAAAGCACTGTCCCCATCTAACCTAGGCATTGTGTTGTTTAATACGGACATTCAAGGTGTGCGTGACCCACACTATAGTTAAAAGGCAACAACGCTATCTGAGACAAAGATATAACTATGTATGAAACGTCAGTGAGCTGCTGTTCCATTCGGATCACACTGCTGAAACTGCAAAATGTACAATGCTGGGCTGGACAAGACTAACAGCAGTGAAATAAATAATGCAAAGGAATCACCATTAGCCTAAACAATAGCATTGTAACTTCAACTTGTATTATTCCCTACTATATACTGTAGCACTATCATAAATACAACACTCAAAATCAACTATATGTCCATATTCAGAATGACAAAAGTGCTCAAATTATGTTCTCAAAGATCAAATGTCTAAAAACAAGCAACAATGAACAAATAACTCCTCATATCTTACATTAACATTTAGGAATAATTGGAACATTTATCTACTGTAAAAACAATCCATAAGCACTATATGACAAGGTGTCATACTCCTTTGTCGCTCTGTTTTAAAGAGCAACACGTGTCAACTGTTAGCCTTTCTCCCATCATTTTAAATCATGTCATTTGTCGGCTCTCTGTCTACCATTGTTACCTCTGCCAGTTGATTGAATTCATTGACTTTGTGTGATGCCATCACTCAAGTGTCACCCTGGTGTCCTCCTTCTCCACCAGCCTGTGATCTCAGCTTCCTCAGGTCCTCCCGCCTGACCACGCTCTCGAACCTGAAGCCCTCTATGACCAAGGTTTCTACGTTCTCCTCCACGCTGGCCTGACACTCCTGCTGAATCTGTCACAACAACATCCACATTTGATCACACTCTGCAAGGTAAAATAATAACAAGGTCATTTATACATCCATCAGTTAAAAACTAGCCTGTGCAGTATGTGCAACAGAGATGTGCATGAACAGTTTAAACAGTTCTCACTACCATACAAACTTTGTGTTTTGCTAGCCTGGTTCCAGACCTCTGAATAAACACCTACATCTCACATTTTGTTAAGAGATTCAAAGGCCTTTCATGAATGACTGTTTTTCCGGTTAGAGAAAGAGCTGAGCCAATCAGTGCCTTTGTAGGTGAGACTGAGGTTGGAAACATCATCGAAGTGGGCCACGGCCAGAATCCAAAGAAATATGACCAAAAAATGTGAATGAAATCAACGCAGATTCTGAGGCTGTTATAAATCAACTGACTGAAATAAAAGCTCCTACATCAGAACACCACACACAGAAGGTATTTCTCTAAAGCAAAGACATTTCTCTCCTTTCTGACCAAAAGGTTTTGGAAAAAGTTTGATTTGTTGGCCCCTCTGGTACTTCAGGAAATAGGTCAGGAGGATTTAATGCTTAAAGCCATTTGTCCCTTGATCACTTTGATGGAAAACCATGTAAAAGGAGCTGAGAGGCTTGGCTTAGAGAGCACAGCAACAATTAAATGGTAAAACAGTTAAGCAGCTTCTACTTTATGTCAGCTGAAAACTACATTGATGGCAATTCAGTTTGCATCTCAGGCTGCAGCTGAGAGGGCAAATTAACTGTGTTGCTATGCAACTGTGGGGAACTCATGTAGCCTGACCGCTCCTGACCTCAGTATTGAGTGAATGTAATAGCCCTATCTGCTTCATTATGGGCTTTAAAGACAGGATGAAATGAATGAAACAAATACACCTTTCTGGTGTAACACACTGAAGGGCTAACATAAGCCCTGCAGTGTCAAAGGGGGAAAGAACAAAGACAGAGAACAAGAAAGAAGACAAACCGCATGGAGCCACATGACCCAAACATACTCCCTAAAGGCAGTATTTAATGCTGTTGTTAAGATTAGACTGATAAAACTGCTTGGTTCAGAGAAATATTGTGGTCATGGTCATAGTCACATGGTTCCACAAGGTCTGTTTGAGTATTCGCACCCTTGTCTCTACACGTACCATCCTGCACCGTCCCTGGTTGGAGGGGCCTGTTGATGTGCACCAGTCCAGCAGCTCCTCTATGTCACACATCAGCAGCTGAGCCTTACTCAACACTGCAATGGCATTGACACAAAATAAAAAACAGAAGTAGTCAACACCTCTACTATCCACATTACATTAGGTAAGTAAACAAACTTAAGGGATTGTTCAAGATTTAGGGACTTTTGAAGCCAGTGCTGCTAGCTACTTTCACTGGAAAAGAGTTGGCAACACTGAGCTGGGTTTTTCCAGTTGGATCATTTTTAAAATCGAGTTTACTCTTTCTAGTTTCTCTAACGTTATCTATACTAAACTTAGTTGAAGTGAAACAGTCACCTCATGTCACTGACTATGTTAGCCTTAAATCAAGACTGATGTCACACCTAAAAACATTACAAACCTGCTTTAGACTGTGCAGAATAAGGAACATACAAAAAAAATGATGATTAATCATATTTGGAAAGGAATACAAGAAAAGTTTTACACTGTAACTGAAAAGTGTTTTACTGTCTAAGAGACTAAGAACAAAGCCAAACTAGTGTGTGTCACAGTCACAAGGAAGTGAGTATAAACACAATATTTATTGAGGTGACATATGCAAGTGTTGGGCTTACATTCACGAGTCTTTAAGATGCAAATCTTGGGTTCCTCTTGACATGTCATGTCACTGATCTTTGCAACTGCCTCCACAGCCAAAGCAGGGTTTGTATTTCACACTTTTGACTTCTATGCCCTATGGAGTGATTAATATAGCACATTTATGAATTATGGGGCAATACAATTAATATAGAAAAAATATACATTTCAATACCTGTGAATATGATAAGTGGCAAAGTGGCAAAAAGTAGCGTAACACTAAGTTGTCAGTTATAAGAGTACATTAACTTTAGTATTAGTATTATCTAAAATAAATGTGACATGTTGGCTAAGAGTGAGATTTGCATGGTACACACACTTTAACGGTCTGCCCAGCACAACCACTGTCTGCTGGTTAATGTCATACTCATGTTTTTCTCTCACTCCCCCAACACAGATTTCTCAAGACTCACATGAACAAAAATATCAATGAATAATTAAGAGATGAATCTTTCTTTCAGAGTTAATGAATGGTCCAAACAGTTGAGGAATCCATAGTGTGTCAAATCATTAACCAGTTATACTGGTGAATTTAATCCAGTCTGTATACTTACTTTAGTCTAGTCTGAAGTATTTAGATTCAATCTGAAAGGAAAGTCCTGCGTGTTGAAGATATGCCACCAGGAACACACTTTGTTGCTCTTCCTGTTGGTATTTCCAGTGACATCACATCATTATCAATAAATGAGTTTTAAAAAACACTGCAGGTTTACGATTTGAAAAGTCATTCATCATCTGCCATCTCCTATTTCTCACCTATAGTACTGAAGGAAGAGGTCTAACTCAAAGTCCAGAAGCAGTAGCAGTCAGGAGGGGCTGCATGATGTTAGTGATCAGCCTTTCTCAATAGCTTGACTGCTTGGTTATCTGTAGCTGTGTAGGAAAAAGACATCATGGTGACATACGGTGACACACACTGTGTGTCTAACGATGTTGTCTGGGTTGAGAATACTGACAAGTTCACCAAACATTGGCCTTAAGTCTGGTAATTAGTCAACAGTGAGCTAGCTAACGTTAGCTAGCTGGGATTTATAGCAATGTAGATAGCTACAGTAGTAGTTAGCTAAACGTGGTAGTTATACATTGTTGTAAAGTTATGTCCAAGCTCAATAACGACATATAACGTATATAATAATATAAACCTGAGTTTTGTCATATTAAAATAAGATTATTTTTTTATTTATTTTTCAGTCAGTGAGAAATTAGCATGCTTATGATTTGGCAGTGCCAATAAAGCTAGCTTAGCAAGTGGGCAAATACTGGCTAAGCTAACATTATAAAGTTAACAGTCCTATCTACCATTAAAGCAGATAGCTAACTTAACAATTACCGGCAGCTTGGTTACTAAACAAGTAGCGTGAGCTAGCATGTTAATGGGCAGTATTTGCTGGTTATCATACAGAAATTGTTCAACGTAAGCTATTTTCATTTATTTGATTTGTATCGGTGTTTACTCGTCGCATCTTCTTTTGCTCCACTACGTTATGAAAAGTGTAACTAATGTTAAGCAGCGAGCTAGATGGATTGCTAAAGCTACCTCAGTCAGATTAGAGATCAAACAAGATTCATACCTCACCAACTAATGTGGGCCTTGATGACCCTTTTACTCTGGCCCCACCATCAGGATATATTATTAGCTTGTAACGTTACATAGGAACATCAAACGGAGTATACTGGAGTATACCAGCTAGCTAGACGCAACAGTTTTCCTATAATGCCACTTTCCCTCGGGTCAGTTTGTCAACTCTATAACGTTACACTAACTAGCTTACCGACTGAAACTCTTCACTGAAGGCTCTGCTTTATTTCAATCAAATAAGTGTATTACTCTTTCTCAACTGTTTTAATTCAGTAGAGCTTCCATTTCTTTTACACGTTATCCAACTAAATAGCGTTAATCGCTTTATCTGCCTCTCCAGCGTGCACAAACGAGAATGCGACGAGTTGTATCATACTTATAGTTACATCGTGCGTTTATTTTGAAAGGACTTCGGCAGTCAAGTGACTCCCGGAAGTTTTTGTTTCCTCACCTGTCAGTTCTGACACGGTGCGAGAGTCCAGCGTCGTCTCTTTGTTTTTCTCCGAGAGACAGGTCTTCTTTTGTCAAGAATAAATGATAATCCTGCGTGGCCGACTGACACCTAATTGAGGACAGCATCTAACACGGTTAGTGAGACTCGAAAGTGAAGAATAATCGACTGCTTTTGCTTCACCTAGCCACAAATAGCCAGGAGACGTTAGCTATGAGCTAGCTAACTGTTATCATCAACAGATCGATCATATAAATCACGGGATCTGTTGATACGTGTTTCATGTTTATCTAGGTCATTGTCTGCTTTGTGTTATTCATTCTGAAACCTATTTTAGAACTGCATGTCAGTGTGTTTCGTCGGTTGTCAACAATGCTCACGGAAGCTAACACCATAACGTTAGCATCGCATACAACGAGAGTCATTGATTGTTTACATCCTAATTATGGCTGCTTTCAGTGCCTCTTTGAACGAAATAAGGTCTCTTCGTTGCTGTCGTTTCCCTGTAAGCCACTAGCTCGAACAATTTTAACCGGGGGGAGTCTAACGAAATGACATTGCTATTCGTGCCTTGTTTTGGATTCACGTTGACTTTCGTTTTGACTTGCTGGGGTCGCTTTCGATTTCATACCGTTTTCTGAAGTCGCTCTTTAAAGTCAGCGCCGCTGCATTTGTGTTTTTCTTGGTTTGTATCCACGACATGGATCAAAGAGCATGTCTAGTTATTCTCCCGAAACTTATTTTTCTACAAGCTTCGGCCTTCGGTGTTAAAAAACTTGGCTCCTCAGTGTTTGCTGCATCATTGCATGCTGACATCATCAACCAGCGTTAGCTGCACTGTCTCTGCTGCCGAGCTAACGTTACTCTAAACTACAGGATCAAGGAGGGTGTGGGGATCAAGGAGGGTGGGGGGTTAGGTTAGTTTTAGATACTGTCTGTTTCACCTAGCTTGGCTGGATTGCTTAATTTCTTAAGTCTGTTACACGGGCCTGTAACAACAGGTTAGTGGGAGTCCCTTTTCTCCTCTGTACCTGTGTACAATCAAAGTTCACCTTTGTATTTAACACTTTTTAAAATATTTTCCCACTAATACTGTGTTTTTTATGTAGTGTTTCATTATTGGGCTACAGGGCAAGCAGCCATGGATCCAAAGCCATGTGTCTAAAGTACAATGGACACAAATGTACCTGATATCACAAACTGCCAGTCTCTCCTCACAACAGTTTTATAGACCTCACATAGACTTATAGATCTGACATTGTTAATAACCCCACTGCAAATGCGCTAGTGCTTTTTCATTAAAATGATTAGATGTTTTTTTATTATACGCATTTACTCTCATCTACATTTGCATCTTACAACATATTTTAAACAAATTAGTGAAAAGACTGCTCAAATAAGCCACAGACTGAAGTTTGCTTGATGAGGAGGAGACAATTTTTAAATTAGTCACTGTTTCCTTTTGAAACCAGACTAAGCTACATATATGAAGTGCTGTTGCCTAAGCTTTATATGATTGTGCTTGAATTCTTGTGTACATACCTTACACTTCATGTAAGCTGTGTGTCATAGCTAAACAGGTTTGGTTTTCAACAGACAGCTACAACAAACCAGTTTCTTCTGAGAGGTGACGTTGATCTGATTCAAACAAAATCATCTTCTCTCCTCCTCTTTTTTTGCATTTGTTGCTCTAAACACTTCACGTCTGGTAGCTCTTTCCTCAGGAAGTGATGTTTTATACATTTCCTGCAGCAAGTGTTATCAACCGAACAGAGTTACAGCACTGGGACACTGTTTGATTGCAGAATGATCTGTTCGATATGTAGCACAAAACTTAGCAATGGCCAACTATCCCCTAACATGTCACAATAATGTGCAGAAAGTAGTTACAATGCTATTTAACAAGCCAATGTATCAGAAACACAAAGCTATACAAATGCTTAATAACTGTTAAGTTGTCAAACCAAATGGTACTTCATTTAATCCAGTCATTTTGTTGTAACAGAGATGTATTACTTTGAAAATGACACTCTTCCTTCATGTCATCCCCAGGTCTTCTATCTGCTACAGTGTAGGCCTGTGCAGGCATGGAGCCCCTGGCAGTGGATGATGACATTTGCATCCTTAAACACGAGACGGCCTACACCGCCACCGGCGAGAGTCCTGTGTCGGTGTGTGCCGGCGATGAATCCGTTGCTTCCCACTTTGCCCTGGTCACGGCCTATGAGGACATCAAGAAGAGGCTGAGAGACACAGAGCGAGAGAATACCTTGCTGAGGAAGAGGGTTAAGCAGCTGGAGGATAAGGTATAGATGTAAATGAAGAGGTGATGTTGGGAGAGAAAGAACATACTGCTGCATATCCAATTTAGAAAGGGTGTGCTGTTGACAAAGATGGATGAAAACAGTTTTTTTTTTTTTTTCATTTTCCAGGACATCAGAATTATGGACAAACAAAATGCTCAGAGAAAGTTTAGAAAAAGTCAGCAGATTCAACTGCAAAATATTTGCCTCTGGGAGAGTCTGCATGCCAGCATCATTAATATTGTTGGCCTATAGTCAAAGCTATAAAACAATGAGAAATAAATCGTCTCTGTCTAAAAACAGAGAGGGGGTCTGGAAATGTATGGTATTGCCAAACAATGTGTTGGAGCACTACACTTGGCTCCTGAAATTGGATTTAAAAACAAAGGATTCAGTACAATACAGAGAGAGCTATTTAAACTGGACGGGTCTTAATACAGATGGTAGGCTGAAGTGAAAATGCTGCTTCTTATCTGTTTTAGTTTTATCTGCTGCAGCATTTGGCCCATCAAGATAGGGTGCGGTTGGAGGAAAGTAACTTCCTACCACAGATATGTGAATTAAATGAAATTGATTTCTCCTCCCTTCTCTTGTCTTCTTTGTGTATTCTGTCTCCACTGTAGCTCTTCCGGCCAGAGGCTCCTCCATCAGAGGGTCCCCAGTATGTGAACAAGGCCTTCAGTGCTTACCGAGGTATCTATATAGAGAAGGAGGACCTGCAGATGGAGCTTAACAAACTGGTGCGTTTACTGATTAATTTGTATCTTCCTCAAACTCAGCCTGGCACAAAGATCACGTATGTTGCAAACATAAAAACACTGCATATTGTAAGTATAAGCAGAGTAAAGAGTAAATAATTCTTTTGCTGTAATTTTGATGCAAGACTTAAATAGAAACACCAAATGTATGATGATACCGTTACACAAATACAGCACAGGTGCACCAATCTTGCCCAGAGCCAAGAGAGAGAGTTTGATGCATTGGTATGAAAGCTGACTCTCCCTTCATCTTCCTCCCCCCTCGTTTTTACTGTCTCCTCTCTTTCTGTATCAGAAAAAGGAGAAGAGCGAGAGTGAGAGGTTGCTGACGGAGCAGCTCCAGGCCAAAGAGCTGGAGCTGCTTCAGCTGAGGACAGAGATGGAGACCAGCCAAGGTACAGGTAGAGCACACAGGGTTGCCTTCTACTACTGTGTATAACAGCCAAGCACTATTTTGTACTTCCTTGTAGTACCTTCTTACTTCAATGAGATGATATTAAACGTTTATGTGTAAACATTTCAATAACGACATCTGTGGGGCAAAGCAACACTACACTACGGTGTAAAAGCTGAAGTATGAGGGGTGAAAGGTAATTAAATACGTTTACGGAAGTACTGCACTTAATTGCCATCTTGCGATACTTGTGCTTTACTTGAGTATTTTCCATTTTACGCTGCTTAATACTTCTACTACACTGTACGTTATTTATGTTAAAGATAAGCTGTAGTAGGGACTTTTCCAGATCAAGATTTTCTGTACAAAACGTGGTAAATTGATAGAATATGATGCTTTTGTAGATTTTACCAGCCCAAAGCATCGAAATTAGTTGAAATAAACTGCACCTCAACTAGCTACAACAAACTGTTTACACATGAATACATCAAATGAAATAATCTGATTTTAAAAAGTAATTATATAAGCACTTTTATTTTTGATAAGGTTTGTACATTTTATACTTCTCAAGTAAATTTTGACTGTTGCTGGATTTAAAATATCGTTCAACCATTGTGCAAAACCATTTTTTAGCTTTACATGTTTAAGTGTATTGCTCTGTATTTAAATGCATTACCTTATCTCGCCAAGTAACTGATCCGTTGTTATTGCAATTAATATCCAGAAAATGTCACTTATAATGGAAAACATCAGCAGTTAACATTTCCAAGTTCAATCGTTCTCTTTTATTGTGTGTGTGTCCGTCCAGTGATGAAGAGCCTGAACAGCCCTCAGGACTACTGGCAGGTGGAAAGTGTCAGCACTGAGATAAAGATCCACAAACTGCAGGAGGAGCTGGAGAGGGTGACACTGGAAAACAGTAGGCTGCTTGAGAGAAGTGGGGTAAGTGAAGGTGGGAGGAAAGAGCTGAAAAGAGAGAAGATAATTTAAAAAAAAATGTGGACAGGGAAAAGAAGGGGTGAGATAAGAGGGACTGGAGAGAGCAGCGCTGCTCGTGGAGAGATGCGGCGTAACTAGAGGAGAGGAAAGGTGTGGAGGAGAGGTGTTAGGGCAGAGGGAGACAGGGTGACACTAGGAAACAGTAGTGGAGAGAGGTGGGCAGGGATGGATATACTTGAACTTAAACAGGGTCAAAAGAGAGAAACAAATAGAAAAGGGAGCATGGACTGAAGGGGAGCGGAGGCGTCCTGAGTTATGTTCTAATAAAACCCACAAAAATACTAAACACAACTTCAGACACCACCTCCGCTCTCTATTGTGTCTAACTTAATGTTTAACACTTAATGTTTTAGGAGGAACCCCATGGCCTTAACGGACCAGTCTTGGACCAGACCTGTGACGCAAAGTATAATACAAGGTAAATAGTTTTATGAATATCATATTATCAGAGTGGACTAAAAATGGCAAAGCAAATAGACACTTAAGCAACGGTAAATAAAATGATGATCCTTCAGATAGTGATAGTCATCATAAGCAACCATGAGTCTAAACAACAGAGGAATAAAAGCTTCAGTATTATTTTCTTACTTGACATAAACTTGCTTCTCATGCAGCTTTTTAGTTTGAATTTATTTACCCTAATGTAGACTCTTGAACTTTTTAATGCCAATCTATCTATCTATCTATCTATCTATCTATCTATCTATCTATCTATCTATCTATCTATCTGTCTATCTTTAGACTGTAAATGCAACAAATATCATGACTTCAGATGATGTGTTTTACATCATACCGAGGCCTAATGTTGAATGAATTCAGTTGCTTCCTCGAGAATTAGTTCAAGCACAACTTAGGCATGTATTCTGGCTAAAACACCGCAATGAGCATTAACATTTGCAGGAAAATTAGTGACACAAGGAGCAAGTTTGGGACAAATGGCATGAGTGAGATTACACTGGTTAGATAGGTGTATTGTTAACACATGGGCATGTCTCCCTGACATCCTGCAGTGTCTGCTGGTGTTGTAATTGCCCCATTCGGCCACTAGAGGAGGGTGCAGCTTTATACATTTTTAACTCTGCATAACAGCCTGTGATATGCAGATAACCTCAGAAGTACCATGATCATCTCCAGCTAAACTCTTGACACGTGTCCATTACAAATAGTTTCAATTTGCACTCCAGCGTTTTATTGTATACAGAGTCGAGAGCGTATGGAATCACCCTCTAGCTACTTTTTTAGTGAAGATAATCTCCTGTAAATTAGCATCTCCTCGCATTTCATGAGGAAAATTCTGTTTATGGTGCATTATAATTGTTTCACGTGTCAGCAGTTTTCATATGGTGTTAGTTTTTAGCAGCACAAAAAGCTTCAGTTTTTCTCTTCAGGTTTTTTTTTTTTCAGGCAGGTGTTTGAAGTTAACGCAAAGTGTTGATGAGATTTTGCACCTTTACATAAGGTGTGGATAGGACAGTTTGTAGGTGTTGCCTCCAATACCTCCACCTTTTTGGTCTGTAATGCAGCTGATGTTGCTGGGTGGTTTAGAATTTAATCCAACAATAAGTTTGTCTTTTGGTGTCAAGAATGGCATCATTGTCAGTGTAGGGAAGCATTTTTTTTTCCTTTGCAAGTCACTGAAATATAGCCTAAATATGCCTTATGTTGGTATGTGATTATGCTTAACACCTGTGAAACTCCTCTGTGCCTTTAAATCAGCACAGTTTTGAATGTTGCAAAGAAACATAGCGTATAGCAGAATCACAGTTATAACAAAGAAACAAGCCTCTTCAGGAATTTATGTAATTTGCTAAATAGATTAGCTTCTGTGATTATATATCCCACAAACTTTGACCAAATTCACATCCTGTGTGTCAATTTTACATCTTGGAAAGTCAACAAACAGGTGAAATTAAACGTTACTTCTGTTTAAAGAAAGGACAATCGCACAAAACGTCTTCCTTTTTTAATTATCTATGAATGGTACCCCAGTGAAAGTTTGACGTACAGCATGCCACACAACTTTACGGTCTTTACCACATGAGATGTTCTCTAACAACACAGGCTGTAAACAAAATGTCTAAATGAAATGTGTTCCTGCAGGGAGAGGAGCATGCAGCAGACGTACGAGGCTTTGTGCTGCGAGGTCATTCATCTCCATTCAGAGCTGAAGCACCAAACGGGCCTGATTAGAAAACTCAGGCCACTCATCAGTGAGACAAGACAAGGTGAGCACACACACACACACACACACACACACACACACTAACATGGGGACACTCAGGGTTGTGCCATTTGTTGTTGTAATATAAATCATTCCAACTTTAATTTCTGTGCTGGTATCAGTATATGTGATAAACCAGCAGCATTGCTCCTATTCTGCCTTTTCACAGCTCTAGTATACAGCATATACACCCTTACAGCAACTTCTCACAGGTTATCACTCATTCACTGCAGTGAATGCAGTTACTTATATGTCTTCCAGACTAGTATAAATATTCTTATAAAAAATGTGCACAAGTGTCACAAGTGTACCTGTACATTTACATCCGTACATTAGGTCTGTTGTACATCAACACAATGAGGAGCTCCCATCTCTAGAGAAGCTGTCTATGCTTCACTTAAAGAATGAAACCTTCACTTTGCCTAGTCCATAATGCTTTTGAGGAGGCTTTCAGTTTGAAAGTGCCATAAAGATTATACTGGACTGAATGATAAGCAGAGAAGAAGACAATAAATATATGACGTTAGAGACTGTATATCAATGCTGAGCACAGCCAGCCAGTTCAGTTCAGTTCATCTTTACTGTCCATCGAGAGGAAATTTGGTTTGCAGTAGAAAACACAAACATACAAGAGGACATGGGACATTAATCACAACAGTTACAGCATAAAAACAGTCCAAGTTGCATTTGTCCGTTAAAATCATTGTAGTGGTAGCCATGATAAAGTGCTGCTGAGCATTTAGTCAAGTCAAGGTGTAGTGCAACTTCAGTGCTTTTATTACACTAGGAACAAATGAAAATGTAAACCTGTTGCTTATTACCCTGGGGGACCTCTGTCTCTGCCCAGAAGGGAGAGGAACAAAGAGTGGATGGTCAGAGCTGGCTAACATCAACCGTGCCTTACGCAAAATGTGTCCGGCTTAGATTTCTGCTTTAGAAAGCTGCTGCGTGCCAGTCATCATTACCTGAAGGAAAGAAAGAAATATCCTGAGAAGATTGTGCTTATTTAACCAACCTGACATTTGAAAATGTGTCTTTAACCTGTGTGTCAGATTTTTGAGTAAAGTGGCTGGAATTCAAACCCTGCCTCTCTACACAGGAACTAATGTGGCTAACATCAAGCGAAAGAAGGGGGTTACTACTGCCTCTCTTCTGTTAAAGGAAGGCTTTTCTGAGAAGTACTACTTACTGAGAAGATTTCTCCTGCTGCTCCTTGTTGCAATTTGTATGAGGGTGTGATAAGACTGTGGATATTATCAAAGTACTCAAACACTTTGATCAAGGACATCATGAAATAGTGTGTTCTGCCTCTCCCCTCCCTCTACCCTAGGAGAGATTACCTCTGTTGTCGATTCACTCCGAGTGTCAGAGGAGGAGACTAGGAGGTGAAAATTAGAATGAAATATGGCAAGAAAATAAATCTTGGCCTATTTATTCCGCTGAATAACAGGGTAATCCTGTAACTTAGATGAGACAGATGGAGAAATAAGGAAAGCAGGAGTGGCAAAGAAAGGGAGAGATGAAGGAGGGGGGTGAGCTATGTATTTATTCAGTCATATTGTGCATCTGTATTCTTCTAATGTTCCTCCTTTGGAATCACTTTTATTCAAATCCTAGACTCAGGAGACCCTCTTGTGGAAGAGCAGCAGGGAGGGATGGATGGATAGATGATGTGTGGATGGAGAGATGTAGAGGAAAAAAGCAGGAGATTCTCATTTAAACTTTATTATTCGCTCAAAATGATGATTTGGTAGCAACGCAGTGGTGTGTGTGTGTGTGTGTGTGTGTGAGATTAGGACATTGGATTTGTGTATTGATATGCTTTGTATGGAACAAAAGTGTGCAGAGGTGTGTTTGATTAGTTCTGGTGAACAGAAACTAATTACAGCATTACTGTGGATATTTACCGATGCACAGGTAGCAAACGTGATATTTACATGACGCAGAGGTTTTTATTGTACAATACGTCTAGCCTGCTCTGCATGGTGCGAGGTTTTACTCTGTTTTTGCACGATGAGGCCTAGACTATTATCTAGTAAGGGATCAAAAGGCTTGTTGAACGCACCTTTGAATTCTTGAATCCTGTTAGAAACCTAAGTTTAATCCACATGTAAATAAGTACAGAGGTGTGATCATGGTGCCAAATACAAAAGACCTTCCCGTTCCCGTAAGAGAAGGTGGCTTCATTTAAGCTGCCAGCTGCATTTTACAGACATGACGTAGTTAAAAGAAAACAGTTTTCACACACACTTCTCACCACGTTATACATAGAAAAATGGAGTAAAATTAATCTCATCTGAAGGCACCCTCAAGTGTTTTTTCTGTCAGTTGTTTGTCTACTTATAAAGGATGGTAGTAAATGTTCAGTGCTAGTCATTTCTGATATACAGCTTTTAATAATACAGATATGTCTACTAAATTCAGTAGTTAATGTCAATGATCAACTCTTCAGACATGAAGAATACATTGCTGAATTCTCCTTCAGTGTTTCACACCCATAATCTGTTGTGCTCTATCAATGTGTCTACAGTTGAAGTTGAAGTGCACTCAAATTGAACTGTTTGCCAAATATTAAGGTAGTGAAAATCTTTTTTTCATTCTCATTCAGACTGCCTAAATAAAAAACTTAATATATACTTTAATCAGGCAATAAGTGTTCAATAAGTGAATAAGGAAATAGAACGAAGAATCAGTGTCGCCATGTCCCCATATCAATGAAAGTAATTCATAATATCATTACCAATAGCAAGGACAGTCAGATATTATTTTTAATTTGGAAATACAATGTAAATATTGTCAGGCTCTCATAAATATTTTTGCAGCAATTTATGTGGTAACATCCAACTTTTCTTGCTTTCATCCTCCCTCTATCCTTCACTTCACCCAACCCCTCCACCCACCTCCCCCTCTAGCTGCCTCAACAGTTCCAGTTCAGTGTCTGGACGATGTGGAAAAGAACAACCACCACACAGTTCCTCGGGCATCAGTGCCTCGCCCCCCCAGTGCACCCCCGCTCCCCTCGTGCTCCGGCCGCCCCTGCCCCCCCGTCGGCGGGCCGTCGGGCACCCTGCTGCCGGACAGCCTGCGGGAAGACTGCTGGTACAATGGGCCCTGGCCCTCCCAGAGCTGTTCGGGAGAGGCTCTGGTCGGCGGCGACACCTGCTCTGTCGTCCTGCCCCCGCCTCCCCTGAACCAAGCCTCCCTGGATGACAGCTCACGGTCCTTCCCCAGCCCCCCCAAACCCAGCGACGCCATGTTCTGGGAGGGACACTCTGCTGCGTCCAACTCCTCATCCTCTATTGGAAACTGCGGCCCCAGGAGCCCTCCCAATGCCGAGTGGGCCAAGCCCTATTGAGAGCAACTTTAATGGGAGACTAGATGATTAAATAGTGTGTGTAATTGGATGGAAAATAAACAACTGGAAGAACGAATGGACTCTCCAACCCTGCCACATAGCTACCACCTAACCTGCCTTAAGTTGATAAGACCACTCCTCTGGGCTGGACTGCACTGGACCTGCTGGTTGAGGGAACGAACTGAGTTCCAGAGGAGGCCTTTTTGAGGTATAGACTCTGTAAACTCATTACTCTGTTGTCTCTGCACACCGCATCGGTGAACATATCGGACTTTGCAGAGGAACATTTGAGAGACCCTCAAGCAGAATAGTTTGTCGGTGTGTGAGTGTCCTTGTATGCACATGCATAAGTGTGTGCAAGCATGCATACAAGCAGTTTTATCTGTGTGTGTGTGCATATACACACATCAGCGTGTGCCTGTGTGTGCAGATCAGTGTGTGGGCATCTTTGGCCTGCCTGTATCTGTATATCATCATAATAAACCTAACAGGGCTCAAAGGGCCTTTTTTCTCCATTCGCTGTGGCCAGTGATCACCGGGGCCACAGCATTGTACCAGAATTTGTAAAACTGTACTCCCTCCAATGCAAGTGTTTTTACATTTGATCACTGTAAAGTATACAAGGTATGTAGTCCCATGTACATCTCTTGTGTGAAGGTGGTGTGTAGGTATGAGGACTTGATAGTTATGGTAGACTTACAGTAACTGTAGGATAATCAGATTTGTGTTCAAAATTTTAACAGCTACCAAATAAGTTTTTTTTCCCCTCAAAATTATTTTCATTATGGATCAATATCAAAGTAAGCTTACCAAATCATTTTTGAATGCACTTACAGTATTTGGATTTTTGAGGATATTGTGTAATGAGTAAATCATTTTAATCTAAAAAATGTATTGCTTTCTGAAATAAAACACTGCACCCTCACTGGCACCTGAAAACTGTTTACACAGAAATATCACAACAAGAACAAGCCTCCATAAAACCTGCCTGTTATCACATTCAGTTGTCTCAGAACTAGACAATATCTGTTGTTTTTTCTCAGTTGTAAAGGGACATGTAAGATGTTTAACTTTTTTTATTATTTAAGGGACCCGTAGGAAAGGCTTCACACTCCCCTGTATTTGAAACCCTGATTAAGTTGGAAACCTGATGAAGTTTGTGGAGATTTTGAACTCTAGAAAATGTATCTAAACTCTGTACTGTGCTGATGTTAATCTATGATACATTTGTTTTGCAGTATGAGGTAAGTTGTTGAGTGAGGAGGGAAATGTCTCTTTGATTTCTCTGTTTAAGCCAGACGAGTATACACAACTGAAGGATGTACAAAAGAAAACACATTATGAGTAGAATACAAAGATACACAGAGGGAAGAATGTGCATATCTGTATAAATGTATGTGGTGGACTTCAGTACTCTGCCAAACGCAGTTTTGCACTCCGAACCATCGGTTTCGTTTTTGTTCTCCCCAACCCCCAATGACGTGTATAAGAAGCGTCTCCGATGGTGGCAAGACAGTAAGTCCATAAACCTGAAGAAATGTGAGCTGTGACGTGACAAATAAGTGCACAAAGCACAAAGGCCCATGGTTGTTGAAGAGACTTTTTTTGTTTTTTTTTCCATTTTCTTCAGTCTGTTTCATAACTGTGGTCTTTTTGTTCATTTTTAAGAAATGTTATTTTACAGCAGTAGTTTCATACTTCTGTAAGCGATTTGCAAACCAAAATGCAATGTACAGTAGATATGGATTATATTTTAGATTTACTGCACTTCAGACTGTTTGTAAATATGATCAATTAAACAAAGGAAAGGAAGTGACTGTGTGAAGTTGCTGTGTCTCTATTCATACTTTTAGCAATGAGGATGCGTGGTCCAATTTAATTCAACTGGAGGACATCAAGCTACTTAACCACTGAAGCCAGTAAGTTTTTTTGTCTTGACATTTTTAAAACATTTATACTTTATTTGTCTTGTGTAGCAACATTCTCTTAAAACCCGTATATCATAATTTTCTATTAAGAGAAAAAGTAAAGTCAACTCTAGATGCACCAAAAGTTCTTAACGATCCAAATATGTTTATATATTCATTTTTTAATGTTCCTCCGATTAGGTGTTTCCTTGTGTCAGACAAACAATTTGTGGACTGTGAAAACAAGATGTTTTTAATTATCTTGGTAGGAGCGCTGTCGACCACTTGTAAAATTACCTAAGAGAAGAGCAAAAATAAGTAAACATTAATGAATCTAGAAATCAACGGCGACTGACAGAAGAACAAATCGTGGCTACAAACAAATATAAGTGGACCTCTGTTCCAGTGTCTTGAACTGCAACAGATCAATTCCTACTGGCCATCACAAGGCATCCACCCTACTGCTGAAACAATTCATCTACTAGATGATTTTCAGATTTTATCAACTAATGGTTTAAGTATCCATTAAAATGGGTACCTACTACCTCCTGCCTTGTTTACAACTATAAGTGCTGCATAGGTATAGATTTTTAATAATCTCAAATATATGGCCAACCAACAGCTGTGGAGTCACTTCAGCTGTCACCAAAAAGAGAACGGGAGAAAAACCGTCAACGAACCAGGAGATAAATATGCTTTATATTACCGGTATGTACGACAAGGATACCCCATTACAGTAACTCACTGATACTTTTACTCATCAAGTGCCATTGTTGGTTCTGTGGAAATATAGAACAAATTGTGAATTGTACATTCATGAATATTTAATGTTAATGTGTCTAATTTACCACACTGATACACACTTTACTATTACTGAATATTTTTATTTACAAAGTCACATTTCATTGCATATGTCACATGATCACATGTTCAATGCTTAGTGGGAATGACAGATGTCTCTTACATTGTAATAAGTATTGTATAAGTATCTTGAAATAACTTTTTGTTAGCAAGGCCTTTGACTTCCTTCTGCAGATGATTTACCAAGCTGTAGGACCAAGCAAAGGCACCAAACCAGACACTTCACTACCAGCAAGATACTGAGCATCCCTCAGTTTATGACTGCACAACTCCAAAGCCGAAGCTCTGCACTGTAATGAAGATCTTCCAGGTTACGGTACAGGTATGTGACTGCATGATCAGATCTTTCCATATATTCTGATCAATAATCTCAATGCTAAACGTAATATAAATGCTGCTGATTCAAATAAAGTCATTTGTTGGAGAACATATTACAAATATACACAAAAACTCATGTTATTTTGATAATGTACCACTCTTGCATACCAAACAAATTTCATTCACTCCACAGATTTAAATAAAAAGCACAGGCTTGTGCCTTTAAGATTGATAAACCGTGCCAGATGACCATGTATCCTGGGTGTGCAGGACCTGGAGCTGGTTCTGAGCAAAGCCTCATACTTTTACCTTCAAAAGGAGGGAAGTTGTTTGGGTGTCATGTTGTTTATTACATGCTAGTTGGGAGTTTTTGTTTCCTGTTCTTTGCTGCGACCCCCGTCCTCTCAAACTCCAGTTTCTCTTGGATGTACTCCTGCTTACACTGCTCAAAGAACGCAGGGTCCTTGTAGCTGGTGGAAGACAGAAGGTACATTATTTTTTTCACAGAATTAATGCAGCCTAATATGACTCACTTTGACGGTGATAATATGGTTTTGAGACTACTGGGACTTGAGAGAGGGCACAGTAAGCCCATGTAAAAGATGGTGGCGCAGTAACACCACCTTACTGGCGAATGTTGCAGAAGAAATTGCAAAATACTCACTGTATCGTCAGGCATTCCTTCAGCGCTGCGTTCTCCTCTCGACACCTGAACACCATGAAGAAACCAGCGTCTTTACAGCAGTGGTTGAAGGCTGGAGGAAGGTGGAGAGAGGGTAAAATCAGCAGAAAAAGAGGACCAGGCTCAACACATAGCTTCAAACATATAAATATTAGATTTTGTTTCAAATATATCAACATCCTACCTTTCACAGTATACTATTTGATCCCACACAACAAGCACAGACAAGAAATCAAGTAGACACAAGCAAACCACAATGGGCCTCATCTTAGCACTCCAATCACAAGAAGGTCATGGCCATAGGTCATGTTGCCGACCCTCTTATTAAACTGTGAACAACAGAGTGTAAAACTGAATTTCCCCACTGTGGGAAAAAAAAAGGAAATTCTTTCTTTCTTTCTAAACTGATACCCATGTTTCCCCGTTGACACAAGGACTAAACATAGCTGTACGGGCCACAGAGTGGTTGGTATCAGTGGTCGGTAACACTCCACCAGCTTGTATAAACAGGAGTTAAATACGGCATACGGTAGCATACGGTATACCAGTTACCGTTTTATCACATCCAGTTCCCTCATCTTGAAGTCAGTGGGTTTTTAGTTGGATGTCTGAAATAAGGTCTGTGGCTGACACAAGCTTAAGAGATTTTCATATTTTGTTCTACAATATAAAATATAACTAAATGAAACTACAAAACATCATCACGCAGACATGTCTGCCTTTACAGCCTCATTGTGTTTGATTACATTCATGCTTCAAAAATCAAAAAAAAAAAAAAAACATTGTTGAGATTATCTTGCTGAACAAAACATGTATCAAACATTTGTTTGCCACAGACCTTATTCTCTGTAGTAATCTGAAATCCAGTAGGAAAATGCCATTGGCTTTTTGTTGAGGGAACCAGTGCGACGCTTACTTCTGGATTCACTCAAAAATATGTCATTCCTGCACCACTGTATTGTGAAACCCTTAAAGCCTTAAATAATATAAAATCACGTTAAAAGGCAGAAAGCACAGAAAAAAGGTTGAAGCTAAGGTATGGGATGTGTACTTGTAGCCATGAGGGAATAAATAGCCAAATATGGAAAGAATTGGACTGGAAAATAATGATGAGATATTTCAATACACCTTGTAATATCTCTTTGTATGTCAAGGAATCCTCAGTAGCCTTGTGTTGGAGGAATTGTGGAAAGATAGGTGACCACAGATGTGTTTTGGGATTGCCCAGTAGTCAGGGGTTTTGGAAAACTGTTAAAAAAAAATGATAACTGTGAGCTGGAAGGAGGTGAAACAATAAGTCAGTGGATGCAGGGACTTAAACAGGTCTACACGATGGAACGACTAACTGTAAGCCTTCAAATGAAGATGAACATTTTTAGCCGATGATGGAACTGTGTTACAATATACCTGGATGTTAATTAAGTGATATAAGTTGTAATGGAATGAAAATCCTCTTGTCATAATTGATCCTGTCCAGCAGAAATGTCTGTAGTCCTATGTCAGGGAGTGTTTTATGCTCTATATTTTATGTTTTATATTTTATGTGTTTATGTGTTTCGTCAAAATGAAAAATAAAAAGTTCCAAAAAAAGGCAGCTTATTTAAAAACAATGCACATACAACATACCTGAAACAGTTCAAATTCAATTTACTAAATGTTTTTTATCTTTGTTACATCTCAATATCATCTGACCCATCTCAGTCACTGTACCCTACACAGGCTGCGACACAATGCAAAAAAAAAAAAAAAAAGCTATGCAATTTGATTAAACCATGTAAAATGAAGTGAGCATTAAATATGGCGAATGTCAACTGAAATACGAATGAAGAGCTGTTCCACGGCTGCGTCTCTGACATCATGCCCTGGCTAGTGCTGTATTCCAGATTAAACGTGCAAGGTCCTCGCTGTAAACAAGGTGTTGGAGTTAATTAAAAACACTGCCCTCCTATGTCCCCTTTCAAACAACTGACACCATAAATACCTTTAGCAGTGGCATCAGTATGGTTATCACACAGACACTTTCATCAGGATGCAGATGTGAAAAAAAGCAATGGCAAAACCAATTTAGAGAAGCAGAACAGTGCGACTAATCTAATCAGCAAACGTCTCATCCCTGTCCCATGGCACTAATAGAGGCTGCCTTTCCGATCACAGCTACACCAAAGGCAAGTCTACGAGACTAGCTTTATGTCAGAAAAGGCCCTTCTAAAGAAAGGTGTGATGCCACCTTCACATTAGGCTCTTTTGTTTGCAATTTTTAAAAATGCATTTGGCAGTTAGTAGAAAGCAGAAGCTAGGGGTTCGTACATTTAGGGAGACCTGGACCTTTAGAGCGAGATAAAGGGTGTGAACCTGTAATACATAATTAGTTCAAACAAAATATAGTGTAAGGATTCGAGCAAGATTCATGTGTTTCAGAATAATAAAATGAATTAATAATGACTCTAAAAGTTAGGGATGCACCAATCCGATACCAACTTCAGATAGGTATGAACGATATATATATAGATCTGATAAATCATCAGCCAATAATAGGAAATTTCAAATGATTTATAATCATCAGTATCATTTATTCATCCAATAATGAAAGCCAAAATATAGAAAAACCTACCTCACCCTCATGCATTCAAAGTAACAGAGCAGCATAACTTATCTAATATATCCCTTTTGCCTACAGACTAGGCAGCCTTACACTTAAGGTTCTATAAAAGCCTATATTTTTGTATTGACCATTTAATACAGTGACATGTCTGATTGGACAGATTATGTCCAAGCATTTAATCTTAACTCTGCTCTATAAAAAACAAAGTTTGCTGTTTGTTGATGTACTTTAATATAAAAAAAAAAAAGAGAGGAGAACTGTTTTTTTGTTTTTGTTATGTTAACAATAGCGACGTCCGTTAGATTTGGCTAGGTCAGAGCTATGACATCTGAAATCATCTACCTTAGGTGTGCATAATAAACTACAGGTTGTAGACTTTTTTTAAATACACAAATGTGACATTATCATGCATCCCTAAGTTCGAACCGAGTATTGTGACAATGGAGCCTATTTATTTATTTATGTATTAATTTAATAATAAATAACAGTTCAGTAAATGTACTGTACTATATATGTATTTATTTGTTACATTTTGTTTTACAAAGTTAGAAAAGTCATATTTGAAAAGGTAGTAGATGAGATGAAAGAAAGGTATTTTTATAAAATATGAGTCATTATATCCAGACAGTAGTGCATGAGACAGGTAATCTGAAAAAAAAAAATAATGTGCAGCGGTTTCCTCCGGTGTCCTGTTTAGCTGTAAAATGAGAAAGTTTGTGACCCGGCAGCCATGTTGAGATCTGTCAAAGAAGTACCAAGCACCACCCGCAAGCCGGATCACAGTCAATAGGAACGCTCTCTCTGAAATTACCTGTGATTGGCCAAAGGCTCCAGACATGGGATATATATTTTAAAGCCTGAAAACAGAGCCACGGGGAGGTGCAGGAGTCTACTTTTCTCTCAGACCATTTGAATTACAATATGTTGAAAGGTTATTATGGATTTTTTGCCCATTGATGCTAAAAATATTCTGCTTACTGCAGGTTTAAGTCAAGCCTGATGTTTCCTTACACATATAACAATGATTCCAGTCACTTCCACACAATGAGGCAAATGGCTTATTAATTAAACTATGGTATCGGATCAGTACTCAGTATACCCAAAACCCAGGTATTTTAGATGTAGGGATCCAGACACAGGCCTAATAAATCCAATTTACAGCTAAGTACAGTAGCTTTCTGCAATCAAGGCAAAAATATAACAGTAGCCAAGTGGTTGCTCATTGTATGTGGGTTGTTCAAATGGTTGATTCAGAAAGATATTGAAGAATCGACATGAATCATCAATGCAAAAGGAAAAATCATGTCAAGGTACAATAAAACTACAAAGATGTGTACAGGTCAGTAGTACCTGTCAAGTTCAACAACACATCTTACAATATACAGTCGTGAGGTGTTCAGAGGCATTTGTGCAGACAGCCACACAGGAAAACACACTACTAGATTTTTTTTCCCTTCTTTTGTAAAACACAATCATAGACACACATGCGGGAGCCTAGGCCAGCACAGACACAAACACACAGAATGAAGTGATAGAGGGCGGACATGAAGGTGTGAAAATGAGTGGGACGAGAAGCTAGTAATGTGAGGGGGTTTCCGCTACCCACACAGCCGCTGTCTGTCCCAACAACTTAGGCTGCATGTGCACCGTCTCCCCGTGTGAGCAGCACACGCCTGGCTCATACAGGCTATCATCAGATTTCGCCAAACCACAAAACCTAGTCATTATCCGGCTGATGTGTTGCTGCAGCAGACAGCAGTATTTACATGCAGATGAAGTGGCAACTGGTGTTGTGCCAACTAGCCTGCTCTTCAATTCAAAGAAATGAAAAAGGACTCAAGAAGTGGGTGTTCACGGTGGTGGGAAACAGCCAAAAAGAGTCAGAAGATTAAAAGAGACTGGCTAGAAAAAAGTCCATAGATGGAAGATATTTACAAAGCCTTCGACCCAACAAATGTAGTGTTGCAGATTGTGATCTACAGGTGTCACAATTATTTTTAAAAAACTATGAGGGTACCATTTGACAAAGAATAACATCAGTAAATGCCTTAATAATCCAACTGTAGTGTCAGAGACTTTTATGGTTGCAGTTGCAATTACATTAACACAACATATAGTGGAGGAAATAAGTATTTGATCCCCCGCTGATTTTGGCAGTTGTCATACTAAGAAATAAATTAACAGTCTCGGATTTTTATGGCAGCTTTATTTTAACAGTTATAGAAAGAATATTAAAAACAATATTGAGAAAATTACATGAAATGAAAAATAAAAATTAATTTGCATGTCATTGAGGGAAATAAGTATTTGATCCCCTAGCAAAACATGGTCTAATACTTGGTGGCAAAACCCTTGTTGGCAAGCACAGCTGTCAGACGTTTCTTGTAGTTGCTTACTAGGTTTGCACACACATCAGGAGTAATTTTCATCCAGTCCTCTCTGCAGATCATCTCCAAATCCTGAAGGTTTTGAGGTTTGCGCTTGGAAACTCGAAGCTTCAGCTCTCTCCATAGATTTTCAATAGGATTAAGGTCAGGAGACTGGCTAGGCCATTCCATGACCTTGATGTGCTTCTTACAGAGCCACTCCTTTGTTTCCTTGGCTGTATTTTTTGGGTCGTTGTCATGCTGGAAGACCCATCCACGACCCATTTTCAGTGTCCTGGCGGAGGCAAGGATGTTGTCACCCAAGATTTTGCGGTACATGGCCCTGTTCATCTTCCCATCGATGCGGTGAAGTTGACCTGTCCCCTTAGAAGAGAAACACCCCCAAAGCATAAGGCTCCACCGCCATGCTTGACAGTAGGGATGGTGTTTTTGGGGTCATATTCAGCATTTCTCTTCCTCCAAACACGTCGAGTTGAGTTGAGGCCAAAAAGCTCAATGTTGGTGTAATCTGACCACAGCACCTTCTCCCAGTGTCTTTCTGAGTCATTAATATGTTTGTTGGGCTTGAGACGGGCCTGGACATGAGCCTTCTTGAGCAGAGGGACCTTGCGCGCACTGCAGGATTTTAAACCATTGCATCTCAGTGTATTACCAATAGTTTTCTTGGTGACTGTGGTCCCAGCTGCCTTGAGATCATTAACCAGCTCCTCCCATGTAGTTCTCGGCTGATCTCTAACCTTTCTCATGATCATTGAGACCCCCACGAGGTGATATCTTGCATGGAGCCCCCAGCCTAGGTCGATTAACAGTCATGTTGTACTCCTTCCACTTCCGAATAATTGCACCAACAGTTGTCACCTTCTCATTCAGCTTCTTACTTATGGTTTTGTAGCCCATTCCAGCCTTGTGGAGTTCAACAACTTTGTCCCTGACATCTTTTGACAGCTCTTTAGTCTTGCCCGTGGTGGAGATGGTGGAGTATTACTGAGTCTGTGGGCAGGTGGCTTTTTATACAGGTGCCAATTTGGAACAGGTGTCTGTCATGCAGGTAATTACTTCAGTGAGATTAGGAGTATGTCAGTGGTCTGTGGGAGCCAACATTGGTCAAAGTTGGTCGGGGATCAAATACTTATTTCCCTCAATGACATGCAAATTTATTTTTATTTTTCATTTCATGCAATTTTCTCAATATTTTTTTAATATTCTTTCTATAACTGTTAAAATAAAGCTGCCATAAAAATCCGAGACTGTTAATTTATTTGTTAGTATGACAACTGCCAAAATCAGTGGGGGATCAAATACTTATTTCCTCCACTGTACATCATGGCCTGGAGTCATATTTTCTGTTACACTGTCTACTGTATGTACTAAATATAGTTGTAGAAGCACATATACTCAGCCAAAAAGTGAGGCGAAGAAGCAATTATAAGCAGACTTTGTGGACTCTAGCCTGGAGGTGAAGTTAAACAATAAATAGCAAAACATTAATGAACCTTATGTTCATAGAAGCTAAAACATTCAGGGGTTTCTAACATGCTGTTTGAATTTCTAGGCATTTCTTTGCAACAGCCTTCCAAAATCTACAATTTCTTGTAATTTCTCTGGAGGTAAAATGCAGACTATAAAACTAAACAAAACTGGAGGGTGGCAATATCTTATTGTGATGCTTAACTGTAATGAGAACTGAATATTATTAGAATCTACAATGATCACCATGGGGGACTAAATGCATTATCCTGGCATACTTCAGTGACTGCGCACTAGACCCATTGCTCACTCAGTATAATAAGGCTTTGGTACTACGAATTCCTAACCTTAGATAAAGTAGTAGTATTGTATGTATTTATTCTTTTTACCTTTTCTTAAACTTTTGTGTTCTTGAAAGTACAAACACTTTCAGTTTGCAGGGGTTTAGTAAATACACCTCTTAAATTAAAGGGATTCTGCAGAGGGACTTCATAAACTGGGATTTTTAATATAACTGATTTCCAAGCCATTATGTATTCATGTATTTAGCAGGTGAACTGAGTTACACAGAGGATGGAAAGAAAAGGAAAGAGAAGTATAGTGTTTTGAGGACCTTTCTACTGTAGATAATGTGCCAGTATGCCAGTAATATGTTTTGCGTACAATCATTTTTTTTTTATTGCATTTATAATGCATTCAATTGCCAGTTAATTAGGCACACCATGCTAAACGAATGCATGCATTACAACAACCCAACCATAAATCCTGCCTCCATGAAGCTCATAATGTTGATGTTTTTGTTGAAACTTCAGTTTTTTGTTTTAGACAGGTATTGACTCAACTTTATGGTCATCTTGGGGGCTGTAGTTTACAGCGTTGTTGAATATATAAGTGAATGTAACTGTTATGCCAGTAATGTGGCCATCATTATTCAGTAAAGATTAATATTGATTGACTTTTTTTCACAGCAGAGATTTGGACCTGTCATAGCAGGAAAAGCACAGGTATTGCTGATTTCATTTAAGACTGTTCACATCTAGTAAGGCATTCTAGTGAGGTAGTTAGGACCAGGAATGTCTCATCAAAATTGAAAGCAGGCTTTATTAATATTAAAGACACCGGTGCTTTCCCAGTTGTGATATGTCAAAATGTCTGCTGTGACAAAGCCTGTTTCTGCATAAAAATACCATATTTAAAGAAATGGACTTGGATGGGCCAGCCGTACTTGCAGGGCATGCATTAATCAGGATGTTACTAAAACAATTTAAAATTAATCAAAATCGTGTCATACTTGTGATGGAAGCCAAACAAATTTGTCAAGGAAATGCATTTTAACATCAGGTGTAAATGTTTTCAGCTAAACCACACACAAGAGAAGAATGGCCGTGGTCCTGCTTTTCTAAACTTACTTTTTATTTGTCTATGATACTGGACTTTTGGGAATGAAAATATGTGCTGTGTCATTCGCATAGAGATACACACACCTTCAACTTTCTCAGCACAGCGCTCCTTGGCTTTCTCCCTCATCATTTTGGGGATAAGGACATCTTTCTCCACGTGCCTCAGTTGGACTTCCTCTGAGAAAGCACAAACACAGATACACAGTTTAACCACCAGAGCCGCGGTCAGCATGTCATCATCACTGTTACTTACATTTATGCAGACGAGCGTTATAAAGTCAACTTTTAGACCATTAAGGGAGGCGGTGGACATATAACGTTTAACCTATTGGACACATGAAGAATCGTTTAGCATTTTCCATTGCGTAGAGATGGCCGCTTTACTTTATTTATGCTAGCTAACGTTAGCCTTAGTCTTTCCTAGCTGCACGGGGCTGAATAAAGCTGTATAAAGAGCGAGCTAACCCGGATGTTTAGCTAGCGTTATATTATGAAACACACGTTATGCATTTAAACGAGCAAAAGTGTTTAATACCTGCGTTAGCTGCTTCCATTGTGGTGATGTTTCTCAAAACATTACAAAACTGGACCAATGTGACCTAGCTCGCGTACGCTCAAAATACTTCCGCTGTCGTAATAGGCAGCGTAAGAAACTACAAATCCCAGAGTCACACAGGGACTCAACCTATGGTCATTTCTGTCGAGAGGATTTTTTGACGCTTATGCCCTTTCTATTTAAATTCATAATATTAGAAACACTTTCCATCCACTATTGTGGTTAAGCAAATAATAATAATAATAATAATAAAGATTATTATTATTATTATTATTATTATTATTATTATTATTATTATTATTATTATACACATTAACACAAGCATCATAAAGTATTTTTAAATGGAGTGAAATACTAGTAGTGAAATATGTCTCATAGCAAAATGTTGACCAGTGCTTTCCTCCATTACCATTATGACATTATTTTTACTTTCACTTTTACTTAATTATTATGAAATAATTGTAGGCCTATAAATCTCTTGGAAATATCATGTGTGATTTAATCTATGGGCAGAAGCAAATCTGCCAACTGTGATATCTGCAGCATCTGACAAATTAAACAGTAATATAATAACAAGAAGAAGAATTTTGTTTGTAGAGCTCATTTCAAGCCCAAAGTTAAAAGTGCTTTCCAAGTAAAAACACAACATAGACAAGAGAATCGAATGAAATATAAATAGTAAAATAAAAACAATACAATAGGTAAATAAAGAAACATGCATACATACTGTATATTCGTACAATTACATATGCACATACATACGCATAGACGTCAGCATACAAACATACAAAAGACTCAAATTCAGCTGATTGGAAAAGCCATTCTTAAACAAAGTGAGCATTTAGACTGGATTTAAAAGTCGTGACAGAGAGCTGATCTGATGCTCAGTGGGAGACTGCTCCAGAGTCGGGGAGCCAGTACTGCAAAGCTATGATCACCCTTTATTTTTAACCTGGACATTGGAACAGTTAAAAGACCCAGACTGGCAGACCTGTACTCCAAATTATGGCTGAATTATTATAGCTTTAATTTTTCAGGATTTAATGATTGAATGCTATTATATAAGATCTTCATTCTTTCTTCTTTCACATGCAAAATAATACAACAAATAAAATCTGTTATTTGGACCAACTGTGGAATAACGCCATAATAATTGTGAGAGAATTCTCCTCTGAAAGTACATTGACAATCCAACCACAACGTTTCTGAGCCTGCACCACAGACTGCATGTAGATCACAGTAAGTCTGACCACAGTCAGTTGTGTGGTGGACGAGTTGTCTGGATCCCATGCAAGGAAGCCCCACCTGTTCAGTCAAAGCGACAGGTACACACTCTCAGACAAACACACACACCTTGAAGCAAAAGACAAGCTTCACACTTACTGTTAAACAATAGACTGCAATAAAAAAAACGTGTGTAAGCTACCCACCTACATATCCAAACCACACACACACATCCAGTGCGCCTTCACAAGTCACACTCACCCACACACACACACACCACCAGCAGAGGTGATATAGTGAATGTCTGCTTGAAGTTCTCACGGCTCTCTGACCTTACAACGCTAAAGCTGCCACTTTATCACTGTGGAGAAGCACACTATTTTCATCTACAAATCAAAGGCCAGAAAGGAAAAAAACAAAGATTTCTACATGAAGAAAAACTCATTTCACAGAGACCACAGGCCGTCACTAGTATAAACTGCATGTTTTTGGTTTTTTTTGTTTTTTTGTCTTTTTTTTTGCTTTTTTTGTAGTTGTTGTTTTAGTTTACCCCAGACTTAAGCACATACAGCATATGGACACACACATCTCCAAGCTTGGCCAAACAGCTCCCAGACAGCACACTCTTCTGTTTCTATCCCTCCTGACACCAGGTGGGCATCTGCAGATTTTAATATCAGCAGATCTTTCCAAACTGCAACACAAGCCAAGTTTCCACAACAGGGCCAAGTGGCGCACATGTGAATGATTGCACAACCACTAAACCAAATCTGAGAAAAATCATATTGTATTTCTTGAAAAACATGTTTTTATTTGATATGCGCTATCCTGCAAGTAATATTAAAAATCCACTGTAAATCTTTGCCACTATACAAATAGTTGAAACCGTAAGAATTTATTTTATTATCCACAGTATTGACAAATCTCTCAGACACAGTGTATGGTAACTTAGTAGAAATATGTATATTAGTAATATTTTCTTGATAAAATGTGTAAAATAACAAGAGCAGAGGTTAAAACAGAAATGTCTAATGTTGAGGAGGAAATGTGTTACAGTAGAAATAAAAGTGCATCTACTTTATAATCATCTTTAAATCATACTCTTTGATAACGACAAATATTTTGCTGTTTTTTTTTCTTCACAAATTCAAAGGGACATGGAAAATGCAAGCACATAATTATAAAAGGAGTAATTTGGACCAAATGGCAGGAGCAAACTGAGCGATTAGATTAGCTAAAGGGTTATAATGATTCACCACTGCTCATGCACAGTGTGTGTTTAATATCTAAGTTCAAACCGTTCACATTTTTCAAAGCAAAAAGAGAGTATTGGGAAGCACAATATCATAGCATGCTTTCTAACTGAGTCCTTGTGATTTTCTCTGATAGTGTAGCCTCCCTACTGAACTGATATCATGTTCATCCCCCTTTTAAAAAAACAGCCTTTTACCTTCCCTTATATTCTTATTTGACTGCAGTGTAAATATACAGACAAAACAGATGCTTATTAATTCTGTGATCCCTCTTTAGGCTTTATAATTAAGTTGTTATGATAAAATATAAAGAATAAGAGATCCAAAATGCAATAGTCAAACAAACAGCAGGTTTGTGGTCATGTCAGGTGGGTCTACTAATTCACTTACAGCCGTGCTATGCAAGACAATCACTTTCTGCAGCAATTGTATCTTGTTGTTTTGTTCTGACAGAGTAGATCCTGGAAGTTCAGTCTTTAGAGAAAGAAATCTTAACAGTATTTGTTGATTTCCAGCTCTGCAAATTTGACTCCCACACGTTATGTTCATGTTGTGTCATGGAAGAGTAAAAATCGTACATAATGTGCCTTTAAGACAACACCCTAGTAAAATACTGCACAAGATGGAAAAGAAATCAACTCTATGTCTCAGGAAGAGAGTAAGTATCAAGCTCAGTTGGCTCTTTGGTGGAAACTGCTCACTACCCCAGGTAGCATGCTGGTTTATATGGCAGGGGCATGGGCTCCCAGCACTGATCCAATATTACCCAAGCAGCAGGCCCCCATGAACCTGGCAGAAGGAGGTTAGCAAAGTTAAACCCTCTTACAACATGCCTCACTGCTCAGGGCCAACCACCAGCTCCTCCAACTGTCCACCGACGGCCACAGAACAAGGCCCCTGTCTGTCAGAGAATGTTAAAGGGTCATTGATGCTGACATCTTTTGCACTTCTGAATCCCCAGAAAATGTTTAAGTTATTGACGTATGATTCGTCAAAACATATTAATGTAGTGCTAAAAGTGAAGGACAGTGTGTTGCGGTAAGGATAAAGCCTCTATTGCAGGAAGTACAGGACAGATTTTGTGCCACAGAGGACAGTATAATATTTAATAACTAAAACTGAAACTTGAAAGTAATTTTGATGAGCATACTGCCTCAACCAACAGACTGTGTTTTACTAAAGGCTCCTCTCTGCCACAGCATGACGGAGGAGGTGTGTTCTGATTTCCTTGTCTGCTGTGCCATCTCAGTCCCCCACTCCTCCATATCTGTGTCTTCCAAGACGTCGTACGGCCGGCAGATGGGGTGTAGAGATGAGATTTTAGAGAGTGTTTAAGCCAGAGCCACGGGGAGCCTCTTCAGGGTCGATGGAGAGCAGATAATCCGACGACTCGGGTGAGGGGATTACAAACCTACAGGCAGACCTCTGCTGTTGAGGCCTGCTGTGGGGCACCTTCCACAGGTCACCCCTATGACATTTGGCAGTGGTGATTAATGTCAACTAAGTGCATCTTGATGTTAGAATGAGTCACAGCTTGGGAGCTTCTCTTCGTGCTGGCTTTTGGTACTAATTTATTTAACATGAGATTGTAAACATTTTGATGAAATAGTCATGGTGAGCTGTGGAGTTTGCTAGAATGATGGTGAAGGTAAGCATGAGCTTTTACTGAGCTTTAAACATGCTCACATTCTCATCATCCCCCTGTCTTACTGTTTTCTCTTAAAGCTCAGATCTTTAACCAAATCTGATGTGTCACAGACGAAATGAAAAAAATTATATTACAATTTCTCAGCTCAACTGATTCAAGTTTGAAGTAGGGATGGACAATAAAGCAAAACTCTTCTATCCCAATAAGGTTATTTCATATCTTGACAACAATACATATGACAGTATATCATGTTTTCTGACCACACTAACCTCATAGTGAAACCTCTGTACACTACAGTGTGAATTAAATACTTGACAAATGGGTATTTTTTTTTTCATTTTAAGAAATAGAATCAAAATGAATGCAACAGATGTAAGTGAAAGTATAGAGAAAAATAGAAATGGAAAACAATATATGTAAGGGATAATGTATAACGAGCTGGTCATTGTTGGGAAATAAACCCTGATAAGGCGATGCAGCAACCCAACACAAATCAAAGAGGTTCATCTCACAACAATGACCCGCTAGCTGTACATTATTCCACTTATAACATAGCAACTTAGTTAAGAAATCAAAATTTGGCTCAGCAATTGTGTCCATAACAATGGTCTGTTATACATAGGAACGGTCTGCTATGAAGAAATAATAGACTGTAGAACGCCATGATTGACCAATCAGAATTGAGTATTCAACAAAGACATGCAATAAATCCTCATATTGCCCAGCCCTAGTCTGAAGCACTATTGGCACAGGTGTACCAAATTAAATCACACCTATAAATCCTACAACCCTAAGTCAACAATATGAGAGATAAAACAATTGTTTCTAGGCAGAATAAAGTTACACCATGATATTCAAATGAACCAGAAAGCTTTTTTGGTCATGTTGGCACCACCCAAGCAATGTCAGGATGCATTTCCTCTCAAGCAAGTGAAGGGGTCTGCCACTGTGCCACAATCTGCACCCGCTTCTCAGGCAGGCTAAACCCTTTGACACCACAGTTTTTAATTAAAATTACATTAGGAGTAATCAGCCGGAAGAGTTGGGGATGGAGGTCAGAGGCATCGAGGGAGGGTTGGGTGAGTGGAGGTATGGTTTACATAGATGATAAGAGGGGTAGAGGTTGACCCCAAACCAGTGATCTCTGCTGGTTCAGTACTGACCACCGGGTCAGTATAGATGTTGCTGGGGTCATGCCTGGCTAGCTTGTGGTTGTTTTTGTACTTTTCTCTATTTAAAAAAAAAAAAGAGTATCAATATAGTAAGAAAATAGCTAGGGCAAATGTTTCTCAGTCTTTATAGTTTTGCACGACAGGGCAGAAAATCTCACATCTACGTATAATAATGACATATTAACACAAAATCATTTTAATGCCTCTAATTTATAAACAACTTTACACAGTTTATCTTTCTGAGGTTGTAGTGGGCTCAGTTTTAATGCCGGTTATGATACTGGTATTGTATGAAACTACAAATCTAAGGATTCAATTGTTACCAACCATGTCATACTAGCTTATTGGGAAGGACGTTAAATAACGCTCCAAACTTACGCTAAATTTTGGAGATGAAAAACTGTCATGGCCATTTTCAAAGGGGTCCCTTGACCTCTGACCTCAAGCTATCTAAATAAAAATGGGTTCTATTGTTACCCACCAATGATAATCACATGCAGTTTGGGGCAAGTCATACTTAACTCAGCACGCTGACACACTGACAGCTGTTGTTGAGTTTGCCATGTTATCATTAGAGTATATTATTGTGGACAATATTTGGCATTGTTTTGTATTGTTAATTTATTTCCAGTAAGAAATATATACATACATTTGCGTAAAGCAGCATATTTGTCTACTCCCATATTGATAAGAAAAACTTGAACTAAACTAAATCTACCTTTAAGGTACATTTTGAACAGATAAATAAATGTGCGATAAATTTGTGATTAATCACCATAAACTATGGATGCAATTAGCTGTTTAGTGGCTAATAATTTTAATTGATTGAAATCCTTAATGATTACACAATTGAACTGGCCAGTTCACTAATTAGTATAAACAGAAACTATGACATTAAAGTTTGATGACTTCCTCCAGTTACTGAATTATTCCCTTGTTCTGTCCTGACATGCTCAATGAAATGTAAAATTAAGTTGTTGAGGTTTCAGGTTCAGGTTTTTTTTTTTTTTTTAAGAAGAGAGACGTCTGGCTTTCTCACTGCATCTATAAAAGGGGAAGACCAAATGTTAATATAACTTCCTTCCTCCCAGAAACAGGAGAGGGCTGAAGAGAGAAGGCTACAAAGACCCCATTCGTTCTCACTTGAGGAGCTCTCGCCAAGTTAATTATAAGCTTTATGAAAGTACACAGCAAAAAAGTGGAAGAAACCCACCAAAAGAATGGATAGACAGGAGAAGAAAATTACTTTTCCCCTCTGCCTTCGCTTTATGCCCCCTTTAACAAGAGACGAGATGGCAACGGATGGAGGAGGCCTTCTTCAGGAGGCTTCCTGGGGCTTTTTGCGGGCGAGGCAAACAGGAACGAGGGAGCGCATTCAGCCCTTCTTGTGTTTCTCCCATTCATTAAGCCAGCAAACCTTTGACCAGTCTACAATGACCAGAGTTTTCCCTCATTACATGGTCCATCCTGATGAAAAGATGAAGAGGACAGAGACGAGGACAACAAGGAGAGCAGAAATGAAGACCACACCATTTGAATAGGGGTTCGGTATAGAAACCACTAGCGCTAAACAACACCAAAGAGAACACCTTGTCTTTTGATCAAGTTTTTTTCTCCATCTCTCTCTCCCCTTTTCTCTGTCATTTTTTTTTTTCTAGAATACGATCTTCTCTAGGCTTCTGTGCCCACATTGCCTACACTGCGCTGAGTGTCTGAATGCGGTTAATTATCTAAAAGGAAAAGTTTGTACCTGTTGAAAAGCTATCCTTGGTTGCTTGGCTTGTTAATGCCAACAAAAAGCAGCCATAACGGATGGTCAGAGGACACCACATGCTGCGGGAGCCTTTCAGACATGTCCCTAATAAGAATGCAGTAGTGAGAGCGCCTCTGAATGCAAGCAGGGAAGAGGAAGATAGGTAGGAAGGAGAAAAGAAAAGAAAGGGGAAAAAACATCTTTTACCTCTCCATCTATAATTACTCCAAATGAAGAATAGGCTGAAGAAATGGCCTGGGAGACTTTCCATTATGACAGGAAAAAAAAACATCAAGTAGAGAAGGCAAAGCACAAGATCGATAGATTTTTAATGGATAAAAGAGGCAGGTTTTTTTTTTTTTTAATATAACATCTCAGAAGTAATGGCGTACTGTATGTGCATCAGTGTGTGTCCAAGTAAAATCACATTTGTGACTTTAAAATGTACAAAAGCACTGTCCAGACACCATTATGTCTTCACTTCATCAAACCTACAGCCAGTATGCTTCAGTGTAGCCATACTACAGCTACTGCTGTTTGAATCTTTTGTATGCAATGCTCAAATATCTTCATCATTTTCTCTCACAGTAATATGCAGGCACATTCTTCACTTCATCTGATGAAATGAATCCCTAAAGTAAGAACAGGGCTGCCTCCTCTTTCAGCCTTACAGAGAAATGTTGCCTGTTGGGCCAATAGTGATCTGTTTGTGTGTGCGTGACCCGCTGACCTGGGCGGAAGTGTCATCTTGTGCTGTAAATGGGCCTGTAAATGTTTTCACACTCTCACAGGGAGAGTGGTGTGTGGTGAAGCTTTGGGGGAGGTAAAGCTTGGCCGGCAGCATTCATCTTGTCATCAGGCCTTTCACACCTTAAAACAATAATAGACATTCACATGCACCATGTTCAAGGTCAACAAACCAGAAATATGTTAGACATGCAGTATGTTACAATTTCAATGTGGACATCTTCACACTGGTGGACACAATCATCAACCCTGTCTCCTATAAAATGATGTTCCCATACAACTAAACCACACTTTCAGTTACTTTTTGAGGGAAACATAGTTACCTCCGCCAAGGAGGTTATGTTTTTGCCGGCGTTTATCTGTCTGTTTGTCTGTGTTCAAGATAACTCAAAAACTTATGGACGGATTTTGATGAAATTTTCAGGGTGTGTCAGGAAGAACTGATTTAATTCTGGGGGTGATCCGGAAGAAATCCTGGATTCTGGATCACTTTGAAAATTTTGTGAAATTGTTGCCCAAAGCTCATGAAATTTGACTCAGGGATTTACAATGTGTACTTCTATGAAATCCCAAAGGCTGATGCAGATGTGATCCAGATAGCGGATTTTATAGCAATTTCTATAAAAAATGGGGGCATCATGTAGCTGAGACAATTCCGCATCTGAAGTATGTCAAGAATTTGATTGTTTAATACTTGAGGAGATAGATAGAAGAAACCGTAGGGGGAAACTATGGTTTTGGAGAGGTCTGCGCTCTCGAGTGCTTTTTAGTTTTAAACTGGTTTAAACGTGGTAAACTTGTAAACTGAAAAAAAAAAAATGAAACAACACTCTTGGTTACTTTAAGGAACAACATACTTGATTAGGTTTAGTTAAAATAAATATGGTGTGGCTTAAAATGACTAAAACGTTAATAAAAGCAACAACACTACTTGGTAGGGTAAAGGAACAATTAAAATAAAAATCCTGGTTTGGCCTAAAATGACAATATAAAAAAAATGTAAAAAACTACTTGGTTAGGTTTAGTAAAAAATAAATGAGTGTGACAATTGTGATTAATGAAAACTGCTTTAATGCTATTAATTTATTTAACACATCAATGCAATCGATCTGTCTGAGATTGTAGTGGGCTAGTTTTAAAGCTAGAGAAGAAGATACTGACATCATATCAAACTACAAACCTAAGGAATCCACTGGTACCGACCATGTCATCATGTCACTTGTCACAAAGGAGGTTAAATAATACTCCACAGTAAAAATTCATTGCCATTTTCAAAGGGGTTCCTTGACCTCTGACCTAAAGATATCTAAATGAAAATGGGTTCTGTGGGTACCCACCAGTCTCCCCTTTACAGACATGCCCACTTTATGATAATAACATGCAGTTTGAGGCAAGTCGTAGTCAATCAGCACACTGACAGCTGTTGTTGCCTGTTGGGCTGCAGTTTGCCATGTTATGATTTGAGCATGTTTTTATGTTAAATGCAGTACCTGTGAGGGTTTCTAGACAATGTTTGTCATTGTTTTTGTGTTGTTAATCGATTTCCAATGAAAAATATATATGTACATTTGCATAAAGTAAGAATATTTGCCCACTCCTATGTTGATAAGAATATTAAATACTTGAAAATTCTCCCATTTAAAGGTACATTATGAACAGATAAAAAATAAAAGATGTGCGATAAATTTGTGATTAATCATGGACAATCATGCAATTAATTGCAATTAAATATTTTAACTGACAGAGGCACAGCAAAAAAAAAAAAACATCACTGACATTCATTAAAATATCTAATTGACCGTTTCATTGACTCTCTTTTTCTTAGAAAAAGATCAATGTACAAAACATTTGCAAATACGTAAACTATCTTTCAAAATTTTCTATTGTATTTCTTTAAATGTCAATCTTTTTTGTAGTTCTTGACTGTCGAGTTCTCTATAATGTTTGGTAGTTAAATATTGTTAAAAGCCAGTGATTTCAATAAGGGATAGGATTCGTCAATAACAGATTCCCATTGGATGCTATCAATCACTAATCTTAGAGGACACACATATTAAATATGCCACCTCTTTATTGCTTAATAAGTTCAGTTTCTCTTCTACCATCCGAATATGTTTTATATCTCGATGATCCTCTCTGAGAAGGTGACTAGCACTGAAGGTTTGTGAGCAATTGACTGTGCTTTTATAGGATCAGTAGGTGTGTGTATGTCTCTAATAAATTACACTAAAATTGGTGAAAAATACACCTCGCAAAGGATGATGCAAATCAGGACCCTACCTAAAAAAGCAGCATGTTTATTCAATATAGATTTGTCGATTCAACGCTCTGTGCATCTGTGTGTGTGTGTGTGTGTGTGTGTGTGTGTGTGTGTGTGTGTGTGTGTGTGTGTGTGTGTGATGGGGACAAGAGTGGGGGTATATGGAAGAACACAGGCCTCACACAGGGGATAGGTGCTAAAATATACAGTGAGAAAAACTCAGTGCGAATGTGACAGCTGAGCAATAGGGTGGATACGGAGGAGTTGTGTTTTGTAGACAATAACAATCTATTTTTACTATCAGTAGTGGTGTATATTTTCATATCAGAATACAAATGTATGGTCTGAAATAAAGGGTTTTTTGACATGGTTTTATTTTTGCTCTGAAAGTACTGCACATCCTCCAAATCCTTTGCATTTTTCTTCTGCCAAAGACTTACAGTATAATCACAAAGAAATGTGAAGGTATAATAAAGTATGAAAACAAATATTTCTGTGCTTACATACACTGTATAAAATTTCTCTGATTTTCCTTTCCTTTTATCTTGTCAGTTTCTTCTGCATACTTCCTAACGCTCCTAAAGTAAACACACAAACACACACACACACACACACACACACACACACACACACAGGGAGCGAAGAGGCAGCCTCTCAATTATCAACCTCTCTCCACTCCTCTCAACACCTCATGTTTCTCTGGTAATGACTGGATTAAAGCTCTGATTAAGATGCACTTAACCCATAAACAGCAGTCCCCATTCACATACCAACGAAAAGCCAATTAAAGAGAGCCGGGACTTCAATTAAGACTGACAAAGGCCAGACAATATCAGAGGTTTGGTGGGTGAGGGGGAGGAGGGACGAGATGTGTCACTTCAGCTTCTGCCAAGAGCAAAGATTGGGGTCAGGACATAAAAGTAGTATCATCAGATTCTGGGGTGATAATACTTTTGACCTTTTTTTTTGGATAAACAGGGCAGATTTAAGTGGCTAACACAAGAATAAAAGCACAAAATGGGTCTAGGAGTGAAAGTAAAAGTACTGTTGGTTGTAATTATTGGAAAATATTACAGCAGTTTGAATTACTCAAAGTTTTCACTGTGTCTGTCTCATTAATGACTTACAGTGATTTGGCATTAAAGGGATAGTTCAGGTGTTCTTAAGTGGGGTTGTACAGGGAACTTATCCATAGTCAGCGTATTATGCACAGTAGACGACAGTCGGCACACCCCCAGTTTGGAGAAGCAGACAAGAGTTACCACACAGAACCAAAGCAATGTACTGCTGTGGACAGGGCCGGCAGCAAAATGTACTTTAGCCATCTAAAATAAAGCCTCACCTAAAAAAAAAAAAAATCAGTTTCAAAGTATAAACACCTCTACTGAAGTGTATATTTATGACTATTTTCACCAGTCTACCTTGCCATGTTTCCAACAGGGAACTGAAGCTGTTATTTATGCAACCAAACTAAACAAAAAAAAAAACTGTAATTTTACCTCACAGGACATGAGAGTTGCTGCTGTCTGCTGCTGCCTCAATCACTTAGTTTGTTTGTGCTACTGTGTGACTTTGGTTAGTTCAGATTCAAGCTGGTGGTGTGCCGACTGTCATCTACTGTAGGTAACACACTAACTATGGAAAAGTACCACATACAATCCCACTTCAAAACACCCAAACTATCCCTTTAAGCAAAGTTGGATTCTGTTGTTTGGTGAGCACTGGCTGCATTTTTTAATTGAATGATGGTGAGCTTTTAATGCTAGATTTGTAGGTTTTACCAAGATACTTAAGACTGTGTCTTAAATGTGAAATGTGTCAACTCCTAAATTTGAATTTGACAAGAAGATAATTAACAGAGTGTAAATATGAACCAAGGTAAATGCCAAACATCTAGAAACCACCCAGACATGATTATGTCTGTTTACCTGCTTAGTTTTTGATTTTTTTTTTTTTTTTTTTTTTGTAGTGGTAAACAAGGGATTGTAAATTGCAGGGACTATTGCCTTCCCAGCAGTTACCAATTCAGACGGGCATCTTTACTTCCAAACTTCTAAACAAAGCCGATTAATTAACTCTCAGGCTTATACCTCTGAACCATAAAGAGCTTACAAATTACCTTGGGGGAAGTGATTACAACCATGGAAAACAATAAATCAATCAATGAATCTAATGAAGCCTGCGTGCCGTCGCTGGCATCTCGCTCTTACTCCCTGTCATCTGTGGAATAACAATGGGGAAAGAGGGAGATCATAGTTAAATTGTTAATCATAATGTGATACCACAGTCAGCAGATTCCCCATATGAGGGAAAAAAACATGCTCGGGGTCCTATTGGCTCAAAGAGAGGACATAATGCAGAAAATATTCCTTCCACCCCACTGGAGAGAGGGACACTTCCAAACAACACAGACGACGTATTTGTTCTTTTGCTATAGCAGGTTTTGATGCTTTGTTACTGTCGGATCAGTATACTGATCTAGTAAATCTCTATGTGTGAGAAAAGGCATATTCAGATCCAAGTGTAATGAGAGAATTAGTACATTGCAGTAATTAAGACAACAAATAAATCTTGTCTTATAAAGATAATGGGAGAAGGGAAACAGTAAGCCTGCTATATACAGTATTGTCTTAATAACATAATGTGATACTCAGTTGAAGCCTGTAGGGGTTAATTTCACAGGGAGGTCAGAGGTCAGCTAAAGAAAAAACAGCCTTGCAGTGGTAGATATGCGATGGCTTGCTCAGCAGCGCTTCAACAGGGAGGGTGTTTGTCACTTTGACCTGCCTCCATCTTATTTTGTAACTCAACCTCAGTACATGTTAAAGGCTTTTAAAGGGTGTGGCCCGGTAGGCAACTCCAATGTCTGAAAAGTGAAGCCAATGCAGGAGTGCTTTAAACATGCATTCTTTCTAATAGCCAGCAGAGGGCGACTCCTCTGGTTGCAAAAAATAAGGTTGATTATATAGAAGTCTATGAGAAAATGACTCTATTCTCACTTGAATTGTTACCTCAGTAAACATTGTAAACATGAGTTTATGGATGTGGCTACTTTGTGACTGACAGGTTGCTACCACGGCGTTGTCCAATCTGGGAGCTGTCTGTGTTTTTGTCTTACAACTTTCACAGTTTTTCAGTTCATGAAAGTTAATTACAACCCTTTTGGTTGTCTAAAAATGTCTTATTCAGCGTTCAATTCCACTTAGCTCCATCTTCTTGTGTCACTTCTGGTTCCAAAATACCAAGATGGCTTGAGGCTTCACAAAATGGCAGTCCACAAACCAGTGGGTGACATCACGGTGATAATGTCTATAGCATGTACCTATCATGGCCTTAAATGTATCAGTATGTCCAAGGATCAACTTGATTTTATCAAGGCAATAGCTCATTACTGTGACCTGAAACTGACAGACATTGACTGCTTGGAGGGGCTGACACTGGCAGATTGCTGGGCAGAAACTCTTAACAGTACAGACTGGGTGATAACGAGGAAGTGCTCTAAACAGACCCTAATTGGTCCTGGCCTGAGACTTTTGCAACTTCCCATTCAGATAAGTGATTTTGGGAGTCATGAGTCTTGGCTGAGGAAAGCCTCTAGGAAGATGAATCTCGTGTGTGAAGTTGTGATCAGGGTGACCTGGCAGGGGTGGGCTCAGTCACTTTATCATCAGTGAAATGGTATGTTCTCTTGTAGCAAAGACAGAAGAAATAAGCAATGTTGTACTTGAACAAATTTCAAAAGACTGGACTGGGCTGGGACCATAAGCTTGTCCTTTGCCTTTGTCGAATGCCATCATAAGAGCAGTGTCACTGTCAAGTTGTTACAACTGTTGCTCCACTAGTGACTCACCAGGTGATACCTCAGATTCCTCTGAGGCTCCTGTTCTATTAAATTTAAGAATCCAAAACTAAAAGTCACAAATGCCTGCAAGCTAATGGTAGGTTTAACCATTACCATAATTCTGCTCCTCTGGCCAGATCTCCCCTGAAAAAGACATCCTTAATCTCAACAGGACTAATTGGTTGATAAAGGTTAAACAAATAGGACTTGATCCACCTCTTATATTTGTGAAGCGATATTCAGAGAGATAGCCTTCAGTATAGAGTCATGCAAACAGGATCTCATTAGCAAATGCAAATGAGAAAACACCAAATCTTCGCGGAGAGGCAGAAGTGTATCTCCATGGGATAGCTGGAACATGACAGCTCACCAACCGCCCCCACGCTGAGCACCAAATGTGATGGTCCGCTCCTGCTGCTACTCTTAACAGGATGTAGGACCAAACCATAAATGTAAGCGTAGGGGGGAGATAAGGAAGTGGGTCACTGGAGGCCTTCACCTTCTGCTATTTGAAGCCCTGCTGTATCCCAGTGGTATTTATCAGTGAGTTCTAATGATACGTATGTTACTGTTTATAGAGTGAGAAAAAGAGATTTCAGTTGTCTTCAAATACTAAACTCTTCAAGTTTGTTTGAGCATAAAAGTTTTGTTTTGATCTGGCAAGAAAAACTTTGCACAAATCAAGTCTGTTCCTTATGCACTGGTAACTAATTAACAAAAGGGAGTAAAAAATGAGTTGTAAAAATTTAAATTACAAATGTTCATATATTGGCCGTGATTTTTCTTTTTTTTTTTTTTTTACAAAACTTGCACGATCCTCGTCGTATGCAAATCACATCACAAAAGGGGAGAACATATTTGTGGTTTTCTGCACGACCTGTGAAGGCAGCTGAGGACAGAAAGCTGAGATTACATTCAGTTGAAGTGATAATTAATTAGGTTTGTATGTCTGTAAGTTGTCGAGAGGGCATTTCCCATGAAGTGAGAAAGGCAAACCCTTAGAGCCAATCAGAGCTCTTGTCTGAGAGCGTGTCTGTCGTGACATCACAAGCTGCGGCGGGCAGAGTTCCTGCCGTGGCTTCAGACCAACAGACCTTCTGCTGCCAGCAGGGTGGCAGTGGCCTAGGGCAGGGCAGTGATGGCCAGGTCACCAGCTTTTTCCTCCTGCCTGGCATGAGCTCTGCGGGAGGGGTGGCCGGCAGGATGGCAGGATATCAGAAACAGCCCTTTAGATGTGTCAAAAAGCAGGCACAGCTAGGGGAAGCTGCTCATCGAGCGTGACAGAAAGGAGAGCGAGGCCATTATACAGACAGGCTGCCCAATGAACATGATAACCAAACAGCCTTGTGTGATGTATAGTGGTTCGTTTTGGTATATTTGTGATAATGACAAATTGTATATTTCCGTCATTGCAGAGAGTGCTAGTCTATCCCTGAGCGTATTTAAACAAGTGCTGAAAGGTTTATTTTGAAGATCCCCCCCAGACATGGTTTAAGACAGAAGAATGCTCTACCTTGAATAATAATGTATCTGATATGCTTTTTTTTCCACAAAAAAAGTTCAATTACCTTGTGATTCTGTCTTTCTCATCAAAAAATATTGCTTATTTGAAAGGTTAAATTAGACACAAGATGCCTCCTGCTTGACTGGAAACTCCTCTCTCAGTGTGTGGGGATGTGCTGCAGATCTCAAGTTTCCACATCACACTTGTAACGCCACATATCGGACCACGGTTGGTACCAAACTTGTGATGACACAAAATCATGCCTGCACATACCAGTGTTGCATTCAGGTTTTAAGCTGCTAAATGCCAAATTGAGAGCATATCTACTGCCTGTCAACGGCTCTCAACATGACAATGGCTGAGCTGGCGGCTCGCAGCTAATGGTGCTAATAGTGCAAACAATGGCGACAGTTTTGACAGTGTTTACTTGAAACCTGGAACTTGAGGTAGGTGCAACACTCCCTGAATGATGCCATCAGTCAGGACGGCTTTATCAGCTGTAACCGTGCTGAGAACAGTGCAGAGTGGCAGCCGTGAGCTTGTCATTGGGGCACACTCACTTGCACTAACATGCACTAAAAGTATGCATAGCCAGCCCGGCTGTGTCAAAGAAGGTCTGAGTACAACACACACAGAAGGACTTCATTCTCTGCCTAGGTAGACATTACTCCTCTATATCTTATACATGGCAAATAGTTGTTTGCAACTATATTAATGTTCTGGATGTCAAATAGAGCACCTTTAAGCGCAGATTTAATTTCCCCTTCAGCAGTTTGACGGCCATCTCCTGTCAAACTGCATATACATCATTCAGCACGGTAAAGCTCAGACATCCAAGAGAAGTCACAATAAGAAAACTCATGTTTGACTGGAGGTGGGAAGATATTTCTGAAGGAAAGAAAGAAGCATTCTGAAAGGTAAATGCAGGAAATGTTTACATGCGTAATGTGTCAGTGAGTGTGCCAGCCCCAACACTGCTGGAACAAACAGAAGCTTATATAGAAAGTGCAAACGAAACTTTTCAGCACACTTCAACGCGTTCACATCTCTGACTCACTGGTTTTACCATCAGTGCATGTGACTGTATGCATTTGTGTGTCAAATGGGTAGTTTGCTAAATAATGAAAAAGAAAGCTAGAGGGGAAGAGGGCAGAGAGTTTAATGTCCTTGGATTACAGTCTAGTGCAGACTGATAATTGAGAGTAAACATTTGATTACATTCACCTGTACATTTACATACAGTGATAAATAGACTGATACAAGAATAACGGCACAAAAAAGTCTGTCATATAGTTGGGAAAGGGGAAACAGGCAAGCAGGGGGAATTACTTCTATGTCAAGATACATTTAGGAGCACTGAAACCACATGTGCACACTAAGATCTGTGACCGCTTACTTTATATTCATGACTTCCTGAAATAGTCAAACAACTCAATCAGTTTATCAGCACAATCAGCAGAGGTGTATTATCTTTAGACTGTTTGCTGCTCAAACAGTTTACTCAAAGGGTTGATTTGTCTTGTTTGATGTGCAATATGTTTATTTCAGAGGTGGCAATCTGCTTCATTAATCCTCTCACTGTCTTTATCATGTAAACTTTTCTCCAAGCACAAAGCAGCAGCAGCTGAGCATCGTCTGGTCTTGAGAGAAAAGCCGGCCTTTAAGACTATTAACGGTGCCCCATTACCACAGCGATCAGCATCATTTAAAGTCTGAATTTGGTTTCCTTTGAACTGAATAAGTAGAGAGGAGAAAACAGTCTGATGTGAGTCCCTTTAAGAGCCAAAATGATGTCTGAATTATTTGCGACAAGCGTATATATACTGTATACCTTTTTATTGTGAAGAATCACAGAAAACAAGAGATTCACTAGTCTATATGAGATTTGAGATCACTTGTTGAATTACTCACAGATATTTAAACATAACATAATTTTTTCTTTCATGTTGTGTTGTATAATGTATTCGTCATGTGAGGCTCTGTACAGACTGTGGCAACAAATTTCTTTGGAAAAAGACAATAAAGAATCAATCTATCCATCTACTATTCACTTTTTTCAGCTCAGTGATGGCAAAATCACCAAGTAGCAATGCAAAACTCTCTCATGACAGTTCCTTTTCATGCTTTGGCGGCTCCTCTGGTTGTGGCTCTTCACTCCTCATCACCATTAGGATTGATAGGATCCCATTGATTTGTTTATCTGTACTTCTTGAACCATACAGCCAAGTTTCAATCATGACAGGTTCCATCTGTGCAGCTATTGACATGAAAACTGAAGAATTGTGAATAATTTGTGTCTTATTGTCAGTAAGGTACATTTATTTTCCATGCTCTCATTTCACAGTCTAACACATTTTGGACATCATGTTATAGTAGGTAAAGTATTAAGTCTGTCTCTCTATCTGAATTTAATTAGCAGCAACTTTCATGTCATTGATTTCATTCATTTTTAAGGCTAATTTTGTGGTTGGCTATAATCTTGTGACCAGCTCCAGAACTTATGAATCTGTCTTGAACTCTTTCTGTTAAAACATGAGACTTTTTGTAGACATCACTGTTAATGACAATGAAAATACACCATGAGGTCGCCATAAACTCTGCACTATTGACCCCCACAGACACACTGATGGAACCGTTACTCTGCTGATGTCTTTGTGAGGATGATGAGATGAATGTATTGGGAGAAGCAGCCTCGCTGGTATACACCTTGGCTGTGATGCCCCTCCCCTGGAGATCAGAGGAGAATCTGATAATAGGCTGCTATCTGTGCGTCATGGCCACACGGAGAGAGCAGCGGTGAAAGCGGGAGTGCGCCTTTACGCGCTGATCAGTCCTCCTACACATGGCTCAGGCTTTACTTTTTACTCCCTCCTCAGCCTCAAACACAACATGATGTCCTGTACTGGTATGGCGCATTGACGTTGCCTACGTTTTTACTTAGCTGAAATTACTCCCCTGTGCTGAACTTGATTTCCAAATGGAAACAGGAGGGAGAATCGCTTGGTAAGTTTATATTTTTGGATATATATTTCTAGGTGGGATGGGCCTGTAAATTTGAATGCTCGCGTTATTGTGACACTAAATATTTATTTGATTTAACATTGTAATAAATTAGAATATTACAGGCCTCAAAATAAAACTGCAAATTAATTCATCCAGTGAAATTATTTACAGGGAGCAACATGCAATAATTTTGTCTATACACAGATTTATTTGTATTCCTTTATTCTTGGATCGTTTTACATGTGTGTGTTGTTTCTCACATTGGACTGTCTGAACTAAGAAACATCACAGGTTTCTTCAAACGGAAAAAATAATTGGCTATTTCCCCTTTTTCACGTCGGATATCCCGTTGGGACACTGAGCCGCATCAGAATTGAATGAATGCAGATTCATTAACTCTGAATAATAATATAGGATTAGCAGCATCCCGTCTATTGCATAGACAGCTACATCTGTACATTTTTTTTTAAATTACCTCTTTATGCTTCCACAAAGAAATGTTTATGAAGCTAAATATTAACCGTATGTGTTTTGTGAAGATGTGGGCATAAATAGCACAATTTGTTTTCACTGAAACATTTGCGGTTTACATCGGATTCTCTCAAAAACAAGACTCGTGGGCGAGTTTTCGCTTCAGTTTTTGCCTCCACTACAAATCTGTGCATCAGCCTACTTCAAGTTTGTCATATGGTTTACAAGAAATTACCTGGAGGCGATTCTCCTCCAATATCACCCAAATTCAATAAAGGTGACCACTTCACCTAATTTATTTTTGATCTGGTCAGTTGTATTAGTTACAAATTATATCTCGAATTCTAATAAAATTAGGCTTTATGACTTATTTATTCCACTGAATTTAATGTGACAATTCTGGTATGATTTTTAAACAGAGAAAAATAATTGAAAGGGAAGGGAGGAGGATATGCCAAAGATGACGTTTTTCACTGGTTTTTAACACGACAAAGAAATGCATTTATTCAAGTTTTGATTGACTTCACAGCCACACCCTGATACTCCACGAAGATTTGCCCTGCTTTGATATGATGATGGTCCCTTTACACCATCTCATTGTATTTTTGTTGCCACTTTTATTAGGCCTTTCAGTGGTTGGTGACCCAGGTAGCCCAGTACCTGCAGATGATTTAACCATACTCTGTTTCTGCTCCAGAATCCAGACTTCAGTGGATGCTGGCAGAAGAAGTTGTTCTCAGAAGACACCTGGCATTTAATAAAATACAGTTTTAGTGATACTGGAGGGGGGATAAGATCCCGGAAAAGAGCAGTCTGAACTTGGATCAAAGAAAGCCATCGACCCCTGTGATCAGACAGGAAAAGCAGCCATGCTCGGCGGTGAAGGGGAGAGCAGCACCTTCTCTTCCACGAAGGAAGCAGCGGACGACAGCCGCAAGTCTCCGGTTGTGGATGGGGACGATCCGGCTGCTGGCAGCAGGTACACAGAGCACGGGATGGGCGCTGACCGCTACTACATCCCTCCTACGGTTTCTAAACAAAGTCCAGAAACACCGAACCCCTGCTCATTCATCCCTTATACCCCCAGTGGGACGGTTTACACCCCGTCCAGCGCTGCCAGGTACCCCTCATCTCTCCACTTGGGCTCCGTGTTGCCTCCCGCGGGGTTTTCTCCCTCCACCGCCGGACGCAGTCACTTCAGCCCTGCTTACCAGCTCGGGCAGAGTCCCGGCTGCCTCTACCCGCCCTACAGCAGCTCAGGCTCGGCTCTCAGCAACATTACTCTCCCCGCTGCCGGGCCGGGGATGAGGGCCCAGGTGTACCTCTGCAACCGGCCACTGTGGCTCAAGTTCCATCGGCACCAGACCGAGATGATCATCACCAAGCAGGGCAGGTGAGATGGCAGGAAGAGAGGACACTGATTGTGATTTTCCTGGGGGGCAAGTTCCCCCCGTCCATGTGAATGAAGCTACACTTTTATTGTCGTGTAGCCTAATAACACCGTGTCTGCATTCCAGTATTTATTTGATTTTGTTTTGTGTGTGCAGACGGATGTTCCCCTTCCTCAGCTTTAACATAGCTGGTCTCAACCTGACAGCCCACTACAACGTGTTCGTGGAGGTGGTGCTGGCGGACCCGAACCACTGGAGGTTTCAAGGGGGCAAGTGGGTCACCTGTGGGAAGGCGGACAACAGCAGCCAAGGTACTGAAACAGGTCGATGTTTGACATTTCTAACATTTCATTTTGTTGATGTTGAATTTTAAAGGGCTAATCCTCAAATTAAAAAAAAAAGAAAGAAGATTTTAAATTTGCAAAAATAAAATATTTCGATACATATTTATTTTTGAAATATAGGTGCGCAATGTGAAGCCACAGTTCTAATTGATCTACATGGTGTTGGCTGGAGTTTAATGTTGAATATTTCTTTATTTCAGGGAACAAAGTCTACATCCACCCAGAGTCTCCAAACACGGGGGCCCACTGGATGAGACAAGAGATCTCCTTCAGCAAACTGAAACTCACCAACAACAAAGGAACCACTCACAATACTTCGCAGGTAAGCGATAAATAAATAAACCTAAACTAGCACCTTTTACCCTCACCGAAGATTTAAATAAATTGTATCAAAATGACAAAATATTTCACACTGAAATACCGTTATAAATTTCTAAAATAGGCTACAGTAAAATATCTGCCTTGATAAATGATCGACATAGAATAGCAAAAAAAACGTTTTACGCAAATCACTGGCACAATTGTGTTTAGATTAATTAAAACAATAACAAACACTATTTTACTAATGTTTGGAATTAAGGAAATTAAGTTGCGTTATTACGCCAAACCATGTGAAGACAATTCACCTTTTTTGCACAGATTGCACATATTTAGAAAATTAGAAAATAATTTAGCCTTGTGTTCATTTTCTACGTATTGCGGATGATTTAATGGGTTTTACTGTGTTCTTTATGCAGATGATTGTCCTGCAATCTCTGCATAAATACCAGCCCAGGCTGCACATCGTGGAGGTGACGGAGGACGGGGTGGAGGACATTACCAGTGACGTTAAGACTCAGAGCTTCACCTTTCCAGAGAACCAGTTTATAGCTGTGACTGCCTACCAGAACACTGATGTAAGCACCACACACACCTATCTCCTTCTCCTCTATACCACCGTGTGTTTTTGTTTATTATTATCTTTATTACAATAGGTTATACTCAGTATATCCTTATAAGTATTTCTATTGATTAAAACTCATTAAATGGACATGAAAATCAGATTCTAATGTTAATAATCTACTATTTCCTTGTATAGTCTGACATGCATATAGCTAAGAGGCATTTAACTGCATGATGTTTCTTTACATTTGTCCTCTCTTTGTCTTCATGTAAATATGAAGCTTATTCTGTCATTTTGCTTTGTTTTTAGATTACGCAGCTGAAAATTGATCACAACCCTTTTGCCAAAGGATTCAGAGATAATTATGATTCGTGAGTATTTAACGTCATTGCCACACATTTCTCATAAAGTATAAATATCACATTTTTACAACACAGGAATACATCAAATATATTTTATTGCATCAACTGTTTACTGCGTTGCAGTTTTTTTTTTAATTTACCAGCTTAAGAGCTGTTGTTTCATATGTGTCAGACACTGCCCTTCCTTGACCTTAAGTTCATACATACATGTATTTTCCAGGATGTACACAGCTCAAGAGAATGACCGCCTCACACCATCTCCGACCGACTCTCCCCGTGCCCACCAGATAGTCCCCGGGGCCCGCTACACCATGCAGCCCCTCTTCCAGGACCAATTTGTCAACAACCTCCCCCAGAATCGCTTCTATAACAGCGAGAGAGCAGTGCCGCAGACTAACAGCCTCCTCTCACCTCAGACAGAAGACGGAGCTTCGCAGAGGTGGTTTGTCGCCTCCATGCAGCAAGGGGGGAACGGCACTGGCACCAGCAACAAACTAGATTTGACACCCTATGAGGGGGAATACTCAAGCTCCCTGCTTCCTTATGGTATCAAGTCCCTGTCCATGCAAACATCTCATGCTCTCAGCTACTACCCAGACTCTCCTTTCACCACCATGTCTGCAGGGTGGGGGTCTAGAGCAGCATACCAGAGAAAGGTTTCTCCCAGCCTGCCTTGGTCTCCCAGGCCCAGTCCAACCACTGGTTTCCCAGAAGACTCAAACAAAGGTAAACCACAGATAGAAGAGGAGGTGAACGGCAGTGGAAGCCTGATCTCCTCCTGGACAGACACGCAGTCGTCAGCTCTGTCCTTAGACAAGGCTGATTCTTATTCTGCAGCCTGCAAACGAAGGCGTTTGTCTCACAACGGTCCCAGCACCGAGGACTCACCCTCTGATATCAAGTGTGAGGACTTGGCCCCTGCTGCCATCAACAGTAGCTCCTATAACAAAGAAGCCCCCTCATCCAAAGGCATGGCAGCTTACTATTCCTTTTACACAAACCCTTGAATGGTTTGAAGTATTTTGACGCTCATTTTGTTCGATCTTCATCTGCCATCATGAATAAGAAATATTATTTTGCTTTTTTGTTCTGTGCACACCCAGAGTTCGTTTTGGTGGTGATAAATGTGGTGATCATATGTTTCCCTTTTGTGGCCACATGAAATATCAAGGACCCAAATAATAAAACAATAGTGACATCAAAATTCAAGGGGCATGTGAGGCACAATAAGCATCAGCATCCTGAGTTGTTCTTGGCTAATTCCATCTACAGTATATATATTTATTTTTTCTATCACCTCATTAATGTAAGTCTGTATTTGAAATTTTAAAAGTGCCAAAGCATTTGTTTAATTACTCCAGTTTTTAAAGTGTTCTGTATGTTTCATTGTGCAAACATTACTGTATCTTCCTTTACACTGAGGTTATGTGTTTACAGATTATTTATTGAAGGCCTGTTGATATGAAATGTGTGCACTCATAAATGTGAGGATTAAATGCTGTATATACCTTCATTGCAATGTTCAGATATTTGATAATAAAATGCATACGTGTTCTATTGAGTATCTGAGTGGTTATTTCAAGTTAAGATGCCTTTGTCCTTGTTTAAACACAGCATACTTTACATATGGTTGGCTAATGTGTACATTTAATATAATCATTTGTTTGATATATGAATGCACCAGTTAAAGATCCCTGCACTCTCACAATAGTCTACAGATGTTGGTCCCTGTGCTTAGAACAGGACTAGGCAAAAAAAAGCTTTTAAATATGCTGCTCAATTTATTAATAACATACATAATCTGAAATTGTCAGAGCTGATTACTATGGGGAATTTGAGTCCATTCAAATGGATCAAGAAAGAGGCACTCTAGGTTGATTTGACTGTTCATAAATTTCTCACCGAATCCTTTGGGATTTACCAGTTTGTGCATTATAGCTGTTTTAGTAGCTTGTGTTGTTTTAATTGTAAAAATGTGTGTTTATTTTAATCTCAATTAGTCTTTACCAGGTTAAATAAAGGGTATATGTATAAAATGTATGTAATTCCTCACATGGTTATGTTTGATGCTAATATACACTTTAATGGGTTCATTGAACATAAGAGCCACCTCATACATAGGAGCGTCATGGAGGGTAAAGACACTAACATTCAGCTGGCCCACCTTTAAATGAAGCTTACAACAAATGCAAAGTTAAAACCGATTCAAGTCACATTAAGACTGGGCTGCTCAAGGGCGAACAAGCACAACTTCATGCCCAAAAGCACAATTTGTTTCCGTGGACTCTGTCGCACTCTAGTGGCATTTTATTGTACTCACAGCTGACAAATCAATCAGTACAGTAGCCTGTTGAGTTTAATTTTAACATTTAATTAGCCAACAACTCTATTTATCCCATTGTAAGACCTTAACAGACTATAGCCGAAAGGTAGAGAGTTTAAAGTTTATTCACTTTATTTATTTTGAATAATCCCATGTCTTTTTTGTACATGGGAATCTGTAGTTTTGAGACAAATTGAATAGTTTATATGTAGGCTTCATCATGTTGCCATGTAAGACCACCTCTGTGATAAATAGAAAGACTACGGATGGATGGGCTACAGGGGGCTCCCAAAAGAACAGACAAACAAAAAACACAATGCACTCGGTTGACCATTACATGTCATCTCTCCAGAGTATTGCAACGTTGTCACGTTTAGATGTAAAACTCAATTAATCGCTTTGTGTGTTTCATCGTTTGTCTCTAATGAAAACGAGCCACTTCTTTCTCCGCCTGTTTTGGGGTTTGTGTTGCAACCTGGCAACCCGTGTAGTAGCCAGCAGCAGAGTTGACAGGAACAACATCACTGCTGCTTTGTCCACACATTATTTATAGATTGCCTCGCGTGGAAGAAAAGCCTGTTTATTGTGCTAACAAGTGACAATTGAAAAGATCGGGTCTACAACAGCGAGATGTCCCATTTGTGTAAGTCGGAATACTTGTTACTCGTTGTTTACTGTAAGTTTGTTAACTGTGCTAGTTAAGTTGGCTAGCAGCGCGGCTAGCTTGCTAGCTGATCCGCTAGCGTATGCACTGACGTTAGCCAACGCAGATGCCAGCGTCATGATGTTTTTATGCTTTTGAATCCTAACATCCAGCTAGCAAGGATTCGGGATATCGTTTGTTGTGATTAACACGAGCCCTTTCAACAAACGAAATGGTTTGCAGCTAACGCTATATAAGGTCAGTTTGCTGGTGAATGTTTTCATTAACCTGGAATGTAACAACGCGTTATAACGGACTGTTCATTGACACAGCACAACACACTGCCGTCGGTTTGAGCTAGCGAAAATGGTAAACACCACGCAACATGGGGAAAGGCCTGCATGAAGGACTTTAGTGACAAGTGGCAAGCTACGCAGACAGATTGTTAACGTTATTTGTTTAGCTATATCATTTGCTGCTAATGTTAGATGGCTATAGTTAGACGTTGGTTGGCGCTGTTCTGGAGGAGTGTCGTTAACAATTGTCAGATATATTAATTAGTTATAAATTGGGAGAGTAACCTTATCGAGTCATATGTGTTATCATCTATGAGGTTATATAACCCTGTTCAAAGATCAGGTGTTGACAAGTGTTCACTGAGGGGTTACATTTTCTGTTCGTCCGTGTGTTGTTATAAGGCTGTATGTCCTCACATGGTACTAGCTTGACGCAGATTTAGTGATGCAAGGCAATTTAACTTGTGTCATCAGGCTTCATTGTTTAGGTGATGTATAATTTGCAAACGTTTTAGTGCTTTGTACGTTAAAGGACTAATTCACCCTTAAAATGGCCGTATGTCAGTTAACTTACCCAGCTCATGTTACCTTGAAGAAAACTTTTTTCTCGCATGCCTCCACGGTGAACAGCGAATCCGAAAACGGGAGAAAAGCCTTAATGCATTAAATTAAATGTAGGCCAGACTAAACAACAGTAAAACTATATTAAAACATCCGTTTACAAACTCACACAACTCGTACAGGATAGTCTAACTCGCGTTTATCCAGTCGGTTGCTCAGTACTTCCTAAACACACGCATTTTCGCCAAAATCTTGCTATTTAAAACACTTCCGCAACTACCATCACATGCTTGTGCAGAGGTGCAGGGAGTCTACACCATATGGTGTCTACAGTTAGAACTGGTGACCTCTGTTTAGGAGATGGGACGCCGTGAACGCAACATGCGTTGCGTTCAAGTGGTTAAGTCGTGAAGAACACCGCTGCAAAGCAACAATATTACCGATACTGTCCCAGTCTAGAAGCCACAGAGGCTAACAATTTAGCAAGCTAGCAACTGGTAACATAACGAAGGAAATGAAAAGGCATAACGGTAGAGGAGAAAGATGAGATTATTGAAGATATCAATGTTTTCCTCAGACATATAAAATTACCAAGAAAACCAATTTATGACTGGCCTCAAATGTTTTCAGAAACATCTTGTTTTGTTAGTTTGTTTCTCTGTAAAGTTTGTGACCAGGCCACCATATAGAGATCAGTTGAGGAAGCACTGCCCACCAGCCTGCAAACTTTCTCATTTTACAGCTGAACAGTATGTTTCTGAAAACATTTGAGGAAAGAACGACATTACAGTAACAGAATATTGATTCGTATTTGATCAATGCTGCCTAGTTTCAGCATTTGGTCGGAGTTTGTGAGTGATTTACAGCTCCTCCTTGGGGCTCTCTTTCTGAAATGACCTGTGATTTGGCCAGTCTCCCATCACGGGTTAGATTTCCTAAACCCTGAAAACAGAGGCAAGAGGAGGTGTACAAGTCTAGTTTTCTCTCAGAGTACTTGAATTAGAATATGCTGAAAGGTTATTATTAAATTTTTCCCCAATTATGTCAAAACCAGCCTCTGTACCACGTACCTCAGTGGATGGTTTCATAGGGTGTTCACCTTGCCAATCTTCCTGAAAAGTTGAACCATGACAGTGGGATATTATGGCTATATTTTAAACTAAATGGCTTTACCTGTACATGATTGTACATGTGAATACCTCATAACTTTACTAAACTTGCTTACTTTTACTAAGTATTTATACTTAGTTATCTGTTTATTAGGTGCACCTAAACTACAGTCCTGCCATAAATCCTACTCTTGTTATATTGACAGATGTTATATTATTTTTGTCCATCCCATTTATTATTTATTCAGTGAGGCAAAATAGCAGAAACACCTCTCTGTATAATGCTGTACAGTTCAACAGCACTTCATCCCTCAAAAGTATTATAGAATTGAATCTACACCTTCTTAAATCTGTTTGAACAAAAACTGAACATCATAACTTTCAAGATGGGATTTATTGCAGGACTGTTGTTTTAGACTGCATTAGTTTTTGGCAGGTGTAACCCAATAAACTGAGTGTATACCCTTTGTTTTGGTAGCTTTTAGGGCTTTTCATGACCAAAAGAAATTTACTAATATTCATACAGTTTTGTCAACTAATTGATTGATTTTTTTTTCATCAACAGATGTGTATAACTGAGTTTCTCCACAAAGAGTCACACAAAAGCACCACTTTAAATCTTGTGTTTACCAGAAATGTGCTCATGCGCTTCTTGGAAATAAGTCATTCAGCATGAAAAAAAAGCATAAATGTCAGGAAGTATAAATGTTAATCTTATAGTTTGTGATGCTTTTATTTTGGGCTCCTGTGTTTGATCTACTCCTCTCGTTGAGTTCTTCCTCCCTGCCCTGCTTGCCCTGCCACGTTAGAGCACCTCCTCCCGTATGATTTATACTAGTCACCTGCGTCTGTCGATCCCTGCCTGATTGTGTCACCTGTGTTAGTTTCCACCTCCCTCACTAGTTATAATGTGTCCTCCTTTTCCTCCTGTGCCAGTTGTTTAACTGTTTAGTAGAGCGTCGAATTCTGGTCCGATTCTAGTGTTTTGACACAGCTGTTTTGACTTTGCCTCTGCCCGCCGATTACTCTGTTTGCCTCGCGACTGCTTTTCGGTAACGACCATCCGTTTGTAATAAAGACTGATTTTTGCCTGACACCCTGCCTCTGAATCTGCGTTTGAGTTCCACCTGAGTCCGAGTCCACCCTGATAGTACGACCGGCCAACTATGGACTCAGAGATTAGAGAGGTTGACCGCGAGGGCGAGGGAGGCGGCTCAGCCGCAGGAGGACGCCCTCCGCCGTCTTCCAAGAAATAATACTGATTAAGATCAACAAGGACAGTTTCGTTCATCCGTGGAGATCAAATCACCAGGTTAGGAGCACAGTGCAGCGCTCCTAACCATGATGATCTCCCTGACTCCCGGCGCGAGCCGCCCTCCACCGCGCCGTCTGAGGGCTCCGCTCCCGGCCGGCCCGCGGGGGTGGCGCATCAACCCCGCAGCGGGCGCCGGGGATTCCGGTGGCTGCCGCGGTTTTCTGGTGCAATGCAGCCTATTTTGAACTGAGGAGCCCAGCCCGACGGCGCCAAGGTGGCTTTTTGATCACCCACCTAGGCTGAGCGTGGGCAACCAGCGTTAAGGTGGATCCCGAGGATCATTAAATTTTTTATTGATTCTTTGGTAGTTTTTTCGGGGGGGGGGGGGGGGACAACGAAAGTCACAGGAGCGTGTCTGACTGTGGGTGGGAGGGTGGCGAGGGCTGTGGCACGAGGCTGGGCGTGAAGGTAGCGTGGACGCGAGCGCCGGGGCGATAGACACGCTAGGGAAAGAGAGAAAGAGAAAGAGAAGGACAGACGGGCGAGTTCCCGCCCAGACGAGGCTCTCCGGCGGCGCTGGCTGGGCTGGGGGAGGGCCCTAGGGGAGGATGGCCAGAGATTGGAGGGAAAACCAGGAGGAAGCGGGGCGGGGAGGGGTTACTGTGGCACCGGTCACTTCTGTCGCGTCATTAAAGAGATGACTCACAGTGATGAAGAGGGACTGGTGGTCCCTTCGCTCCCCCCTTCGCCCTGAGGCAGTCGGGGGCGCCGCCGGCGGGGATGGGGCGATGAAGATTATGATGGAGGTTGGTTAGACACTGGGTAACGCCCTGAAGGTGATTGAGGAAGGCTTAGATGGAGATGCTCTGTAAAGTCTATCGACGTTAACTAACTGTTTTGGGTAACTGAGCCAGCTCAATGTAGCCTGCCCCTTCTGGGCGTGGCTTAAAAGACAACATATTGACTGGATAAGGGAGAGTTTGTGTATGGGGGAGGGACTGTAATAACATTGTTGCTGTCTGTGCCTGGGGAGCGCTGAAAGACTGCTTGCACTCTAGTGCTGGATCAGGCTCCGCTCCTGCCGCGACAGTGGCGCGGTAGACTGCAGGGGTCTCCGCTACATGACGGGGGTCTACAAGACAGCGCCCTCCCTGCCGGGCATATGATTGGCGCGCTCCAGGTACACCCGCAAAGGGACTGCCTCTCTGCGGAGAGAGAGGAATGAGAGAGTAATGAGTCTCCTGGCGGGGGGACGCCGTCCTCCTACGCGGGGGAGGCTTGTAGACAAAAAAGATAAGACTGGCATGTATGATTAGGGGGCTGAATAAAACATTAAGAACAGATCCCTCGTCTGGAGATTAAAGGGGCAAGATATTTTCAAGCTCGATCTCGAGCACCTGTGGTAGAAGGGGGACGAATGGAAGACGGATTCAACACCCAGTGGCCCTCGAATACTAGTGTGCATTCGGGCTACAACGCCCTGCCGCAGGCCGCGCGCCGGGACATGTTAAAAATGTGGCCTGGCGACTACTACTCCCGACAAACACCGCCCATGTCGCTGTCTCAGAGACTGTGGACAGGCTCGTAAGGCTGAGAAAGCCCTGCACGCTCCCGGGCTTCTTATCTCCCCCGACAGCATACACATGGACCCTGCTAAAGTCGGCGCGGTGGGGGGGTGGCCAACACCAAGGAGCGGAAAGTTGGTGCGGGGATTGTGGGGGTTGGGAAATTTCTATGGATGGGGTATGAGGATTTTGTGTTTTGGGGGGGCCCGGTACACGGCGCGTCCTAGATGTTTGGGCGGTGCGCTCGCCAGACTAAGGAGGCTCGCCGCCCCTCGCCTGGGGGAGGTGGAGGGGTGCCGACTAGGTCGGGCGCAGAGAAAGTAAGGAAAAGCTTCCGGAGGAGTGGGAGAGGAAAGATGGAAAAGGGACGGAGAAAGTGGTGGGGGGGGGATGGTGGAGGGCGGGAAGCGGGCGACATAAGACCAGTATTGTCGCAAAAGACTAAACTCAGGAAGTGGGGGCCCGAGGCCCTTCGGGGGTAAAGAATGGGACGGGCGGCGGGGACACCCTGGGCAGCGTGGTGGGAGCCGGACGTGGGGAAGAGAGGGAAGTAAGGAGGGCGTAGGTAACCGAGGGGGTCAAAGATGTCGGCAGGGGTATGGGAACCGAGGCCAGGGAGGAGGGGAAAGAGAGGTGGTGGCGGCGATGGGAGAGAATTAGGAGTGCAGCCGTCGGGGTGAGTGCCTCGACGCGGGGGCGCGCGGCGCGGCTGTGCGGGTTACGAGGTACGCAAGTGGGGCGCAAATGGATTGCCCAAAAGGCAAAGAAAGGAGAGGTGGGTTAGGATTGGTCAGGGATGTGGTGTCGGACGGGGGCAAATCGGGTCTGGAAGGGTTTTGCTCTCTGGGGCGTCTGGTGTGGGCAGGAGACAATGGAAGCTGAGAGGACGGAGGGGTTGGATGCTGGGAGGGCGGCCGTGGGGGGAATAGAAACGGCGGCCTTCGGCCCCCCGGGTGGTCGGGGGGGGACGGGGATGCGAAGTGCGATGGAAGGGGCAGAAGAAGTTGAAGAAAGGGTAGAGGTGGCTGTCGGGGGCCGTCCCATAAGGGAGATGGTCGGCTGTGGAGCGTGGAAAGATGCCGGTTGTCGGCGGGAAAGTATTATCGTGGTGTGGTGCAAAATCGAGGGTCTAAACTGTTGGTGGCTGAAACGCGTGAGCTTGGCGGCCCCGCCCGGTCATGCGGAGGGAAGTCAGGGTGGGTCGTGGGGGGGGGTAGATGTGGACTGGGAAGGGTGGCGGAGGGGTCGTGGGTTTGAAAATCTGTCCTTGGTTATAGACTAGTATCTGGTGGGCTCCCTGGGGGGTTTGGGGTTATTTTCCGGTTGCTGCTTTCATTTTGGACTTCTTTTTATTTGTATTAACAGTTGATTTCACTTCCTCCCTCCCTCTTTCTCCCCCCTCCGGCCCTCCTCCCTTGTTTCCCCTGCCGAGTGCTCCCTGGCCTGATTGTGTTTGGAATATATCCCTCCAGAATTACAGTGAGTCCTAATTTTTCCTCGGCCGTTGGGCCTGAATGGGTTGGGGGGGCGGCATTGCTCGGCCGATTCCTAGTGTTTGCCACATTTTTTTGCTGCCTCTGCGCGCTCTGTTGCCTCGCTGTCGTGTGCTATGGTTGCCTGACACCCGCCTCTGAATGCTGCGTTTGAATTCCACCTAGTCCTTTCCCATTCCCTGATAATAAAAAAAAACGTTTAAAAAAATTTTTTTTGAATAAAATTTAAAATGAAAAATTATTTAACTAATCAACCAAGAGGGTAACCCTAATAGTAAACATCTAGTCACAGGAACTGTTTTTTTCTTCAGCTTTTTATTTTATTAAAGTTGTTTGAGATGGATGGAAAATACCCCAAATTAAGTGAGTAATAATTTTCCCCGAAAAGGTTAAGAATGCCTGAATTCCCCCCTTTCCCCCTCCCCTTTAACACACACACACACACACAACACACACACACACACACACACACACACACACACACACACACACACACACACACACGAACAGGTAGTTTTGTAGTTTAAGCTGATATTGTGTAAAGATTAGACCAGTGAGTCAGGTTCATCCACAGTGTTGGAATGTTAATATTCGCTTATCATTTCCTTTGTTATTGTTGCTAACCTATGGGGAGTCAAGCATATGGTATGCATACTTAAAATGTTTTCAGGAAGTATTTTTTCCTTCTATTGTGTACAAACTGTACATGCAAGTTGCCTACAGTAAGGTATTAATGTGGAGAAGGATTTACATGGTGGTGAGTTCAGTATGAATTCATTTTTAGTATCATGAAGTAAAATATAGTGTGCTAAAGGACATGATGTGTTCTGTTGATTAGTGCTGTCGCTCACCAAAAATGCATAAAAGCATCACATTGTCCAAACAGTCGTGACCATATGGTGCTCAGGTGGAAGCGAAATGCTGACTCGCTGCGTGTTGTTCTTCAGTCGAGGATATCTCGCTTCACAGTGACTCCTGGCCTCAGTGGGGTGGGCAGCATTGGCACAGAGAGGCGGAATCTCCTGGTGATGCCAAAGGAAGTCTTGTCCTTCTCTCCGTGTGAGCTGTATTGGCTCTATGTTTAGTTATTCAAAACAAAAAATAAAAAGAGAAACACAAGGAGGTGGTTTACAGTGCTGTGATGATGCTGACACAGGGGCTTGTGGCAGAGCAGCCTGAGCAACCTTGGAGATGAGTCTCTCGTCCTTGTGATTCAGAGGCAGTGGAAGTGATTAATACTCACCACCATCTTTTAGTCAACAAGGCCTTGTTGGACACGGACACCAGCCATAAAGGAATTAAACTCCTGTTTTTCTTCTTTTCTTTAGGACATTCAGTATGCCGGCCTGTTGGACTTGAACAGCTTGAACACGACTAAAGAGGCTGCTGTGACGGTCAGCGCTCGAACCTACAGGAAGGGAAGAGATGGGTAACACAGCGACCAAGTTCCGTAAGGCTCTCATCAATGGGGATGAGGTGCTGGCTTGCCAACTGTACGAGAGCAACCCGCAGTTCAAGGAGGCTCTGGATCCCAACTCCACATACGGAGAGTCCTACCAGCACAACACTCCACTGCACTATGCTGCCCGGCACGCCATGACACGCCTACTCAGGTCAGGATATGGTTCAGATAAAATCAAGCAAGCAAACAGATATAATGTACACATTCATTCATTCATTTGTATATTTTTGATCTGGCTGCTGTCAGTGAGGGGATTTGAGTTGACAGATGGGCTTAATATGTTGTGCCCTACATTTTTGTTATATGCTGCAGTTTATTAATTGGTGACATTATTATTAGTATTTCTTATGGCACCTGTTAGATATCAAGTGTCCCCTGAACACTTATTTTTTCAGCACTCTGTTGCTGATCAGCTGGTCCCATCTATTACTGTATTGCTGCAAGTTTTTTCATGTTTTGTCTCTATACGTCTCTGTCCCATCTGTCTCTCCACATAGCCATCTGTTAGCAGCTCTCAGGAATGCAGCATGCTGGGATGGAATAGGACAAAGCTCCAAGAGCTTCCCATCCCATAAGCTACCAACTTTGCATGTGTTTGTCTTTATTCCTCTCAGGTCCTGTTGTTTCTCCGCTAATAGGATGTTTGCTCAATTTTGCATCGATACCTGACTTAAAAAAAATGCTTACGGGGTTTTAAAATGTCTGCAGGGAATGGCAAAGTCAAGTGGAAGCAAAATATATGACTGTATGGATGATGGATATGATTCTGATGATTCTAGTTTCCACACGAAGCACCACAATTCTGAGAGTCAAACTAATAAACTAATTTGGGTAATATTTTACCTGAGATGAAATTTGTATTTCCAAATACATCTCTACAGTGTATTTATCTAGATTTTGTTTAAAATACTGTGAGGTACCCTACTTAAAATGCTCTAGAATATACAGTCACACTAAAACTAGAATCGATAAAGCATAATATAAACATTTTTTTCTACCCTTTTTTGGTTTGGCAGAAGATATAATGGCTTTCATGTTATTTACTATGTTGTAAAAACATGCTATGGGATGGATCACAAATAGGTTTATAAAAACAAAACAATATAGGCTCATACTCATAAACACTAGTAGGTTACTTACAAAGCTGAAATAAAAATTGAGCTAAAATGTGTTTGCTTTCTCCAGATATTAGCACACACAGCTGTTTCTGGGCCAGTGAGAAAAAGTTTGAAATCAACTGTTATTCCTGTCTCTGTCTTATTCTTGTAGGTCTTTTCTCCTAAGCAAAGATGGAAATCCTAACAAGCGTAATGTGCACAATGAGACATCTCTGCACCTTCTCTGCATGGGACCCCATATCCTGACCTCAGAGGGGGCACTGCAACCCCGGATCTCTCGACCATATGAAGACAAACAGCGTCGGGCTGAATCTCTACAAATCATCCTCGCATGGACTGGAGCAAAGCTGGACCATGGAGAGTATGAGAGAGCTGATATCAATGCCACTGACAACAAGAAAAACACCTGCCTGCACTACGCTGCTGCCTCAGGCATGGCGACTTGTGTTGAGGTGAGATTCCAAAGTCCTGTGGACATTTTTCATGGGCTAATGAAAAATATTCTCAAGTATGACATTTTAGGTATAGGTCAAAGTCTCCATAAATGGAAACTCGGGAGCCTCACTAAGACAGGTGGCAATTTGAGATCAACGGGCCAGAATAAACCTGATGTTAACACAACTTATTAAGTGTCTGCCCTTTTGTTCTACGAATATTTGTAGCATAATGGCTGATGTGTGACATTGTGCTTACATTCATTATATTAAGTTTTACCAAATCGCTCCCTTGTGAGTTTTGGGAGGATGTCTTGCAACACAGAACATCTTTATTAGTCCCTGGGGCAGGATGCATTAAGTCACAGTCTCTGTCAGTATTTGCCTTTGTAAAGACCTGAGTTTAGTTTCAAAACCAATTTTGTTTCCATGGTTCATAATTATGTAATTTTGCTGTGTTGATTTTTTTTTCCCTCAAAAACCATATAGCAAAATGTAGGCAGATTTGGTGTGAAAGAAACGTAGAACTTTTGAAAATTTTGTAAAAAGCAAAGTGGAAAAGAAAAGAGTTGACAAATGTTTGGGAAGCTGAAATTACATATTCATACATCACAGAAAATGTAGTTCAACTTTCTTAAAGTGGAACAGCCATTGCCATTATGAAAAAAACCCACTTATTTAAAGTGCAATCCATGTTTGGGTCTTGAAACTGAAAAATAGTAAATAATAATACAATCACAGTTACAGATCAAAATAATAGGGATCAGCATTTCTGCCATAATCGTGAATCCCTCAACTACTACCGCAGTGTTGCTGGTACTCCACTGTTTTTGTCATTCAAGATGTTTCAAACTACATAAGCCAGTGAGCCCTTGTTTATAGTGTGTGCTCCATTATTCAAAGCCAAATCTCCCTCTTGTTTCCACTTGCTCAGTTACTGGTGCAGAGAGAAGCAGACCTGTTTGCGGAGAATGAAGACCGCGAGACTCCATGTGACTGTGCAGAGAAGCAGCACCACAAGGAGCTGGCCCTGTGCCTGGAGTCGCAGATGGTCTTCTCTCTTGCCCCCGAGGCTGAGGGCATAGAGGCAGAGTACGCAGCGCTTGACCGAAGAGAGGTACAGAATAACATACCAAGAGGCACATAGCTTTTAGTTTGTCTCCCTCAACTGGTGTCACTTCCAACATTACCAGAACCAAACTTAACATATAGTCCATACCAAGCTTTTGAAAAATCTAATGCTATCTAACCTAATTGTCTAATTTATTGCTACTTCACATAAAACTCTTTTGAGTAAGCTATCCTAGATACTGTAATCTAGTTAAACCCACACAGGAGTCAGAGTGTCATAGAGGAGCCAGGCACTATTTGTCTATTGTCCAGTGTTTTACATTATTGCTGGAATTCTGCTGGCCTGCTTCCCAACTTCACATTGCAGATGCTTTGGTTAGATACAAACACACAGACAAAACAGGATGCCATGAGGCATGTGACTCCTATCAACATCACTCGGTTAGCTCAGTGGGCCTGGCTTAGTCATGCGTCAGCAATTGTCTATATTTGCTTTTAATAATTCTGCTCCCCTTTGCCCCATCTGTCTTTCTTCTCCCACCCTCATTCCTCACCCTCCCCTCCCCTGATCACACCCTCTGTTGCTGCCTCTGCTCTTCCATTTGTTTTCTCTGCCAACCTGCCTTACTCCTTTTTTTGCCTCTTTACCATCGTTCATTCCCCCTTTGCTTATTCTCCTCTTGTCATTCTCCCCCTTTCCCCCTGTCTTGTCTCCGTCTTATCCTCTCCCATGCCCTCCTCTCTAGCTGTATGAAGGCCTGAGGCCACAGGATCTACGGAGGCTGAAGGACATGCTGATAGTGGAGACAGCCGACATGCTACAGGCACCTCTCTTCACTGCAGAGGCACTGCTACGTGCCCATGGTACTATTAACCTCTCTCTCTCACATACACACACACATGCAGTGTGTCTGCTTGTCCTTAAAATGGTTGGCAACGACAGCGACTTGATAGCCTCGTGGTTAAAACAAATACCGTATATCTGCAACATCCCAGGCTTGATTCTGACCAGGCACCATTGTTGCATGTCACGTTTCCTGCTTGCATCTACACTGTCACTATCTAATTAATGCAAAATGCCCAAAAAAAAATGAATCACATTTTTTTTATCTGTTCAAAATGTACCTTAAAATGTAGATTTGTCAAGTATTTAATACTCTGATCAACATGGGAGTGGGCAAAGACGCTGCTTTATACAAACATATGTATATTTATTATTGGAAATGAATTAACACAAAACAATGACAAATATTGTCCAGAAACCCTCACAGGTCCTGCATTTATCATAAAAAATATGCTCAAATCATAACATGGCAAACTGCAGCCCAACAGGCAGCAACAGCTGTCAGTGTGTCAGTGTGCTGACTTGACTATGACTTGACCAAAACTTCATGAGATTATCATAAAGTGGGCATGTCTGTAAAGGGAAGACTCGTGGGTACCCAGAGAACCCATTTTCACCCCTTTGAAAATGGCCTTGACAGTTTTTCCTCGCCAGTGTTAGGAGTGGTATTTAACCTCAATCATGACAAGCTAGTATGACATGCTTGGTATCAGTGGATTCATTAGGTTTTCTAGTTTAATATGATACCAATATCTTTAATGTAGCTTTAAAATCCAGTGTTGCCTCAAAACTTATTTGTGTTAACATGTTATTATTGCATTAACTTTAACAGGCAAAGTAGATATTTAATAAAATTTAAGGTGATACCAAAATATAGCTTTTTAAACAGATATGCTTTCAAAAATCAGTTTTTTGTACTTTATACCCCTTGTTTCCACAAAGACCATAAGCAAAGCATATTTTGCAGTTTACTTGCAAAGAAAACGTTTGTTGGTAAATATGTCTTATACTTTATTTGTTTTGGGATTAGAGAGGCTGTATCTCATATGAAGTCTATGCTACACTCCAGTGATTTCCTCACAGTGAAAGGGGCAAGATGTGAACAGCCTTTGTTATCTAAACGAATTTCACTTGTATTTCTCTCAGTGGAGAGTGTCACTGTCACATGCTCTAAATGCTATTTTAGTGGGCTTGTTCTTTCCACCCAATATGTGAAGAAAACTCTGGTACTTCCAATTAAAAAATTATGCCACTTACACAGTTCATATTTACTGTAAAGAGCATTGTTCACAACAGAGACTCTGGCTTTTCATGCTTGCTTGCTGTTGCAAATATAGATATGCAATACCATGGGAGAAGAGTTGTATCTTCCACATGTTTTGTTTATTTCAAGACTGTGTTTTCTTCCATTATGTTTTCACTAGAAAAAATAGTGTGCAGTGGAATGCTGCTCACTTGAGCTGCAACATATACATCACTGCACTGTTAGCATTACTTGTTTACTTATACTTCTAAAAAAGTCGCTAAAGAAGTAGCTTAATTTCTATCCATAACAAATAAGTAATGGCATTGCTGACATAATGTTAGAGTAAAACTAAAATGTTAGTAAAGCAAAGCAATCATTTATATTAATGGTTTGCTTCTGAGCAGACAGTTTGTCTTTGCAGTGTAGATTTAATACCCCAGGAGGAATATAAAGTATGGGATTAAAGTCTAGACTGACAGGGTGTAAAATTTTAGTTGCCTTATTAAATCCATTGGTGTGTGAAGTAATGGTAGCTTAAGGTAAAAGCCAAGTTAACCATGTGTAACACATCACAAACAAACATCATGCACACATCCATACAGGTTATCTCATATGAAATACATATGATTCTGTCCAGTAATGACACATGCATCCAAGAGGCATTTGCTACCAATAGACTAAATAAGTGAAAACCTTTTAACCTGAGGATTTCATTTTGCCACATTCTTTATGCACACAGACATTTTCCCTGAATTACTCCACTAATGCTCCTTGTAATTTGACTTGGCCAAGTACTGAGTAACAATGTCACACTTTTGATTTGATTTGCAGCCTTAAGCCACCAATTATCCACATAGCTTCACTTAACCTAGCTAAGATAAGGTGTAAGAGCTTCAGATGTTTAAAACAAATTTATTTCATCCAAAGCCTTTGAAAATGCATTACCTGACTCAATTTAACTAGGTTTAAATTATGTTAGAAGACTTGAAAAATATGTCACAGTTTGGGGTTGATTCTTTTAGTCTTTAAATACCCTGCTCTGTTATTCAGTTGACGGGCTGTTGATCTGTGTGTGCTACATATTAGACATACTTTTGGGAACCTAGAGGGGACAGTGACCCCAGATTATTGCTATATTTATTCACCTCTATCATGGGAATGCCATCTGTCTGTTTAACAGGGATGTAGCATTTCAGGATTTTTGTTAATCTCCAGGAAAAGGGTTTTGAACTTTTTCATCATGACTTTCTTGTGAAAACTTTAACAAATTACCACGCTTCTTAACTTTCACAGTTCCATATTAGTCTTTTTCAGTTTTCTTATCACAATTCTTGGTGCTTCCCTGCTGAACTGCCAGCCCATCAATCCGTCTGTGCTTCTGACAATTTGTATTTGCCAGCTAATTTTTTGATATTTAAAACTTAATGTGGAGACTTTTAATTTCAGACTCCTTTTAATGGCCAAGAGCTGGAAGATAGAGTTATACTCATTGATGAGTTTTAATTGAATGGAGATGGGGGAAACTGTTGCAATATTCATTATCTAAACGAGGCCATTTAGAGTCTGAGGCATTTGCTTGGTGGTGAAACGTGTCTCGAGGCTGATAATGGCCTAATTGCACAGTTGACCGGGTCATGCTCCTTATTTTAGGAGGGGCCTTTTTTGGCACAGAATATCTGGACTCAGGCACAGTCCACAAGTCATTCAGTATTTATACTGAAAAGCTCTCCAACCTGTTTTTGTGCTAATGGGAAATCGAACAGCTATTCTAAAAGAGAAAAGCAGATGGCAGCAGGTCTATGTTGCTCGCTGTTTGAAAGGCTTAGGTGGTAGTGTTGCCACTGGAGTGGGATTTGTGGGCTTTTAGTGGATTCAGCACAGTACTTACCAATTTTTACAATCATAAGACAGGATGGACTGGAAACAAAGTTTTTATGTGAATATATTTTGTGTGGATGAAATGAGAATTTAGTGGAGAACAAGTCTTGTTTTCTGTCATATGTTATCTTAGATGTTTATCCATGCCTTCATTCCTGAAGACTTAAGAAATATGATCAGAAAATACTTTTGTTTTTTATATTCTCGTGATCAACTCAGTGATTCTAGATTAGAGCTGCTTTGTGTAACTTCGCTCTGTTTGCTTATCACATGGTTTAAAAAAGTCTGTTGTCGTTGAAATAAAATGTTGCTTGGAGCTTTTGTTTCCTTCAAAGCCCAACTCAAACTTTATGTCCCAACTTTTTTTTTAAGCACTGGCCTTTAATTATAATAATGTAATTATTCCCCTTTTCCCCGTCTCAGTTAAATTTTCCATTTTTCTCCATGCCTCATTGTCATGCTCATAACAAAACTATTAGGTTTCTCATTTACATTGATTATTCTACTCTGTTTGGTTATGCGTTTGCTCTCTCTTTAATTATGTCTTTACTGTTTTTGCATCAGACTGGGACAGAGAGAAGCTCTTGGAGGCCTGGATGAGCAATGCAGAGGAATGCTGCCAACGTTCAGGGGTACAGATGCCCAACCCGCCTCCAAGTGGTTACAATGCCTGGGACACGTTGCCCTCGCCTCGGACGCCACGCACCACTCGCTCCTCCATCACCTCCCCAGACCAAATCAGCCTCGTGCCTGCCGACGATGAGTCTTCTCTGGTGAGGTTCCAAATGTTCATTAAAGTCATAAAATAAGATGAGCGAAAAACGAAACTCTACAATTCCCATTGAACTGGTGGAAGTTCGACCCGAAAGAGGTTGCACAATTGCCTTCAAACTCCTTTTAGTTTTCATGAATTTTAGGTTCAAAAGTTTCAGGAAACTTTAATTGGCAGTTGCAGATAGGGTAATTGTGAACATCGTTGTAGTGAAATCTATCATTTAATTGTACTTATCAGTGAAGAGCCATCAGATGAAATTAAACCACAAGATGAATAGCCCCAGGGAGCAGCATGTTTTCCTGGCCAAGAAGCTCCTACAGCAGAAAAGGATAAAACTAGCATGGAAGCGCACACACTTAAAGTAAGTGGCAGTGTACCCATAAAAACTGTGCACCAGTGTTTATTTAAATTGAGTCCCTACGATGCCACAGATTCACACAGAGTGTTTCTGCTGAATTCTTTAAATTTTTACTGCCACACCTGTTTCTCTGCATAATGCTGCATTATTTTCCAACACTACAGTATTACTAGCAATCATTAGTATTCATGCCAGTGGTCTCCCCCGCAAGCATAAACACAAGCAGGACTTCTTCTACTCCTAGGACAACAAGCGTTTAGTTAATTACGGTGCAAGCTTTGAACATGAGAGAATATAAAATACTTTCACAAAATGTTATTAGTGCATAAAATTCTACTGTCCTTTGGCCAATAAAAATAGGTAGTAAGCACATCCCATAGCAGCCTCCTGCTTCAGCAACCTTCAGATGTTGAGTGGAATCGCCATGCTGTCTGCTAATTGTTTTCGCTCCACAGCTAACATAAACAGGTATCAAGCACTGTCTGCAAAGTAAAATTTAAGCACCTTGTAATGTAACAAAGAGTATTTTGTGAGCTTGCAACAACTACAGCTCCTATGAGTCATAGTTGTCCAAATGTGTTGTCAAAACCTCATGGAAGGGGTATTTTCCACAGCTGTGCTTCCAGAAGAATATAACTCAGCCTCATTGACCCACTGCTGCAAGAGGGTCGACACACCCCGTTTAATTGCCCTCCCATTATCCTGACCTTGTCCAGGGTTTCCTGATAATTATCGAACATGCTTGACATTTTCCTCAGCAGTCTTCTTTGTGGAGATGTCCTTTATGCTGTTGGCAGACGATTTTGTTCGACCACTATAGAAGACTGCCAATGAAGGTATTAAGTTTGATAACAATCAGGCCGTCCCTGAAGAGGTTAGGAGCATAGAAAGGCAGTCAGTTGTCCTGTCTTCTAATTGTGGCTTTGCCTAAAGATATGCATTAAAATTTCAGTTTATTTCCAGTAACTTTACTGTATGATAACTTGCAAAATTGGGCACATTTAGATCTCAGTGTGCAAAATAGGGCTATCTTCGTCCAAAGAAATTCTTAGTCATTACAGAACATTACAACATTCTGTCGATTCACTGATTAGTTGATTTAATCGACAGATCTGTAAAATTGATTTTCTCTAAGAAGAATCACACAAAAGCACCACTTTTGAGTTTACCAGAGTTGTGCTCATAAATTTCCTGGAAATAGGTCATTCAGCATGAAAAAAGGCATAAAAAACACCACCAGCTGATTTACATGGGCACTGAAAGGCTTTGGGCAGCACTCCTCTGAAAACTGCGTTGCTTCTGCGTGTTATGTGCAATCTGAGGTTTAGATCAAAACAACCGATTAGTTGACTAATCAACTAAGAGGGCGCAGCCCTAGTGGGAGGGTTGAACTATGTTAACAGATTTTTAACATGCTTACTGTGAGCAAAAAATGTCATCCATGCTGGATGTGATGGGTTTACAATTTGAATACTGCAAACTGTGTTGCTGTATGTATTTGAGGATTTATATACACATTGTTCGAAAGCCGATCTTTTCAATGAATCCCTTTTGTGTTAATGATGTGTTTGCCACCTGGCACTGGGGACCAGGGACTTCTAAGTTTTTGAAATGACATTGCTACCTGTGGGGAAAATCACACCGTTTTTGCCAGTCCTCTGAAAGGTTTAGTGTTCGAGGACTTTTTGGATGAATGATGATAAGTGTTTCAGTATGTGAACTAAACTGCTGATAGAAGATAGCAGAAGATGACAGACTTGATTTATCAGTTACTTTATGAGAAATTATAGGTTGCGTTTGGCTGACAGTATCTTTTGTTGTGGCTCTGTGCGTCCAAGTGCACTGTGCCAATCGACCAGGTCTACTCAAGGGCCCGTTTAAAGGTTACGGTTGATTATATCACATTCTGCTCTTTCACAAATCAATACTTACATTGTTGGAGTACACTGCTTCTTTTATGTCTTTTGTTGGGGTCAGTCTTTCACTGTAACAAGGCCTGTGTGTGTGTGTGTGTGTGTGTGTGTGTGTGTGTGTGTGTGTGTGTGTGTGTGTGTGTGTGTCTGTCTGTCTCAAGTTTCTGTGGATGTGAAAACATATATCTGATGATGGAACAGTAATTCGTGAGCCGCAGCCATCATCATCTTGGCCTTGGCTGGCCTTGAAATCAAGAACTACCATGATGTGTGGTTTACGCACAACACATCAGCTTATTAAAGCTGCTACGTGTGAGACTGGGAGAATTTCTATTCTCCGCATGGCTCCTAACATGACAACGGCTGAGATGTGGCTTGTAGTTAACGGTGCTAACAGCGCTAACGGTGAAAACAATGGCAACAGTGCTGACAGAGCTAACAGTGTTAACCTGCTACGCTTCTGCAGTGGCGCTGTGGGTCAGGGTGATGTTATCAGCTGTAGAGCTGTAGTGCAGTGCAAAGCGGTGGCCGTGAAAAAGCCAGTTGGGCACGCTCACATGCATGAACATGGACTAAAAGCACATGCGGCCTCTGTAAATAAAGCACAAAGAAGCTCAGATTACAGCATACACAGAGGGAGAGTGATTTCATTCTCTCCTCAGCTAGACATTACTCCTCTATATCTTGACATGGCAAATAGTTTTTTCATGCTATACTGTATTAATGCTCTGGATACTGTATAGAACACCTTTAAGTTATTGTTTTTCTGATCTAGTCATTCTGTTCAATTATTATTATTCAAAAAGTAGGGAATCCATGGCCACATTTTGAGAAGAAGCCCAGTAAAGCCTACTCTCGAGAATTTTTCAATTTCAGGCAAAAAAACATGTCAGTGACTTTCTCTAAGGCTGTGTGCATTTTCATTCAAAAGGTGATGTAATAATTCAGGTTTTTTGATATTGCATTACATAATTTAAGAATTACTCAGAAAATAATATTTTATGGCGGACTTGCAATTTCTACACTGAAACTATTTGTACTTTGGCATTAAGGCAGACAATCTCTTTTCTGTTGTGTCACAGTGTGGTATCTGCATGTCTTCCATTTCCGTCTTCGAGGAACCTGTTGACATGTCCTGTGGCCACGAGTTCTGCAGAGCATGCTGGGAAGGGTAAGTCACGTTTTGGTTTGGCCTGCGGGTCAGTTCAAGGTGCACCTAATTTCATTACGCCATTTTTTTTTTTTTCTGTGTATACCTCATTGCTGTCTGCAACGTATGTATGCTTCCTCAGGTTTCTAAATCTAAAGATCCAAGAGGGTGAAGCCCACAACATCTTCTGCCCGGCCTTTGACTGCTACCAGCTAGTGCCTGTGGAAGTCATTGAGAGTGTGGTGTCTAGAGAGATGGACAGGCGCTACCTCCAGTTTGACATCAAGGTAAGGAGATGAAAAGCAGAGACCCGCACTAAAGAGCTTTCTTTTAACTGTAAGGCTTCTATACATAATATTAAAATGTCACCTTCAGAGATAAAGATGATTCCTGCAGTTCAATTTCAATGTAGAGTAAAGACTATATTATATAACACTTTTCTAGCCTCAAAGCATTTTACAACACAAGTCAGCATTCACCCATTCACACACACATTCCTACTGATGGCAGTGGCTACCATAAAAGGTGCCACCTGCTCATCAGGAGCGATAAATATTCACATGCACACTCACACATTGGCACAGCCATCGGGCCATTTTGGGGTTCAGTATCTTGCGCAAGGACACTTTGACGACTGTATGTAGACTGCAGGGATCGAACCACTAACTTTCTGATTAGTGGACTTCCGCTGTATCACCTGAGCCGAAGCCGCCCCAGATCACAGGTCTACGCAAACATTAATGAGAGTAAAGAGATAGTCTTGGATTTGAAAGGTACACGGTTGGCGGTATACATGTTTTATTAAGCTTAATTCATGATCTTGTCAGATTTTAACACCTTTTCAAAGTTAATTAACACCAAGTGGAAAAGCATTGTTTGCCTGATTTCCTCTTGCAGAAACCCTCAAACAGATAATGTTGTGGTCGAAATGAGTGTAATATAGTCACCTTCTTCTGTTGACAGGCATTTGTGGAGAACAATCCAGCAATCCGCTGGTGTCCCGAAGCTGGGTGTGAAAGGGCGGTGAGACTGAGCACCCAGGGACCTGGGACATCCACCTCAGACCCTCTTAGCTTTCCGCTCCTTCGGGCCCCAGCTGTAGATTGTGGCAAAGGCCACCTCTTCTGCTGGTCAGTAAGCCGTACCACACCTTATGACAATGAAAACATTTATGTAATTATTTGTTTTATATTTTACATTTGGACTTTGCAAAACTAAATATTCTAATGCAACATTAATGGAGATTATTGTGAGGCAAATAACATGTTTTGATCCTGTGTTTGTCTATATTTGTGTATGTGCATACACTACCCCCAAATGACAAGTTCTCAGGTCTATTACTGTGAAATAGAAACAGATTAAATTCACTTGGAGTCATCTGTGTAAAATGAGTAATACAGTATTAGTCTTCTACTGTGGACTGCAGTTGGACTACAGTTTGTTTTACAAAGGTGAACGCTTAGCAACATGAGAGCTACCCAAAAGTGAAGCCAAAACACCTCTATCGCCCCCTGGTGACTGGCTGTTAGTTAAGGAAGGGCTTCATTTATTTTCTGTGAGCAGAGCATGCACTTTAAATGTAAATATCACAGTCAATTATGATGTTTTAATTGTAGGACACCAAAATCGTGGTTAATATTTGATTAATTGTGCAGCCCTTTTCTCAGTCTGGCAAATACCAGTCATCATACTAAGCTAGGCTGAAGTCTTCCCTACTCAAGCTTCATATTTAAAGCATAGATTTGAGATTGATATTGATATTTTGCATATTCAGTAAAAAAAATGTTGAATGATTCCTTTAACATATGATGAATGTATACATTTGTTTTTTTTTGTGAAAATGCCAATATGGAATATGTGTCAAAATAGGTGGACAAAAATTAATTTAATCTCTTTTAAGTCTTTCACAACAAAATGTGGAAACTGTGCTGGAGGATGAATAATATTTAATACATTATGTGCCCATATGCACATGGTGAATATACAGGATCCCTGCCCTTGAATGCCAAAGTTTGTTAGCATGGCTATCCATTCATTTTTTGTGTACACATATTTGCTCATTTATTTTCCTTGTAACTACTCCTGTTATCTCCCTGTGAGTGTTAGCTTGGCAACATGCTGAAGGACAGAAGGGCCCTGATGCTGTGTAGTCCTCCACCTTCTGTCCTCTAAGTATTGTATCATCATGTCATGACTTCCACCCTTACTAATACTAGCCACCTCACTGCACCTCACCTCACTATATGGTCTGTGACAGTGGCCGTTAGGTTCACTTGTCAGGTTTACTCAGGAGTGCAGTTGACATGACATTTGGTAATGGGACTGGGTGTAATGCAGGTCCAACTTTAATGGCGCCCTTGATACAAGGAAGACATTTGGTTGAAAGGCAGATATGGCCAGTAGATAGTGGTTTTGACAGCACTGTGTGATTGGTGTGTTCATCATTTGTTTTGATTGTATGCCTAGACAAGGGACGGAAGTGTGAGCTTTGAATAGGTCTTTTCCTGTGTCTGCATCACTTTAATCTGTTTGCTTATATTCCAGGGAATGTCAAGGCGAGGCCCACGAGCCCTGTGACTGTGAGACCTGGAGGCTGTGGCTACAGAAAGTCAAAGAGATGAGACCTGAGGAATGTGAGCATTGACATGAATTTACTTGTTTTCGTTTTTGGGTATGTTTCAGACATGACGTTAGAGCTGGATTTTCAAATTGCACAACATTCTGCCTTTAACCTTCCGTTTGCATATGTCTCAACTAGGTCTGTCACGATTTTGTTTTAACGCCACTAATTTCTTTAATGCTTTAATGCAATTGATCTTTTGGAACTTGTGGTTGGCTCTATTTCAAAGCTAGAGTAAAGATACTGGCATCAAATGAAACTAGAAAGGGAAGAAATTAAGGTTTCTTGATAATATCTGTCATTGTTTTGTGCTGTTAATTGATTTCTAATAATAAATTAATAAAAACATTTGCATAAAGCAAGCATATTTGGCCTCTACCATGTTGATAAGGGCATTAAATTCTTGATAAATCTCCCTTTAATTCACATTTTGAACGGGTAAAAAAATGTAAGATTAATTTGTGGTTAATCTTGATTAACAATGGACGATGATGTGATTAAATATTTTAATCGACTCACAGCCCTAGTTTTAACAGACATAATGTGAAATAGTTTTAAGTAGTCTATGAAGTTTTATCTTATCTATTCAACTGACTTAATCATTATACCAGTAGAATTGTGCTGAGCTACCTGGTGGTAAGTTGTTTAGTCCCTTTACTTTACCAGATTTTTTGGGTTGCAGTCAAGTAATTGATTTGGAGCTAAATTGCCTGGAACTCAACTACAGTAATTACAAACAGTTTAGCACTAAGCCAATTAAAGTCCACCATGTTGATGATAAATTATTAAGTAAAAGGAACAACCCAGTCATTGAGAGTATGCAGTGTTTAGAGGCGGTAATTGGACTGGGCATTCTAATAGATGATTTAAGATGGCCCAAGTCGCTCCAAAGTGCCACTTCCTTGATGTGACAGTCGAAAGATAAAAGCAATTATTTTGCTTTGGAACTATCTTCTCGTTGAATTTCCCCAGGTTCTGTTTTATCTTGGCGTTTCAAATGGCACATCAGAGGTGCTTTGATAATAGCCAATTAGTCTATTATGTGTGTGTGTGTGTGTGTGTGTGTGTGTGTGTGTGTGTGTGTGTGTGTGGAGAGGGTGCATGAGCATCTTGGGAGATGTTAGCAAAATATATAAGCAATACACATTAGTCAGGCAGGACAATTTCCCAATCAGTGCAGTGGTCTGTTTAGACGCTGTGGTAATAGTCATTCTCATTCTGTCTCATTATGCCTTTATTTGTTCTGTTTACCCCCCCAACTCCTGTTGAAGTGGCTGGTGTGAGCGAGGCTTACGAGGATGCAGCCAACTGCTTGTGGTTGCTCTCTAACTCCAAGTCCTGCACCAATTGCAAGTCCCCAATACAGAAAAATGAGGGCTGCAACCACATGCAGTGTGCTAAGGTAAGTCAGGCTGGGAGGATTCACTTCTTACTATTACAGTACATAATTAGTTTTTTTTTTTTTTTTTTCATCTCAGAGGCTATTCTGGTTTCAGTTGCTAATGAGTAGACTGTTTTACACTGTATTGAACACAATTTACTGCTGTTCACATTTAAACACAAAAAATAACCATAAGAAACAAAGTTTGGACATGGAAATTTTTTGGGCAGAATTACCAACATGTTCTCACCGAGTGCATCGCAGACCGACACACAGGGTACCTCTCTTATGTTTCTTTAGGAAACCATGATGGTGGCAATTAATGCTCACTTTGTGTTAGGAAACAGTTGTGGTTGACGCTGACGTCACTGACTAGCGACTCATGACTCACACATGGATGTATAAATAGAACAAAATGGCTCGACTGATAAAGTACCTGGATCATTGTGATAAAGTACACAGATCATCCGGCAGTGTTCCGCATCCATTGGGCCCATAGAGCAGGCGTAGTAGGGTTTCCTTTAGCCTCTGGGTCTCATTCACATGAATGAAGGAAGGGAAATACTGTATCTCTGGATTTGTCTTAGTGCATTTTACAACTTTTAGGACCTAATGATTTAAGTAAGGAATTTTCAAGTGTTCATACTGGGAGGTTGATTTAATTCAAAAGAATTATTCGCTGAGTTACAGACGTCTCTTTCCCAGTGTAAGTCTATGGGAAAAAAGTCTTTTTAGCCTAATGGCCTCCCGTGACAGACACAGAAGTTGTAGTACTACCGTTTGGCCACTACGAAAATTTGCCTCACAGCCTTACGCTTTTCCTGGGGGCTTGGACTCACAGGACTGATGATACAAACACACAAACCATGTGACTAAGGACTGACACGACAAAATAAGCTGTTTAGTTACTTTTTAGGGGACCTGAACAGTGTTCTCCTGGTTGAAAACCCTGTGTTTGTTTGACCCATCCACCACTCTTCCCATCCGCCCTGAGCAGACTCTCAGGCTATTAATACTACATCACTTGCTCCGGCCATAAAACAGCGCTGTGGGTGGGTTTACATTGGAGTTAGTTGAAAGCTCGGTTCATCACTTACTGTAAAGGGTGCCTCTGGGTTGACTGAGTTGGAATTACAGACACATTAAAGCCTTTAGCCTTAGGGACTGGTTCATAGTTAGCTTAAAGCTTTACAGTAAGCACTGTGGAGCGTTAGCTTCATTTTTATGTTATTGCATATGCAGTGGGTACACGATGCATGCATTCATTCACGTTTAGATGATGACATTATGGTGTCTGTTGTGGACTTTATGGATACTGGTTCCACTCCCTCAGGCTAGATGTTGCAGGTCGTGTCTCACAATGTCTGAAAAGTGAGAAGTTGAGCAACTGAGGGTGGAGAGTGGGACTGACAACATAGCTCCTGCTGTATCAGGATAAAAAGCTATCATGCTGGTTTTAAATCAGCTTTAACAGAGATTTAGATGGGAGCATCACTAGAGGAATGGGTTTAACATAAGAATGGAAGCTGTAGGCTTTGTAACAGCACTCAAGTCATTTTAGAAACCCAGATGGTTCACTGAGAATTGTAGTGAAAAGCTGCTACCTTTTTTTAAACTTCACAAGCCTTATGGAAACAAAAGATGTAAAGTAGTGGCTAATTAAATGTCCTCCTGTAGGGAAGATTTTGTTGTGTTATGTTGCGTTGTAGCACCGTTTTGGATTCTTGTGATTATACGCCTTATTTAACTTTCAAATGTCTCGCAACACAATTTGTTCTTGCCTGGTTATTCACTTTTGGGCAATTCTTCGTTGCTCATTACACAAGATTTTCCAGTGTTTGTTATTTTTTACAATAGACCATCGGGTTATAAGTTACACCTTGGACTCATCTGCTAGTTATTATTAAATAACTGAGTATAAAATAAGTGACGTGTAATAGCTGATAACGGTGTTATCTAGATTTGAGTAAGTAAGAAGCTCTTTTGTTCTGGTGAAGGTAACTGTAGAAATGGTGCTGTAATGTAGTTGTGAAGGTGAAAATGAGTAATAACATTCAAACTGCTATCGGCCAAGTTTAGCTATCATTACAATAGATTATTTTACAAGTGGCAGCTTATGATACTGTCATACTCAAACGATCCATCAGACACCTGGGAAATCCTACAGTTACCCAACAGCTTCCGTCTTACTTAGATGACAAGAAAGAGTGATACAGAGGTGATTGAGGGGAAAAAAGACTCTCGATCAGAGTGTGTGAAACTGATAATCACACAGAGTCATGTTGTCTAACTGTATCTCTGTTACTGCCACTGTCGCTGGAGGGCAGGTCATGAAAGGAGCACAGTGCAGTCAAACAGCCAGGCTCCTTTTGTCTCACACATCCCCCTCACTGTCCCCATCTCGGTTAAAGAGGCTGAGATGGAGATTAGTTTGGGAGGAATTGAGCAGCTTCACAAGCTAAAAGGCCATGGTGGGCTTAGCCTCTTGACCCGTTATTACCTGGCAAGAAATGGCTTTACCCTTGTTGCTTGGAAACACAGGACTCAGTGTTGCCAAGGAACATATCTTTGTCTTTTCTCTGCCATTTCCTTCCCTTCAGACTTTTTTTTTTTTTCCCTCACCATTTCACCCCCCCCCCCCCCACACACACACACACACACACACACACACACACTTTTTAAGTATTGATTTTTCTGAACTGTCATGTAAGCAGGGTGCTTCCAGGACAACAGAGGTCTCAGCCTTTAGGGTTTTGTGCCGCTCTAGCTAACTTGTCACCTACAGAAGTACTTGTGGCATGGAGAGAGAAATCACTTACACCCAAATAGGATGCGGATTGGAGTGGCCGCAATGTTTTGTTGTTTTACAATACCCAAATGGGACTTGCTGATCTGAAATGCAGTCTGAGTGCCTTCTAGTGGCAATGAGCTACAAGAATTCACTGCTAGGCTCAAACAAATGCCTCTTATCTGTTAAACTCTGGCAATTGTAAAATAAAAAAAAATAGGTGGGAAGGAGAGTGAGCTAGAGACGGCACAGACACAAGTAAGTAGATTTTGAGTCCTCGGTTCAGGAACTATTAAAGATTGCTTTCACCCTTAATTATTATTCTGATTATGAGAGCAGTAAAAGGATATTCAAACAGATTTTTAATAAGACTTGCTAATGCTTTCATATCCTCAGAGGTCTGTACTTGATAATATTAGAAGTTACATCACATCAGCTCAGGTTTGTCAGTCGTTATACTTTAGGGGGGATTAATCAGGTGAAATAAATGCAAACCAATTGTGCGTGTCTGTGTATGTGGCAGGGGATGACTTCAGCTATCAGTTCACATACCATAGCACGGTGACTTGTTTTTACTGAGAGCAATTCATGAAATGCAAATTAGCCAGTATAACTGGATTAGCTGACCAGAGCAGATTAAAGTCTAATATTTCCATTTTCTGCCTGTAGTGTAAGTATGACTTCTGCTGGATCTGTTTGGAGGAGTGGAAAAAACACAGCTCATCGACAGGAGGCTACTATCGCTGCACGCGCTATGAAGTCATCCAGCAGGTGGAGGAGCAGTCAAAGGAGATGACTGAAGAGGTAGACACACACATATACTCTATACAGTACACATTAGCGTTAGACACTTTCAGATCGGCCTGCTGCAAAATTAAGAATCGGAGTGGCTGGAGTTGATTAACATCACATTAATCATGTCTTTCAAAATGCGACTTCACAGCAGTATGGAACAGTATTGATCAGAGTTGAGTGGTGGCAGCTAGTACTCGGGGAGCCCCCGTTATGATGCACTGGTACTGACATACAGAAATGTGCTTGAGGGAGTTGAACTTAGGCTGTTTTATATTATGTTTTAGTTATAAATGTTAAAAAAAGTTCCCCACCGATTTAGTATTGCACTCCTACAACATTGTTGGACTCACAGTGGACAGAAACAAAACAGATCAAAACTCAATTTCAATACACACGGTCTTCCTCTGTCTAAAAACTTGCCGCCTTCATTACCGATAATGCCACTCATCCACCGACTGCTGCACCAAGATTCGTGTGTTATGTTAGTAGTTAGAAATGTAGCCTGTAAACGAGGCTGCCTCAAGTGATGTCACTTGAGACGATTTTTCTTCATACAGCTCTGTCTGGAGCCACAAAATGATTTTTGCAACTTTTTTCATGTATTACTTCCTGAGACCTGTAAAATCAGTGAAGTTTCCCTTTAAACACATTTAGAAATAATGGATTACAAAAGCAGACTGATAAGGATTTTTATATTCGATAAATAATGTTTTTCCCACTGCCCAATAAATGAAATCTCAAAACTGGCAGGAGCATCAGCATGGGTGAAGAGCTCCTCAGCCATCGATAGTCAATCAGCCAAACCTTAAAGGGATAGTTTGGATTTTTTTTAACTGGGGTTGTATGAGGTACTTATCCATTCTACAGCAGATGATAGTGTGCATACCCCCTCCTTCCTCCCAATCACCAGAGCTGCATCTCATTTCCTGATTTTTTTTGCATCCTCGTCTCCTCCATTTTGTGACCGGGAAATTGATCTCAGCGCTCTATGTCGGAGGACATCCCAATTCCAAAAATGCATCTTGAGGTGCGAGAAGCGAGGAGGCTTGCTGGCGGAACCATTTGCAAGGATACACCGTTGTATCCTTCACAGATGTTTTTTACCGACCAACACGCCCCCTTATTATCAGCTACTGATTGGACGCTGCTGCCAACTGGACTGATCTGATACTCACTGGAGTTTTATACCAGAGTGAGGACATATCACAGACCTGGTTCGCCATTTAGCGAAAATCTGTGTTAACTGTCAGTGTGAATAACAAACAGACCATGTTGATGGTAAAGTGTTCCAGCAGAAAAAGGACCTGTAGTATCCCTCCTTCACACACCGCGGCTGAAGCAGCTTCTTACTGGAAGAGCTTTATAAGACCTGACAGCTAATGTCACCAATCAACTTTCTTCAATTATTAGAAAGATTTTCTTTTCATGATCTGTTATGTCCCCCATTAACTTTTATTAAGGATACTATTAAAGTCAGAGAGAGAAGGAAAGTCTGTCTTTTACCCCTTTTACATCATTAATCATCATTCCCATCAGTCACATGTGAGGCTAGTAATTCCTGAGCGGCGAGTTTGATATGAGTTACATCATTTCAATTTTCAATCAAACATTTAGCCTAATAAATCATTTCTAGTGTCAGAATATCAATATCTACAGACGCTAATCATGAATAATTAATATAAAGGCACTGTGCCAGTGGAAATGGTTCCTGAGCCTCTAAGCAGGACTCAGTCCACAGTATAAATACAGACTGCAGCTGTTATTCATGTGCAGGTGTTTGTTAAACAGATAACAGGCTACAGAGAGGAAACACTGATAACCGTGTGTCTTCATTGGTATTAGTGCAGTTCAGACATAAACAGCTGTTAAAGCCGACTGGCAGCTGATCCAGCTGTGATCAGCTGCTGCTGTCATCAGAGGAAAGGAGGTCTCATGTCTAAAAACATATTTCCTTGATTCCTCTTTCCTGGCCTTCTCCGCTCGCATCTCCCATGGGCGGGACTAAGACGCGAGGAGAGGAGTCAAGGATAGGAGTCGAGCCATATAAATTAAGAACTGGGAAAGGCCTCAGGACTGATTTCACCCGTAGCACTATTCACTTACATTGACTACTCTCAACCAGAGTACCTACACTTTCCTCTGTGAGGGGGAACAACATGCTCTGGGGTTTATTGACTGTGACTGGTGTCTCATCACGGTTTTGCAGGCAGAGAAGAAGCACAAGAGCTTTCAGGAACTCGACCGTTTTATGCACTACTACACACGCTTCAAGAACCATGAGCACAGCTATCAGGTAAGCAGACCCAGCTTTGCCTTTCAATGATGTTTGCTTTACATAGTGTTCAAACAGTCATGCAGTGAGTGAGGCAGTGGAAACTTGTCATCTATTGTGAAATGGGCACATGGCCTCAATAGGTGGGCATATTCTCTAATGTAGTATATTGTAAAATGATGAATGTATTCTGTGCATCTACAATATTTCTTGCTGACTGCTTTGTCAGTGATTGTTGAGGCAACAATAATCAGACATCACAATGCCTTGATTAAAAAAGTCTGCTGCTCCCACCTTGTGGTGATTTATTCAGCCACATATTCTGGCATCTTCTTCATTGTTTGGTCAGGGACTCTTTTCAAGACATTTGTCTCCAAAATAAAACATAACAGTTTCTATCTCCCTCACAATAGCTGGAGCAGCGCCTGTTAAAAACAGCCAAAGAGAAGATGGAGCAGCTCAGTCGAGCCCTGAGTGGAAGTGAGTGTGCAGTCTGCCACAACAGTGTCAGTCTTTATTACACATGTGGACACATCTTAATCTAGTCCTCTGATATTGAGCTTTTGGAAGTAGGCTGGAGGGAAATGCCAAGGTGTTTTAATAATGTATTGACAACAGAGGGTATCATTATGCAGCAGGCATATCTAAGTTACAAGAAAGCTGTGCTTTATGAATAAGCTTTGTCTAGACTCCTTTAAACCCCCAGCGGTGCAGGCAATTACAGCCTGTTTAGCATTGCCAAGTTTTGTTCTGATACACAACGCTTCATTTGAATTTCAGTAGATTCTGATTGCAGTGGTGTTGCTCACATAAGTCTGACTGCCAGAGAAATGGAAATGACCATAACTCAACAAGTGTTTATGAGTCTGGCTCATTTGACATTTTATACAATTTATCCTGCACAATACAGAAGGGGTGGGGGACCCCTAAAATAATATCACAATATTTCAGGGTATTTCTGCCGCAATTATATTCTTGATGATAGTACAAAATAAGGCTGGCCGATATGGCCCCAAAATAACATCACAGTATTTCTGCGGTAATGATATTATCAATGATATGGCTGCTGAAAATACTGAAAAATATTTTATTAATAGTATCAAGAACATAAAATTGTAACAAAATAATGTATTCCTTTCAGCATAGATGCAACAGTTTGCCTTCAAATATTCAGTAAAACTAAAAAAAAATACAGTGACTGAGATTCAGATTCTTTATAAAATATAAGTAGTAAAACAAAATAAAATCAGCCACAAATCTGAAGCGAAAAAAAGCAAAAAAGTTATACTAGAATCTTCTTTTAACCACATTCACATGATAAGTTTTTTGTTGTGCTTCACATACTGTATGCTTACAGCACGACGAAGTGCCCTGGTGATGCCACTCCTAGTAACCATAGTAACGCACTCCTGCCTGTATGAGAGAGAGAGGGAGACACACTGTGCTGCTGCCACAAGCGCTGCTAGCTGAGATTACTCTGAGCAGCAAGCCGTTAAAAGGGTCTGAAAAGTCAGGAGCTGTTCATAAAACATTCGGGGCTGCAGACTCGGACGTCCAGGCTCGACGACGCTACTGTTCCACACTACTGAAGTCTGCTCTGATGTCATTACATATATTGCCATTATCATGATGTAACACTTTTTTATGCCTCCACACCGGCAACAGCTGTGGCTGAAGGTATTATGTTTTTGAATTGCATGTCTGTCTCAGTCTCATGAATGCAATATCTCAGGAACACCTAGAGCGATTTTTTTTTTTATTTTTCAAATTTGGCACAAACATCCACTTGGACTAAATAATGAACTGTTTAGACTTTGGTGGTCAAGGTCTCTGTGACCTCACAAAACGTGTTTGGCGGTAACATACAAATTCTTTTGCACAAATGTCTAACAGGAAAAAATGATAAAGTGCTGACATTTTGGACAGATATGGATGTAAACTGCGACTTAATTGGATGGTGGAGGCATACAACCGTAAGACGGTAATTCTGATCTTATCACTTTAAAAGTAGTATGAAAAAAAATGTTTTTTTTGTTGTATTCAAAAGAGCAGATCACAGTCTGAGCATGATACTCACCTTAGATCCAAATGTTGTTTTACCCTCACAAGATGTTCAGTTCAGAGTTAACCAAAGGCACAATTCCTGGTCCTACCCCCACCAAGCTAGATCCCTTAATGTAGAACAATATCAGTACAATAGAGCTTTTCTGTCATATGCTTTGTGTACTGATCTGCGTAGATTTGTAGGTGATTAAAGCTTCATGTCTCCTTGTGTCTCATAGGGGAAGGAGGCCCACCTGACACTACGTTTATTGAGGATGCGGTCCTAGAACTACTGAAGACTCGCCGCATCCTGAAGTGCTCTTATCCTTATGGGTTCTTTCTGGAGCCCAAAAGTACAAAGAAAGAGATCTACGAACTTATGCAGGTTTCCGTCCTACTTACTCAGAAAAAAAGACAAATGTTTACTTTTAAATGGGACATTAGAGACATGGGACTAAAGCTTTCTGCCTCATGGTCTTCACAATCTGCCCCATTAATACCTGCACGTCTTAGCTTTTAGGTAAAGCTCTAGTGTTATATATTGTATAATCGCTGGTATAGACAAGGAGAGTACTTACCTGCTATATTTTACATTATGGCCTTTTTAAATACTGTAAAATGAATGAAGCAAGGCACCCATAGGTCTTACAAAAACAATACATTTTTAAAGATTCATACACAGTAGTCCTAAAAGTACTTCACTTGTAGGGCTAAAGTTAAACTTCAAAGTGTGCATTCATACATTAAAATTACTCCTAAAAAAAATCTCCCAGCCTGCTCTCTTTCTGTCTTCAGACGGACTTGGAGATGGTGACTGAGGACCTGGCACAGAAGGTTAATCGGCCTTATCTACGTACGCCACGCCACAAGATCATCCGTGCAGCGTGTCTCGTGCAGCAGAAGAGGCAGGAGTTCCTGGCCTCAGTAGCCAGGGGAGTGGCCCCCAACGACTCTCCGGAGGCCCCCAGGCGCAGGTAAAATACTAATATATATATATATATATATATATATATATATATATATATATATATATATATATATATATATATATATATTTATTTTTTTTTTTCAAATCATGCAATGTTTTTTCTTAATAGTTTACAATGCATATCTTTAAAACCAATAAAATTTGTAAAATTTGATCTAAAAAAAACTGCAATTTCAAATAATCACAACTGAGTAGCTATAAAATGTCAGCAATTAATCACAATCTTATACTTACAAAATCTCTGTCTCTTCCTCACTTGCAGTTTTGCTGGCGGGACGTGGGACTGGGAATATTTAGGCTTTGCATCACCTGAGGTAACAGAACAAGTCTTTCATTCAGTCATTCAAGTCATTCATTTTCAGTGAAGGTTCCTTCGTTAAAATTAAAACTGTGTATGTCCTCTGACACTGTATCTTACAGTCTGAAAGATTTTGACTCAAATGCATATTTTTATATTCAGGATCTTAAATTTCTGATAACATATCTGACATGCCCTGTTAAAATAATCACAGTTACTAAATATTGAGATCTAGGGCCTAGGGTAGAATAAAATATTGAATTGTGATTAATCACAAATTGATCACATTTTTTCATCTTTTCAAAATGTATCTTAAAGAGAGATTTGTCAAGTATTTCATACTCCTATCAACATGGGAGTGGGTTAATATGATGCTTTATGCAAATGTATGTATATATTTGTTATTGTAAATCATTTAACAACACAAAACTGTGACAAATATTGTCCAGAAACCCTCACAAGTACTGCATTTAGCTGCACTCTAGCTGTAAAACTGCACTCCCACCACAACTTCAGAAAGACTGAGTAGGCCAGGTCCAATGGCGGCCCGGCGGACTTTTAAGAGGTTCGTTAAAATTTGCACTAAAGAAATTAATGGCGTTAAAACAAATTTGCTTTGAAGCATTATTACTGCATTAACTTTGACAGCTCTAATTAGATCACAATCATTCATCATGATTCCAGTTTAATTGCACTTCAACATGTTAAAGTGACAGAAAACAGCCTTAATGGTGTGAGGTAATGCTGTAAAATAAATATCAGATCAGTTTAAATCAAATCCGGACTTTCTCCGTAAATAAGATGCACATACAGTACATTATAAATGTAGCGCTCACCAGCAATCACACCCATGTCTGAAGCTAAAAGTGGTTAATCGGTGCGCTTGAAACCGATACCTTGATTTGATGCAGTAATTCAGGCACTTCTTTAATCAGGTTTAATTAATTGAAGAATTGTGATTATAATGTAATAACATAATGCAGTGGTACATCATTTTATTAAGTCAGTAAGTATGTCTAAATCTTTTTAATGTCGCTGGTTTGACTTTGGCTGTGTAACAGCACCAACAAACCAGGGTGACCCAGAGATCACCGTGTTATTCAACACGCTGGAGCGAGCCAGATGGTTCAGTGTTCCCCTGTGCACCCAGTTGGAATGATTAAAAGCACAGCACTCTGGCAAACACCTAAACAGGTTGCTCCCGATCATTGCGCATTAGTAACAGGCATTTGTAGTTAACTTTAACAGTCATAAAACTGTCGACCGCATAATGGTTTGATTATTGACCTGCCTGCTTTTTCTGCACAGCCTGATGCATGCACTCAATAGTGGTGCATAAGACAGTACACTGCAGTTACTCCTCGAAGCATCTATTGTTTAGTTTGTAGACGGTGGCAGTTTTTAAACACACAGGCTTTTCATCTGGAACACATTCACTCAGCCTCTCCCGAGACTCCTTAAAACACAACACAAATATGCAAATATACATCAAGTCTAAGCCTCTCAGGTTTTTGTGCACACCTTTTAACAACATGATGGGGACATTTCCCTATTGACAGGAAAGCTAATGACAAAATCAGCCTTGTCTGCAGGTTTGATAAATGAATTTTGAAACTCCTTATCCTCCACCTGCTCAGCACCATGCAGTGAGGCATAGGTAATGTTTTGTTTACACAAGGTTTACTGAGTAAATGGTCACTGCTAGACAAATATTGTTTTCGTTCTAACCTGAAGCCAGGGTGTTGCTATATTTACTATTTCCAGAATAAAAGAGTAAAAGGCAAGACTCACACAGAAGCCAAGACTGTCTGGGGAAAAAATACTTAGCATTTTGCTCAAAAAAGGTGCAGTTATCTTGTGTGAAGTACTTTGACAAGGTATCATGACCCAGGCCTGGCTGTGGATTATAAAACATTAAGCCTAATGACTCACAGGTTACCTGCTCTCTCTGTGGTCACTAGTCTGAAAAGTGAAGTAGCAGTCTACTCATACCTACCGACACCTCCCTGCCTTCTAGGCTTGAGCAGAGTGCTCCAGGTGTGGAAGTCCTTCCTTCTCTAAGCAGCTGAAACAGGATTTTGACAACACTCCCCTCTGCTGTTACACTGTTTGTCAGCAAATGAGACAGATAGTTTTCCTAGTTACTTCCAATTAAGACTGTCATCTCTGTCATACTTTAATATGCATCTATTTGTTTACTGCACTGCTATGCCATTATTGATTTCTCAAGACAAATGTAGCATACACAAGCACTTAAAGGTCTCAATAACACTTTTATGTAGACAAATAATTAAAAAAATAACACACACAATCATTTTAAAAAATTTGATTGGTCCAAAATGATAGTTGTGTTTATGAAGCTTAATAAGGCTTGTGAGCCAGTAGTAAGAAAAAAGCTACAGCTAATGTTGCAGTTCATCACTTGACATGACCGTCTGAGTCTCACTCCACTCGACCATAAAATATGCAGGTTGTGCTACGAACTGGCAACCATCTGTTGTGAAGCGAATGAAGTCAATCGAGGGAAGTAGCGCGACATCCAGTGGCTGAATATTAGCAATCGCACCTTTACGTATACCATCCACAAGAAAAGATGACAAATTATTTTGTGAATATGCATCTCTGTGGAAGTTCACAGTTAAAGGTTGCCACCAGATGCTGAACAGCAAGCCACTCTAAAAAAAAAAAAAAAAAGGCTGATTTTTGTCTCCTAATTAAGAGCCTCAGTCTCTCAGCTGCAGCAGTTAATGGGAACACCATAGTAATAATCAAAGCCTGATGACTCTGCCTCACAGGCACAGCTACAGATGGTCTGCTCCAGGGTTCTTACAATGCCTGCAGATCACTTCATAGTGGGCTATTTTTAGAGTGGTGGAAACATGAAAGAGTGTTTTGGTGACAGGCTTTTGATTATATGAATGTGACTCAGTGACTTTTGCAAATGTATGAGTTGAGTGACTGGAGAATACAGATGATTACTTCCTGAGGTATTGATATGCAGATGTGTAAATTCAGTGTATGTAACTTTTTCACATTGGTTTACAACCCAAGAATAGAAACAGTAGCATTTGTTGCTAGCTTACGAGCTCTAGGTTAGCAGTGTTATTGTTATGTAATTTACAGTATATTTGGTGTGAAATTGCAGAGCAGGATCCAAAACTATAATTCCAACTTTGTAGACATTAGGGCTGTCTAAGTTAACGCAATAATGATGATTAACCAAATTTGTTTTAACCCCACTACTTTCTTTAATGCATTAACACAATTTTAGATTTGTAGGTTGTAGCGGGCTCTTTTTGAAAGCGAGAGTGAAAATACCAGCATCATTAGGAAGTAGAAAACCTAAGGAATCCTTTAGCTCCAACATGACATGTTGGCTCCAAACTTAAGCTAAATTTTGGTGAGGAAAAACTGGCATGGCCATTTTCAAAGGGTTCCCTTGACCTCTGACCTTAAGATATGTGAATGAAAATGGGTTCTATGGGTACCCACAAGTCTCACACTGACAGCTGTTATTGCCTGTTGGGCTGCAGGTTGCCATGTTATGATTTGAGCATATTTTTTATGATAAATGCAGTACCTGTGAGGGTTTCTGGACAATAAATATTGTTTTGTGTAGTTAACATATATTTACATAAGGGTATTTGCCCAGTTCCTTGTTGACAAGACTATAAATACTTCACAAAGCTCTCTTTAAGATACAGTTTGAACAGGTAAAAAATGTAATTTATTTGTGATTAATCACGATGGACTATCGTGATTAATCATAATTAAATATTTCAATTGATTGACAGCCCTAGCAGAAATATTATTTCCAAAATAAATATAGCCTGGTTTGAAGTGAAACGCAGATGACAACGCGGTCACTGTATTGTTTTCAGTTTGAAAGATGATATATGTAGTATATGCCTAAACTAGCTAAACTACTAACTAACTAATATGCTTCCTGTAAAACTTAGTTTTATTGAATATCTTTGATGTCTTATTTAGTCTGCCTAATGTCATTCATCTTATGACACCACCATATCGTTGGATCTCAGTCTCTTATCAGTTTTCAGCATTATTAAATTAACACAAGGAAGCATCACATGCATAGATATCCTATAATTAGAAACACATGCATATGCACACACACCTATTACACTAGTGCTTTTTTTTTAACTTTCATTTAGACATGCTGTGTGAAACACAGTGTGTGTGTGTTAATTGATTCTCCATCATTTAAACTCCCCTGAGTGATAACGTGCCAGAAATATCAGATTAGAGATTTGGTTGTTTGGCATAATAGTAAAAGATGTGCTACATGGTCTCACTGCCTATAATAGAGAGAACATACAATATGTGTAAGACTGCTTTTAGGCTAGTCAAATGTGGGATATTACATTATTTCATATCCAACAGAATTGAACCTGGACAAAATAAGCACTTTGAGTCCATTCTATGTTTTTAAAACTTGCTAGTATTACTTTTTAATAACCTTACTTTCACTTTTCATAAGGTATTCTGGTTGCTTTTGAGATTAGCCAGGCATACAAACGTAGTATTTTCAAACATCTGAACCTCAGTCCTCATGTTGCTGAATTTCCAATTCCCCTTCCAGTGAGTGATCGTGTGGTCTGCTTGGATTCAGTCTAGACTGCAGCCTAATGATCGAAGGCTTGGTTTGTAGATGAAAGGGTTTGAATGATCTCGCAGTGCTGATCTTTCCTAGAACAGAACACTCAGACCACATTTTAAGCAGACAGTGTCACTATTTGAATCAAAGTTACAAATTCACCTATTAAATGTTTATAACAAAACACCTAGATAGGAAAATGTGCAGCTGTAGCCCCAGATCAGCAATACATGACCGCTTTTCTGCTCAGAAAGCGATAGGTTGATGATGACAGTTAAGGACATCATGACTGGATAAACTGCAGGATCAGAGCATTTGCTAAAATTAAACAATAGAAAGGAATATGAAATGTTTAATTTTTGTTGTTGTTGTCATTTGAAGGAGTACGCAGAGTTCCAGTACAGACGGAGACACAGGCAGCGAAGGCGGGGTGACTTGTCCAGTCTCCGTAGCAACACACCCGACCCTGATGACTCCGGCGACAGCATTTTAGGTACTGCAGTGGACACACAGGACAGGACACTCCCTCAGGGGTTCTGTCTGTTTTCTTAGAGTTAGACATAGTCTCATTTGTGGGGTAATTTGTCACAGTTCATTCTCTTCATTAACTAAGTCTATAACCCAGTGATATCATACATGTGGATGATGTGAACCTACAATTCATGGTTCTGATTGGCCCGTTCTTACATATACGTTTATATATTAAGGCATTTTTGTGATAGTAACAGAGATATGTCAGGAAATGAGGGGAGAGAGGACAGATACAACACTCCTGGGTGAGGTCCATTAAAAAAAATGAATGCGATGCATAGTGCAGTTGCCAAGTGTTCTTATATATGATTAAATAATACATACACATTAAATTAAACTAGATTGATCCAGTTATCCTCCCTCAGCTCTGATTTGTACCGAACCCAAATGAGGGTACTGTCCCCCCAAAAAATCAAAACTGCTCAAGTTCAACAAGTCAATATTTATAATCCATCAGGCTTGCCCATCACAGCGCTGCTTTGTTTTTGGCTGTGTGGAATGAAAACATGGACAGAGTTTGCAGTTTTGAAGCCAGCTGAACAATTAAGTTGTGCCAAGAAGGATTAATTGATTTCAGATGAAGATATTGAATTTGTGAATTAGTGAGGGCACGTACTCTGTTTGCTTACTTGCTTAATCGTTTTGCAGTGTTCCCTAAAATGAAGGTGATTTTCCTAAAAGTGGTAATTAGCAGTGGGTTAAATTGCCATCCAGGTGCTGCTGTAAATGACTGCGGATGTTTTGTCCTTTTCTTGTTCTACAAAGATACACAGGATGTCGGAGGCGGACGAAGACATCATCTTATGGTGAGTGTGCCGTTGCCATGTTCTTGTCCGCTCAAGGATTTCAGCTTTTGAAACTTTTCAGACAATGACAAGAGAGTATGTCATTAATCTTGAACTGATTTCTGAAGGGTGCTTTTTCTTGTGGTTTCATAATGCTGAGGTAATTATTTCGCTTGATCAGCTCGGGGTTTCATTATATTTTTTGTGAAGGCAATCTTAAGAAAACATGTTTAAAAGTCTAATGTATGTCTTCCTGCTATAATTTTGTACACTGTTAAAGGGTCTAGTTTTAAGAATCAGAAACTGCTTGTCAACAGTGACACCTTAAGTCAACGCCTCTCAGCGTCCTGTTGCTCGCGCTTGTGCTTGCAAAACAGTGAGGCGACACATACACGCACAAGACTGAACATGATCACTATATATTTTCATTTCTGATATTATTACTTGGCAATAATGTCAGCTTACCTGTCCCATTAGAATTTTGCTCGGGGTCTGTTTTGATACCCAAAAGCAAACGAAGGTCCCTCCATGAGGGCCAGAAGATGTTGATCCTAGTTCACCCCCCGGCGTAGGTCACATTCCTGTTTTGCCAGATGGGCTTCACCAGATATAACTACAGTTGTGGTGGGGGCTGATTGTTTGTTGGCGACTCCATTTCTTACTGAACGTTGGCTATTGTTGCACACTGTTAGCCCAAAGGTGGAGTTGACACATGACGTCACATCCGTTGGATTTTCTCGGGAAAACAGGCCCCCGTTCATCACATTAAACACATTACAGGCTGATAGAGGAAACCTAGAAAGTTGCGAAAGGTCTCATTTTTTATGTTAGGTTACAATCTGTTCATACATTAGCAATAAAAAAAAATCATCATCAACAAAAGATAGAAGATTAAATTCTGGGGAAATAGAGCCATAGAATACAACTGACAGATTGTTTGAATATAATATGATCTCACCTTTGGTGTTATAAATATACAGATATAACAAATACAGTAAAACTGCTACGCTAGACAAACTGCCATTGCCTGCTGTTACCTTCCATGTCTGTAGATTGTGCACAGCATGTTTTCTGCCCTGCTGATGCTTTTACTTTCCTTGCCAGTAGGTGGTGCAGGTTGGACTGAAACTGCTGGTGCTCTGTAAGTGGTTTGGCCTGCATCACTGACACTGTGTCCTTGATTTACCTGCAGGGTCTAGGTTCTCTGGATGACGATGATCCTAACATCTTACTGGCCATCCAGCTGTCCCTCCAGGACTCAGCGATGGCAGAGATCGGGTCCAACCACGATGTCCTTACCAACGAAGCCTCACTCTGCGCTATCGGCACCTCCCTGCCTTCTAGGCTTGAACAGAGTGCTCCAGGTGTGGAGGTCCTTCCAAGGGCTTCTCTAAGCAGCTCAGAACTGCTGGAGCTGGGAGATAACCTGGCCAGACTTGGCAACATCAACATCAGCAGCCAGTATTCTGCTGCCACTGCCTCTGTACAGCACTGTGACAGTCACCACCAAGCCTACGGGGCGTCTGTGCCGATACCAGTGGCTCCAAGTCGCAACAACTCATCGACGGGCCTCTTCACCTCTTCCAGTGACACCTTAGACACGACCACGTGTGGCAGCCATAACCAATCCTCGTCCTCGGCATTAGTAGCAAATGCCAACCTACTGGGCAACATCATGGCATGGTTCCACGACATGAATCCTCAAGGCATCACCCTGGTCCCCTCAACCTCCTCCGACACTGACTCAAACCTTGGCGCACTCCATGCAGGTGGCGGAGGGTGCCCACAGGATGGCGAGAAAGGGTTGCCCGAAGACTGGAAACCTCAGGAAGTGACGGCAGATGAGGGTTTCTGCTCTCAGAGACTGAGCGACATGGAGGAGAAGGAGTGCGGTGTCGCTCAGAGGCCGACCCAGTTAGATCTAGTGGGGCTGGACACCTTGCCGCTACCTTACATGGCCACCTTTGACACGAGTGGAAACCACGCCGAACGGGGAGGCTCAAAGGTCTGCCACGTCGACACTCCGAGATGTGACTCTGTGTCCGACCAGCTGCCCAGCACCAGCTCCTCTGAGTGGGAGGACCAAGTGCACTTGGTATGAACTGACAGGTTGAACTTATTTTGAAAGGCCAAAAACCACTATAGATTGCAAATGAAATAGAGCCGAGGGATATTTGTAGTAGCTATTCAGGTGGAATGTATACAGAATGAAGAATGTGTCAGTTCATACTCAGTTGGAAATTGGTGGGGAGTACTTAGACTCTTAGTTAGTGCAGCATTGCAGTCAGATTGCGTTTACTGTATTTTCAGCCCCCCAACAACCAGCTCTCCTGAAAAGAAAGCACTAACTGAAGGAGACATCACATTTGATAACATTTTCAAGGATATATATCCTGAAATAATTCTGTGCTGACAGAAATAAATTTCTTTTTCTGAAATCAATTTTGGAGGAGATATGGTAAGACTTTAACATAGTGCAGGTATTTGTTATTTTTCACTGGAATAAAAGCCTACTGTATGTGTCCGAATCAGGTCTGAGGGAGTTTTTCTAAATGTACATATGAGCAGACTAATATCTTGATCCAGTTCAGTCTGTGGGGTACAGGCCTGTCCAAACCTGCCTACTTTATAGGTGCCAAACACTGACTAGCAAAAAGCACAGTTTGCAGTCACCAAGTGGATTATTTGAAAGCAAATTGTGCCTGCTTATTACAATCGCAACGACTCAGCTGAACTTAAATGTGAAAGTCTCGAGCCATATTTGTATTTGAGATTGCAGCTGTGTGAAATTTTCACCATCTAAAAGCTGTATTGTGCTGTGTAAATCTGTAGTTTTAAGACCATAATGGTTGTTTACTTTATTATTCACACGAAACAATTTAGATCCATTCAAATGAAAAGTTGGTGACCTGCATTTCAAAATTGATTTGATGTGGTTATTCAACTGAAAGCCATCTAACACATTTTCAATGAGAAACGTCTTCTGATCTTCAAAACCAGCGAACGCTGACAGGCCCAAAGGGGCCGCTCAGTGTCTCTACAAGTTCACCATATTTGAATTCTGTTGTAGCTCGTTTCAGTGCTGCAGCTGAGCGTGACCAACTAAGTAGACAGTGAGCGGTCTTGTTTATGTACTGCAGGAAAAGGCCAGTGAGAGAGATAATCAGGCAATCTCATTCAGACTTTGGTGAATTAATTAATCATGCCCAAGTCACTGTAATTAATCTCCGGCTCCCATTTAGTGTAACATAAGCAAAGCCTTCTCAGAGCTCCACATACGTCCCGGGCTGCAGGGTAATGCACAGAGAATTCACGAATGTGTATTACATCTCACACACATGGGGGAGTCCATGTCTTTGCGAAACGGTTCTCTACGCAGCAAGCGATACAGTGCCTTTACGTCGATCACCGTTATTTCTGCTAATTACACAGTATTTACCGTGTAAACAAAATGAACACCTGTTACCTTAAAGTTCTTTCTCTCGCATAAAGTGTATAGTGTGCAAACATCTTGATTTTTTTTTTTTCTTTCTCATCAAAATATTTGTAGCATGAGGCTTTTTTTGGTTGGTTCTAGTAGTATTATGTTAATGGATAACACTGATTTTATATGATTTGGTAGAATGGGTAATGATTAATGTCACACTTTATGTTCTTGTTCCCAAATATTTTGAAAAAAAAAAAAGTTTTACTGCTCATTTTTTGTGCAGAAGGGCTTCTTGCCCCGCAGAATCTAAAATCACTGTACTGACTTTGGAATGAGTTGACCTACTGTATGTGTATCATATATCTTACCAGAAGACACTAAAATGGAGGAAAGTTGCAATATAAAGTAGGTATTTATTTGAAATCAGTTTAATCCTTTGAAGGAAAGAAGAATGGGTTGTGAATAACCAATATGACACATTGATCGGTGTTTTACTTTTAAGACGTTTTTGTACAGACTAATGTCTGACTGAAGTAAATCACCTTTTTGTTCCCCCTAGCACACGCATAGCGCCACATTAAATCTAAAAATAGTTGCGACAGGAGTGTTGAAGTTGTGAGTGCCATACGGTTAGTGGAGCTAACTTTACTGGACTTGGTTAATGGAAGTGGGTTTGCCCTCTTTGTGTAACAGTATGCTGTGCATGAAATGGGTACAAGTCTACATTGAATTTGTACTTCCTTTGTATTTCACCTCTAATGTTCAGGTGATTTATTTTAAAATGGCATATATAACATTTTGTAACTCACTGAGATTTTCTATTGTAAAGCAACTAATCCTTGAAATGCTATTTGCACTTTCATAGTCTATACTTGATACATTCCCTCTTTATATGAAAACAATGTTTGATGTGTGATGCCAATAAACTATGTGTTGAGTTTTAATTTGTATTTTTTTTATTGGTCATTGAAATACCTGTGAAAAATGAGAGAGAACCCTCCTAGTTTTATGGGAGTGCTGAGACTGATGGATTCTGTCCTTTAATGGAGTTGGTTTGGTCTCCAAAAGCATTTTCAAGCTGAAACTACAAGACAAATTACATGATTTGATCCTCTTAACAACAGGACTGTTAAAACTTTAGCAAATGTGGCACAGATTACAGTTATGATAATACCGTAAACTGCAGTACCAGCTGAATTGTTTCTGCACTTTCTATTTGCCTCTGAAAATAGCAGGTTAAAAAATAGTTAGGGTGCTTCGAAGTGGGGTTGTATGAGGTACTCATTCATAGTAGGTGTATTACTTTACAGTAGATGACGGTCGGCGTCCCCCAGCATCGAGAAACAGACGGAAGTTCCGACACCGGAGCAAAGCAGTGTATGGCTGTGGGCAGGGATGGCAGCAAAAGGCATGTTAGCCACCTACAAGAAAGACTCAGCAAAAAAACTGATATCCATTTAAGTGTATGCTATATTTATAATATTTTCACAGCTTTATCTTGCTGCCAGACAGCCCTGCCTTCTCCTCTCAGAGGGGGACCTGAACTGAAAGTGAAACTTATCTATGCTCTCCTCAAAGTCAGCAGGCTCAGATGACGAAAACAGTAAAAATGCATTTCACTTTTAGTTCCCCACAGAAAATATTCCAAATATAACATACACTTACATGGATATCATTTCTTTTAGGTGGCTAAAATATGTTTTTCTGCCGGCCCCGTCCACAGAACTGTATTGCTTTGCGCCGATGCAAAATCTGTGACTGTAGAGACGCCAGCAACATGAGGGCAACATTTCTGACAGCAGTCATCAGGAAATGTGACCCCACTGCTACTTGTGTAATACTGTTACATTTTAAAAAATACGTTTGTATTTTTACTATAAAGATAGTTTCACAAAACTGTAAAAGAAAAGCAAAAGATAGGTACAGTGGAGTCAAATTTTCTGAAATGGTGACCTGTTGTTGCTGGCTCCCCTGCTGTCACAGATTTCACTGTGACACCACAGCTCCTGTCTGTTTCTTGATGCTGAGCGACATCTACTATAAGTAATACACATACTATGGATAAGTACTTCATTTAAAACACCCAAACTAGCCCTTTAAAGCTCAAGCATCATATTGATAAAACCAGACTCAGAATTAAATGTTTGGGAATTTGTGATAAGTGGATTATTAATCTGTTATAATGCTAATTGGCATTGTATTTTACATCGTTGGAAAGCCTGTTTATTTACCTTCACAATGATCCAACTTGTAAGGATCATACATTTATGGGATGAGCAGCACAGCTGATTATGTGGAAAGCACCCAAGTGAAATTTGCCAAAATCCTCTGCCAATACTAAACAGTGTATTCTCCTGTTGGTACTGACTCTTGTTTTGAGCTCCAGGTGCTGACAATCAGGGACCATTTCATGTACCTGATTGGCAGCTCTGTGTTGGTAGCAAATCATCTGATGTCAAAATATTGTTAGAGAAGAGATGAGGAGTTTTGTTTTGAAACTAAAGTTTGAACTGAGCCATGTTGGTTTTGAAAAAGCAGACTTTTCAGAATGAAACGGATCACTTTGTGGTCCTGTGGTCTGGTCTTGGGTGTCTGATTGGCAGCACCTGGAGCTCAAAACAAGAGTCAGTACCAACAGGAGAATACAGGGTTTAACATGGGCAGAGAATTTTGGCAAATTTCACCATATAGTCAGCTGTGCTGCTCATCCCACAAACGCATGACCCTAACAAGTTGGGCATCATAGTGAAGGTAAATAAACAGGCTTTCCAACGATGTAAAATGCAATACCAATTAGCTTTATAACAACAGAGAAATAATCCACTAAACACAAATTTCCACAACTCTTATTTTTCTGAGTTTATTAAGCACGACTTAGAAGTCCTAGGTATAAATGCAAGCTAGTGCAGCATAAAAATCTCAAATGTAGCGCTCTTGAAAAACAAACATTTTGCTCAACATATTGAAGTGCATAATAACATTAACCCTGACATGTGACCATCAAGCAAATGAGTATCTTGGACACATGACAGACATCCCTGCCAATTTAAAAATGACAGCAGATGTCTGGAGGACTAACAGAGGGCTGTGAATGAACCTAGATACTTGATGTACTAGAGAGAAGAGTTTCAGTGTTAATTTAGGGAGGCCTGTCACAGAGGTTCAGTGTTAACGACAGAGGCCGATGAGCTGCAGCAGAAGGAGGAACAGGGAGACAATGTCCAAATAGAGGTTGAGAGCAGCGAACACATACTCCTCAGGAGAGACTTCATACTTCCTGTGCTTCCCACCCAGGATAAGCTGTGTATCAAACACCAAGTACTGCAGAGAGACAGAGAGAGATGAGAGATGCTTCAGTGCAACCAGCACTGACGTCTGAAGGCAGCCCGTTTGTGTGATGAAAGAGACAGCGAGCTGGCTACAGGAATCGGTCTGCAAGAAAACACGGGCAGTATTTCTTATCTCTGAGAGAGAGGGACTGCGCAGACAAACAGGCCATGTAAATAATCGTGTAGGCTCAAAGTAAGTTGTGACTCTCTGCTGACAGCCTGTTCAGCTCTGTGTGCAGCAGCAGTTTGTTCCACCAGCTGACGGGATGGGTCACAACATTTGCTGTTAATGCCAACGGCACGCAGAGAGGTGGCTGTGAGAATGAAGCCTACTGCTGTTAAGCGGCGCATAATTGAAATTAAAGGGCACAAGGACATCAGAGTCTCTCTCTTTACACTAACTACTATGACAGGCACTGGAGACGGGCTGGCGTACAATCTTACATAGCATATATTCACTTGACATTAAGCCTTATATGATGACGGGTTCTTTCATTTTAAAATGTCATTTTCAATCTGCTTTCAATTCAACCTGCACAGCAGAGAACCATGATTGAATATACTTACTAAAGAAAACAGGAAGGTTCCCAGGCAGGCGTATACAATGTAGAGATACTGTTGGAAGAATCAGACACAAAATCAGCAAAAGAGGCATTCAGCAACATAACTGACTTCATACTGATTTGTTTTTTCTCCCACAACTGGGGTAATATGTAGTAAAGAAAGCTGTATTTTACCAATTAAAATGAAATGCTTATTTTCTATCTTAGTAAAATGATAGGGTGCATTCTGCAGACAATAACCCGGCCTCATCCTTTAAATCAGTAGCTGTAAAAGTGAGCATACTTCTGTCCTCTTCCACTCTGGTTGTTCTGCCTGGTAAATATGATGGTAAAGGTGTGATAATGTGTGCATGCAATGTGCTTTAAGAAAGCAGTGATGATTTTTTTTTCTGCCCCTTCATTTGTTGTCATCTAAAAATAGCACTTTAAAATCAATGAAATTCTTATTTCTGTCAAATCGCTGCTTAAGGCCAAAACAGTAAACAGCAGTGTACATTTAAATGCATCAGTCTGAGGTCAGAGCAGCTCCTGAGAGGTTTGGGTGTGCACACTATCTTCTTTATAGTCTGCTCAGCACGCAGGTCAGTGCCAGCACATCCTGGGGATGAAAGCTATGAGGCGGTATGTACTGTCTGCCTCTGACTGCAATACATTGCAAACCTGTCCTCACTGCAAGCGCAGGTGTAAACACGGCGGCTTCTTGATCTACCTGCGACCGAAGGATTGCACAAAGCAATGCAAACGAAAAGAGGGTCCAGGCAAACACCCACAGGCTCCCATTTGCTCCGGTGAAGTCCCACTGGTGCCAGAAAGAGGAGAGGATAGAGGGGGAGAGACTGAATGTGACGAGCCTCTCAAACAGAAAACATTAGTCAGAACATCTCTCATTTACACTCATCATGCTGAGGGGGCTCAAGGTCGTCTGCATTGCAGCTGTGTGCTGCGAGTTGACGCTGATTGCTAAAAGATGAAGACATATTGCAGTCAACACGCAAGGAAATTCTGAACCGATTCTGGATGTAATGATCCTGGACGATTAATCAACACGCTGGAGCACAGCCACAGAGGAGGAGAGGGGAGGTGGCCTTTTGGCCTGCGTGCCCTTTTCAGATAGACAGAAAAAAGATGGCAGTTACAACAGGAGAATCACTAACGCTGATCACCTGAGGAGCTGTGGGCTAAACATGCAGGGCAGTCTGTGTGACATTTATATCACAGTGACAGAGACAAAAAAAACCTCTGGCACCACGTCGACTGCAGAGCAAGAGGTGTTGGAATCTGCAAGATGAACGTGAAGTCATAAAAAAAATACACCGAAAGTGTTTGCGGGAGTGACCGCTCACTCAGCCCATAAAACAACCTCTTTTATAGGCTGAGGGTGCGGCTACCTTTTCTATTTATATCACAGCTCTCCCCTCTGCATGCAGGTTATTTAGACCTGATGCATGTGCCTTCTTTCTACTACTAAACTAACTACTAAAGAGCAGAGAGCATTTAAGAACAGATTTATCCTTGGTATAATCATTAGACACCTGCTTGCTGGCTTTAGCCAAACTAAGCAGTAGAAATAAATGTCTGCAGCTCCTTCAGAGGCAGTAAGTGGCAAAATGTGTGAAATGCCAAACTGCATTTAGAGGCAATTAAAAGCAACTCTAAATGCAATTTAAATTTGGCCTACATCTGTTTCATTTGTCTAATTTTCTGCCCCACTGCCTGTATGATTACTTTTTGTTCTGTTATGAGCCATTTATTGAAACAAACAAAAAAAAAACAAATAAGTGATTCTCAGAAGGTCTCCTCACTTGTGCACATTGACTGTTGCTAACAAAGCATCGCAACTTGTGCTGGAACATTTAGATGTCACTTATGCAAGCATGCAGTATGATATTTAAGTGAGAAATAAAATGGTGGAGAAACTACACTGGGGCCCACTTTGACATATCAGAGTTGTTCAATTATTAGTTATTTTTAGATGAGATTATTGGTGAGAGATCAAGATTGAGAGTATTTTCAATATTAAAATCTGTCTGGGTGGAGGAGCATCATGTCTAGCAGCGTGTCCCTGAAAGGGCCCTTTTAAAGATTAATCTCACAGTGTGTTTGCTTTATTAGACAGTCCATGGTGACAGGAGACAGACAAAAAAGAAAATGGGAGGGGGGGTTAGAAAATAACAAAAGGCACCAGGCCATTTCTGAACTGAAGATTTATGGTAGGAGCCTCAGTCGGCGTGACGACAGCCCAGAGGTTTAACTCTGTCCTACCACTGGACATGAGGAATTAACTTGATTGACAAACACACTGATCTCAGCAGTAATCGTAGTTTTGCTTGGACAGCAAAGCCATCAGAGTTTTGACCCTGTGCTGGCGACGGCATATACTGAAACCCTGCATGAGAGAACCTGGCCAACACTTCGGCTTTCACTCCGACTGCACAGCTCAGTATATGGGCTTTTACCGCCGACTGCATAGCAAAGCCGCAGTTTGTGAAATTTCACTTTCGGCTGCACTGCAAACTGAGCTCAGAGTGTGTAACGGAGTCTTACCTTTGACTGCATAGCAAACAGTGTCAAGGCGAAGGACACCAGCGCCGTTGCCCCGACGGCCCACAGAACTGCTTCTACATCAAAGTACCTGCAGACACAAATATCAAACAGATATGCAGTGGCAAAGGCACCCTGTAGTATCACGTCAGACTTGTCAGCAGGCAGCGTGGATACTTGAACAGTAGGGTTCTGTTCTATCCTAAAAGGGAAACATTACTTTCTTATAAGAAATGATATTTTTTTCATTTTATAGTCTGTATCATGTGTCTGAACTAGTGCGATGAGCGAGCCCCCCCCCCTCCAACGTGCATTGCATAATATATTGCCTATGTTCATTTCATATCAGTTATAGCTTCAGTCATGGCAAAGTCCCATAAATATGATAATTTGAATGTATTATTGATAGTCAGGCTTCGACTGGTGCTTTTACTGTCAGAGTGACAAGCTGCTAAAAGATGAAATGTCTCACAGATGGAAAAGGTAACGTGTGTTTACACGGGCACCGGTACAGACAAATTGGTTTTAGACTATTTGTGATGCTTCCGATTTATCTTCTGCTGAAAATATGATTCCATGTGCTTTTTTTAATTTTGGTAAACCCAGCAATGATAACATCTTATCAGGTTTGATGGCTTCATTGCTGGCATCCCACTCCGCTATCAGATATGGATCAAATAGGGTTATTATTGTGTAAATGAGTCATCTCAGGTGGGGATTCATCCTTGGAAACAAACACTCACGCTGCCACAGATCCGAGCATCAGGCCCTCTGCAATAGTCTGAGACAGAGAGAGAGAGAAGGAGGGAGAGACAAATGGAAAGTAAATACATGACAAAAAAAACTGAACGAGAGCAGGTGTGGCGGGAGTTTAATTTGATGCCTGGCTGGTACTGATTCTACTCACAAACAGGCCCAGGGCAATGAAATTGAGGGGGACTTGACGACGGAGGTTGTCACAGCAGGACAAGGCCACGAGGAGCACCATCACCACCCCCCTATTTCTCAGAAAATATAGAGCGTATCGTAAATAGCAAATAAAATGGTGATAAACAGAAAAAGCAGCCCTATGTTCAGTATGTGAATTCACTGAATACATTATTTATGCAGTGTAGCTGGCAGTCTCCGGGATCGGGATTCAGAGGTGACAGTTTGTGATTTACATCCGTGGACTTCCATGAGTGACATTTTCATTTAGGTAACTCACCAGGAGACGGGAGATTTGTAGGTGGTCACACTAGTTAAAGCAATAAAAATGTGTGGCGCTTAGACAATCTCAGTGAATGTTTCTGATAGCTTACATCATGGTAAAGGAGAACCAGTTGTTGTCCAATGTCCATTCCCTGAGAGCGTCCCTGTTATCGCATAAGAAAAAGGGAGAGAGGGAGAGGGGAGTGTTTAATAGAGGCACCATTTATTTGACAGAGGCAGTAGAATGATTTTATTAAATATTAACAGAGGACGGAGCATTGTGCACATGGGAGCTGAATGCAATTTATGAAAAGAAATTACTGTAGTGGCATTCAACCACATCTATTATACAAAACATATAAAGCTTTCAAACTACTGCAAGCAAAAAATATTATGTAACAGAGGTGCCCTTCTAGTCTCCACCATCTCGTCTCACCTTACATATTTATGGTGATTTGAGCCGCGCTGGGTTGCATGCTCGAAATTTCTGTGGAAACAACTGTTACTTGTGCTCCTGTGTGATGCTGGGCGCTCTCAGACGCTGACAGACTACACTAAATGTGGATTGATGGATAGGTGTTCTGACATGGATTCGTCTCTTTTTGGAGGAAAGTCCCCTGTGTAATAGTCTCTCACCAGTAAAGGAAAGCACAGATGATCCCGAAAGTCAGCAGCAGCTGAATCATCAAGGTCAAGTAGACTTTCCTGATGAAACCTGTTGAGAAAGAAAGATACCGAAACAGAATGAGACATGACGGATAGAAAGACAGACATGATAAAAAAAAGATTAAAAAAAAATGTGCCAGAGCAAAGCAGAGAGGTAGGTAGGATTGTTTACTCTGCACAACATTTAGAAACAGCCCTGTTTTCAAACAGCCGCTCATTTGAAATGATTTGTGTTGCATGGGAGGTGAAGAGACGATGCAGGGTACAGCAGAGATCAGGGAACAATTTTCAATTTCAAATCAATTTCAAGAAAACACTGCAAAGCAAATGAGGAAGTACATGCTGTTTATCCCTTTTCAGCCCTGACCATGCAGACAGTGGTTTCTCTCGCTTTTTGTTTCTTCCTTTGCTCGTCCCTCCCTTCCTCTAGCTCTCACCTCTTCGTATGACAGCGTCGCTGAAGCTGCTATCCTGTAAGCCCTGGCAGTAGACAGGCGGAGCTTGACCACACTGCTGCTGGTCGCCTCCAGCTGCTGCCATGCCCTCAGGGTGGACCATGTTATCATAGGGGCAAGGAGGGGAGACCACTGTGACGTTCCCCTTCCCTACCTGATTCCCCCAAACCAACAACAACAACAACAACAACAACAACACAGGTAGTTTGAGCAACACTTGTAGAATATTAAAATGAATTGAGTTGTGTTATTAGGGCAACAATGAAAGAAAATCATCCATACGTAATCAAATACACAAAATGTGCTCGTGGACATTGTTGTAAGATTTTATGTATGATGTACTATTTTATCAGTTGGACATTAAAGCTGCACTGGTTGGAAGAATTGAAGCAAATATGATTTAAAAAGTAATTTTTATACAACAGTCACTACATCCCGACAGTAGTACATGAGACAGGTAATCTGAAAAAATAATCATGTGCCTCTGTGTCCTCCGGTGCTCCTAATGGCATCTGTAAAATTTGACAGACCGGAGGAAAACAACCAATCAGAGCTGATCTGGAGTCTGCCAGATCAATCACTCATGAAATCCGACCAAACTAGGCAGCGCTGATCAAATCTGAATCAATGTTCTGTTACTGTATTTCTTGCTTCAAATGTAAAATGAGAACGTTTGTGACTTGGCCACCATGTTGAGTTCAGTTGATGAAATACCAAGCACTGCCCACCAGCTGGAGCACAGCCAATAGGATCGCTCTCTCTCTGAAATGACCAGTGATTGGCCAAAGTCTCCCATCACGGGCTTGATTTTCTAAATCCTGTAAACAGAGCCGTGAGGAGCTGCAGAAGTCTAGTTTTCTCTCAGAACACTTGAATTACAATATGCTGAAAGGTTATTATGGATTGTTTGCCCAAAAATACCGAAAACATTCTGCCTACTGATGCTTTAAATCTACAATGAACAGGGGAAAAAACATGGTTTTAGCTTAGTACTTTATTCCACTTTCTCATGTGAGGCTAACAAACACGTTCCAGTATTGCTACTAACCTGATAGCTCACCCCTATGTAAGAACGCTGCTCATAGTCCTGAGGGTTGTACGGAGGGGGGTTAGGTCCATAACCGGCCTTGCTGCTGCCATTAGTCTGGTCCATTCCACCAAAACGTAGCAGATGTTTTCATTAACTGAGGCACAAAAGTGACAGAGAAGAAATGTCAGACATATACGTAGGTTAAGGTCATGGCTGACATCAGAAAAGCATCCCTTCTGAACAGCGTCCGCATATTCATCAGTGATGATAAATTAGCAAATGGGGCAATGTCAGGGTGGAACAAACAAATGGGTAATTACGAAATGATGCATCACACAAACACGAGAGCCATCCATGACTAACGTCCATAATTATGGCCTTAAGCATCCATTTAATAGAGCTGTATGTATATTTAATGGACAGATAGGTTGTGGTTAATTGCTCTCAGTGGAAATTCAGTTGTCATCAAAGAGGACAGACACACAGTAAACTCATGGATTCTATTTCATATATGGTGAAGACACGAGTAACAGATTCCCTTTGAGCTCTCTGGTGTTGCATTAGTCATTAAAGGCATGAAGCTCTAATTAGCTACACAATGACCAATTCTGAGTGAAAACTTAAGTAAAGTCAGCACCACTCTGACTGTAGATAAGAACTGTTACCGAGTCCACACAACAGTTTCAAAGAATCATCAGCACTGCGTATAAATTGCCTTTCTATGGTTTAATCAGTAACAATATACACTTCCTGTAATATCAGTAATTAGTAAGGGCTTTTGAACTTGTGGCAGTGATGAATCATCTGCCACCTACAACCACAATTTGACTGTTTCCTTAACTCGTCAAACTAAAACCAGCGATAGACAAGACAGTACAAATATATTAATAAATATTATACTAAATATATCATGCTTTCAAATATTTGAATGACATAAGGTGGACTTTGTTTCTGTTCGCTTACATAGCCCAAAAGGCTTGAACATCACTTCCGAGATATGAAGAATGAAGCTCGTTAAAAGTGCCCCTTGTGTTTTTCAAGTCTTTAACAAGTGATCAATTGTTGTCTGACTTAGGTCTGTTCTCATAAATCCATTAATTACAGCTCTAATCCATTCTAATGTGTCTTACCTCTGCTGTGACAGCCAGGAATCGGCTCTGCTGCTCTTCCTGTAGTGTTGGTTCCCCTTCAGGGCAAAGTCTACCTGCTATCAGTCGGTTCCCACAGAGACAGGACTTTAGCTTCAGGGGGAAAGGATGTATCCCTCATTAGGCTCAATGGGATATTCAGATGAAGTTCTTAAAATGTCATTAAACCAAGCAGGCTGCCACTTTGTCAGAGCAAATCACGTCTTTACCTTTTTCTTCCAGCAATCCACACAGGCCTCTAGAACAAGTTAATACTGCTGCTTTCACCCACTTTCACAAAGGTGTGTTTTACATTTCTATTTCCTGTAATTATATCACATTAGCCTGTAGTGTGTGATAAGCCTGTAACATTTCATCCTGTACAGTAGAAAAAAGGCAAATGCAGCACAACGGCAGCCTGTGGAATCCTGGGAGTCGCGTAACCTTCCTGGCTCATCTTAGTTACACATTGATAACAACCTGCCTGTGGAAACCATCCAGTGAATGATGCACGCCATCAATCCAACCTACACAAAGGGATTATGGTTATTGAGTCACCGCGAGGAAGAATAGCAAAAGACATACTGTATGCTGAAAATACATGAAGTAATGTAGGTCAATGCTGTCTTAGTGTTTCTCCATGGAGAATCGCCACTGAAAGGGATATAATGAATACTTCATCCATGAATGAGAAACTAGTCCAGGATGAACCCATTTCATTTTGCTATGAAAAAAACAGAGCAAGTAAATTGTAATATCCATTTCATGGCCTTGATTAAATTTCATTTAATTCAGTGTTTTAATATGAGATTTAAAGCGATTATGCCTCAGATACATAACCAATGGTGGAAAGTAACTAGGTACATTTACACAAGTTTTGAAGTACTTTACTTGAGCTTTTCCATTTTATGCTGCTTTATACTCATAATTCACTACATTTCAGAGGCAAATATTGTAGACTGCTACTCTGCAGAATTAGATTTCACATGAAAAACAAACTGAGCCTTTGGTTCCCAAAAAAACAGTGTCTGGTTGGAGCCCGTCATCAGATATCCGTTTCAGATATCTACAGCAAGCTGCTCACATAGTTTTATTTCAATAACTTGTTTTTAATTAATTGTTTGAGGTCCAAAGAAAAAATGTCCAAAATCTCATGAAAAACAAATCAAAGATGAGAGAAAGGTGCAACAGGTGAAACAAATAAATGCAAATTTGTGCAGCACAACTTTTTTCATCCCCCATTAATCATCTCACCACCTCTCAGATTCATCTTGTGATGCTCCTATGGAGAATGCTTGATTTTGGCAGGTTCCTGCTCCTTAAAAATCATGCATAAATACAATTTAATGATGAATAAATACATTTAAACATGAATTTAAAATATATAAAAAAGTGCAAAAATAAAAATAGTAAAAGTTAATAAAAAATAAATAGATAAAATGGATAATGAAATAGTCAATAGGATAGGGCAACTTTAAATAAAGAGGTTAAAACCAGTACACATACACCGGCTACAACAGTAAAATGCTGCTTACACACTGTTGCACCAATGGAGCAAACAGACACGTAACCTGATGCATTCCAGCCGGCTCTCGCGTTACGAACACCAAAAAAGTCTGATAAGTCTCCTGCCTCATGTAGGCCACAAACACTCGGCAGCTCTGCCTGGGTTTTGATTCGAAAACAGAATGAAACTGCAGAGGACACACACAAATGATTTATAAATGATCGTATCAGCAGTTAAAGACGAGCTTTCATGGTATACTGGTGCCAAAAACTAACTTCCAAATTCAGTGAATTCACTGGGTCAGTGCAAATCACAGAGAAGAGGATTTCTGCTCCGAGATCGTTTTGAATCCAATCATTTCACAGGGGCAGCATTCAGGCACCAATCATATATGGAGCTAACACTGGGGGGCACTAGTCTCCTGTGCTTCTTCTACTAATTGCAGTGATTCAGTTGTGACTCTCACCCTTCTTTTGCTGCCACCTCCCCAACCAACCAGGAGCAACCAAATCCTCCAGAGAGCTCCTTTAAACCAGCCGCCTCTTCATTTTAACTGCTGGATCAAATCCTTCATTTCTCTCATCTACATGTGACACATTGCTAAAACAAAAAGGATCTGTTTTTCCTGTTTAGACAGCATTACATAAAGACTCATTTAAAACAGAGCAATAAAATAAAAACTTGACACAATCGCATGAACATGATATTCGAAGGGACATGCAGCTTTTCTGTGACAAATACACATTTTCAGTCTGTTCTCTGCTGATTGGTGCGTCAGTCAACACGGGCCGGGTTTGCACTGCCTGCTCAGATCTGATGAGATTGCTCTCACCTGTTCATGAGATCTTAGGCGGATTTGAATGGATGGCACAACAAACAAAGTCACATTTGAGCAGGCAGTTGAACTGTGGCCTGTGTTGACACACCAATCAGTGTGAAGCCCAGTGTGAGGCTGCATTTAACACAGATCTAATGGTCTCGGCGCTGTCCAAACACCAACGACACATGAGGCTGGAGCCACATGGAGCAGAATGTGTGCAGAGCAGAGAGCTGTGTCCAGACCATCGTACACAGGATGGAGGGAGGAATGGAGAGAGGGAAAGAAGGAAGGAAGGAAGGAAAGAAGAGACAGAAGGAAAGTCAAGTCAGTTTTATTTAGCCTGATATCACAAATTTGCCTTAAGGGGCTTTACAATCAGTACAGGATGGATGGATGGATGGATGGATAGATGGATGGAAGGCCAGATAGATTGGAATAATGGAAGGAAAGAAGGAAGGAGGAAAGAAGAAAAGGAGGAAGGAAGGACAGAAGAAAAGGCTGAAGGAAGGGGGGAAAAGACAGAAGCTGGATACACAGATATACATTTGATAAATTGAAGTAAGGAGGGAAGGAAAGAATGAAAGGTGGATGAAAGGAAGGAAGGAAGGAAGGATGGAAGGAAGGTGGGAAAAAGAGAGGGTGATGACTGAGAATAGATAGACAGATGAAAGTAAGGAGGGAAGGAAAGAAGGAAAGGTGGAAGAATGAAAGGGGAAAGGAAGGATGGAGGAAAGAAAAGAGAAGACAAGAAGAAAGTAAGGAAGGAAGGAAGGAAAAATGACAGAAGATGGATAGACAGATTTGATAGGTTAAAGTATGGAGGGAAGGAAAGAAGGAAGAGAAAAGGGAAAGGAAGGATGGAGGAAAGAAAAGAAGAAAGAAAGGAAGGAAGGTAAGAAAGAGAAGATGATAGACAGACATACTGTAGATAGATACCTAGATGAAAGTAAGGAGGAAAGGAAAGAAAGAAAGGGTGAGGAAAGAAAGGGGAAAGGAAGGATGGAGGAAAGAAAAGGACAGTAAGCAAGGACAAATAGACAGATTGGAAGAAAGAAAGGAAGGACATAAGGTTGATAGGAAAGGAAAGAAAGATGGACAGACGGATGGATGGATAGTAGAGTCTGTTCTGTGTCTCGGAGCAGACCGACTGTGACAGCTCTGTTTTGTCAGACGGCTACGATGCTCTTTGGGGCTTTTGGGACTGGGGATCACAGCAGGAAATGCTCTGGTGTCACTGGAGAAGGAGAGATGTAGCCATCATGTGAGTCTCTCTTTCCACTGCATGAAGTTGTGAATTACTGCTTCCCGGCCGTTCGGGCCACAGAAGGATTTATTTAGAGAACTGAGACGGTGGTTTGAGTGGGGCCTCGGAGAGCTCCGGTGTAGGTCTGGAGGTCTGTGTCACTTCATGCCTCTTCGTTTCTAATTTACAACCCTCCTGAAGCTGCTAATGTAGAGTGTCAGCAGGACGTATGGCTGATGGAGGACTCCCACAGTGGCTCACACTATACACTGGGACTGCATGTGCTACTGTAAGACAGGCTGCACTGTGCTCCATTTAATATCAGCTAGTCCAGCTGTGTCAAGACAGGGATCCTGTATTATTTCAGTAAAATTAAGAATCCTGACACAACATTTTGATTTACTGTGAGGGCCAAAACAGCGTTGCATTGGATTTCACAATGACTTGTTTAGCAAATGAGTGCGATACAAAAGGCACAGCTGCAGTCAATCTAAGTCAATGGACATAATTAAGTGAATAAATGACTGTTATCCATAGTTAATTTAATATATTACACAACTGTAGCAGAGAGCACAAAACTGCAGATGAATTTATCCTTATTAGAGTCAAGGTTTACATTAGCTGTGTCTACAATGAGCACTCCATTACTGAATAATAAATAATCTCAGAGAAACTTCTGTCTAAATATAATCCACAAGGAGCTTAATTGATTGTGCATCATCAACTTGAACTGCTGCAGACATACCTAAACCACATTCATTTGAAATGGTCCAGGGTACTTGAGTTATTTTCATCTGCAGCTCTGTCGTAGTTTGTCTTCAAAATAACCAGATCAAAGGAAAATTAAGTCTAGTCTGGCTTCACTTTGGATCTGTGACATAGGTTAACTGACAAATCCAGTTTTACTTAATGCTACTACAGTGGGACACCTAATACAGCACCTGTAATCAAATAGAAATACACAGGTTTAATGTGTGGAGCCTCAATTAATATATATGGCATTATGTATTTCCTCCTAAAAACGACCAGAGCAATACAACTTTGCAGCTGTCAGAACTTTATGGCTGAAGTTAAACTATCCTCAAACCACAGCAGGGTTATTATAGTAAACTAAAACTAAAATGAAAAGCAGTGAATACATTTTTGTAAAATGAAACTAAATAAAAAAATAATCCTTAAAGACAAACTAAACAACCTATTTTTCTTAGTTAAAAAAAATGATAAAATTCAATTAAAATCAATATAAATGAATTTAATTAATTATTTTTTTTTTTTTTTTTTTTTTAAAAAAACTAAAACGTGATGCAACTGAAAAAAGTCAGCATGAATTTCTGGCAGCTCTCCTGATATTGAACCACAGAAGCTGAATGGACAGTAGAGGGAGCTATGTCGCAGTTGCTTCACATCGGACAGTAAAGTAGAGCAAAGACAAAATATGAACACTATGGCGATTCCTACACATCCCTCCAACCATGGATTTTAAATATACGAATATAGCTACAGACTCCTGGGAACTAAAATTAAAATTACAGAAAAACTAAAACTACATATTTAAAAACTAAACCTTTCTGAAAAACTGAAACTATACTAAAACTATATTTCCAAGATAGATGAAGATGAAAATAAAGCAAAAATCGATAGAAATTCATTTCATTTTTTTTTTTGTTTTCATTTTTGGCTATAATGTGATGCAACCGAAAAAATCAGTGTGAATTTGCGACATCTCTCCTGACAGACTTAATGTTCCAGTAGATGGAGCTATGCCACAAATGATTCACACTGGACACAAAAATATAGGAAAGACTAAACATTAACATTATGGTCATTCCTACGCATTACTCCAACCATGGATTTCGTATATACATATATAGCTACATACTTCTGGGAACTACAACTAAAATTACAGAAAAACTAAAACTAAATATATAAAAACTAAGAAAAACTGGAACTAAACTAGCAAACAGTCTGAAAACTAACTAACACTAAACTAAAATTAAATCAAAAAGTCAAAACTTAAATAAAATAAAAACTAACTGAAAATTCAAAACTATTATAGCTTGGACCGGAGTGTCCACTTCCCCAGGTGCTAGTTGCTAGGAATGCCGGTCTGACCGCCTTCTAGCAGCTTCTAGCTTTATGATGGGTTCTTCAATTAAACGTCAATTATCGAGCCAGAAGTTATAAAATGAATTTAAAGGTTATCAGGAGAAAACAGTGATGCACTTGCTCAATATGCTAATATAACTCTTAGAGTGTTCAAATGCTGTCTCTGAACAAATTAACTTTTTTCCTATTTTACTCAAAATCCATCCAGCTGTCACACCATTGTGTCACATTAACCAACAAAAACTGGAATACATAACAGCACCCGCACTGATAATGAAAGCCAATATTGCATTCATCCATACTGCAAGCTTGTAAAATGACACTCCGCTAGTTTTCAACAATACTCAGACGGCTGAGTCACCAAACTGAATTTTCAAGTTGTTTCAAGTTAATTCAGTCGAACACACAGCGCTGACCAAGACCCAAAGCTGTGTGACTCTCCAATTAGTCTAACTTGATATGTTACTTGGACAGATCTGTGAATGCTTTCAGGTCTGGTTTCCAATGATGAAACAGTTTTGTTAAAATTAGGGACTGCAACTTTGGAATAGCTTAATTAAGGGAATTTAAATAAGACATCCTGTTTCAGTAAGGATTTTGACTGTGCTGACTCAGTTTAACAAGCATCTGATTTTATCACCCCCTTTTTAGTGTTTCTCTGCCCAAACATGAAAAAAGTCGGTATTTTCACTGTAGAAACTAAACCAATTAATTAGAGTCTGCAGATGAATCTGATTCGGACTTTTCTGATGATGTTAGGATGCTGAGTTTGGGACGTTGGAGCTGAGTCGGAGTGGAGTGTCATGATACCGCAGAAGGATTGAGGGAAAGTTTCTTCGAAGCCGTGGCAGTGTGACAGGCTGGCTGCATGCTGCCTAATGGAGCTCTATGAAATCCCTCAGGGTCATCAGGGAAAAATCTCCTCATGTATTCCTACTGCATGCATGTCTAATAATGCTGAGGTTTTACATGGAATGAGAGTAATTAACTTATGATATTTGTTAATGTAGTTTCACCAAATAATCCAACATGGACTTTGCAGAAAAGACAGAAAATAGAGTTTTATTTATGTCTATATGAGCAGGCAATTCACTGCTCATCATTATTACCATTACAGTATTTATGAGGAATGCAGAAACAATGGGCTTCATGCATCAACATTCACAGTCAAAGAAGTCAACACCAGATGCACAAAACGTTTTTAACCATCCATATATCCATATCTGCTCCACCCAGGTGTGCTGAATGATGAATCCCACTTGAATTATTAATTGGAGGCTGACTGTTTATTGGTACCATAGGTAACGCCCCCTAAACACTACATCAGGGCAGGTGATCCCTACCAAAGTGTAGTTGGGATTTCTTTAAGGACTATTAATATTGTGTGTGTGTGTGTGTGTGTGTGTGTGTGTGTGTGTGTGTGTGTGTGTAGCCATATGTCAGACGTTTATTCTGCTGCCTGTAAGCTAGGAAGCCTACCACTAACATACTTCCACCAGCTTTGATAACTCTAATGTCATGTTTAGTACCATTCTGTGTTCACTATCAAAAGACTAAAGCTACTGTCAAAAAAAAACAAAAAAATGTAAATTGTAAACAATCTTGATTAAAAGGATAAAAGCATTCAGGAGATGAAGACAGACTGTCCTCATCAGAGCTCTGTAATCCCTGTGACTGACCAGGACACATCTTCTGGGCAGGCAGACCAAAACTTCAGAATAACCTCTTATCTGAGAAACCATGCTGCTTTCTCTTTGCCTTCCTGTTTTTACTTTTGCTCTCTTTTGGTCTAAGCTTGCTCTTTGCTTGGCTGAAGATGTGCAACAATAGGAGTTAAAACCTCCAAAAAAAAAAGGTTAGCAAAGGCTAAACCAGGAGCTCTCTTCCAATACAAACTTTTTCAAATCCTCACCGGTCAACTTCCTCATCACTGCAAGATCCAGACTTCAGCTCAGCACATTTAACTCCTTTCTACTTCTACAAAACCTTCGTCAGCTTGCTTTAAAACCCCGGTGCTTTCACAACTGTTCAATTCAGAACTAAGCTGTTGTATCATTGATTTGACTCCCTGCTTCTCAGATAACAGTCATATTAAATGTTTATCTGTTTATCAATAGATAACCCTGCATCATTCATTTGAGTCATTCATTAGCCATAGCCTCGTTTACCAGTTTCCTATTTCCCTCTTGTGTCTTGTTAGTAAAATGTTGTAATTGTAATCTTTAGTACTTACAGCTGTAGTGTTAATAATAAATGTGTATGTAATTAAAAGCTGAACTTGGTGTTTTCTTCAGTCACTTAACCATTAAGATTACTAATAATCATTTTCATTAACCTCTCGTGTGGCCCACATTTGCCTATTATGCTACATATTCCAATGTTATCGCTGAACAAATAATTATATGTTTGAGTTGTGTACAATAATAATTCATTATTCTCCTTTTAGATCATAAAACTATTTGAGTGCAAAATACCATCAACAGGCAGACAAAGACCACAGAACACATCGGACCAAGGGAGGGTCATAACTTTAAGGCATGCTGACAAGGTGGGCTCCGTATGCATTGAACAGACTAAGCCTACTGTATATGTTGTTGCTGTTTGTTAAATGTTACTGGAATTTAAACAATGTAAAAGTGATTTTACAGAGTGTCACAACTGGCATTTCCAGGAAAATTGAAAAGCTTTGAAGAGCAGTGTGTTGGCCATGCAACATCATCCAGGGGATTTTATAATCTTAATTGGGGTCAATGGACCAATATTTCTTTAGCCCACACATTTAATAATCTAATAATTACTGCATAAAATTTACTCTTACATAAGAGAAGAGAAAAAATAAGAAAACACTGGTGAATCCCTAAAATGAATTGGTACTAACAAAATAAGAGCAAACTGTGGATATCAACAAAAGTAATATAATTTGTTTGTATATCAATTCCTGTATTAGGCCCACCGTTCTTCTGACTATATAATAAAATTAATGTGACAAAAATGACAAAACAGTCTCCAGTCCAATATGGCAGATGATCAAGGCAATAGGAGTGACATCATTGTAAACTAGTGTAAAGGAAATGAAGCCATTGCGAGAGACAAGAGTCGGTACAAGGACTCATCTGTGACGAGGCCATGTAGCCATTTGCTGTCAGATGCTCCCTGTCAAAAACTGGGCAGAAAAGATTTGAGTTTGGGCCTTTTCTTCCCTGACAGAATGTATTCAAACAGAGAAAATGGATTTCACATAAGCCGTGACAACCACAGAACAATAACTGACAGTGGCATTTCACTGCTGGTATGGCTCTGACAAGAGGAGCCACCGCTGCCACCATCCAGTGGTCAAATGTCAGCCTGCTCCTCCATCACACAGCCTGCTTTGTCAAAAATCTCAAATATGGAAGTTTGAGCATTTGTCTGGAATAATATGATTATCTCATAATTAAATGCATTATACTGTACATTGTATTTTGCCTTACACGGTACATGCAGGGATACAGGAAAATATCCAGGGCTTCAAACAACACTAAGAGCTGGTAACTATCAATGATGATCATTGATCATGACAGATTTTTGTATTTACATGTTTACATCCTTGGTTTTTGTCACTGGTTTGACAATGAGGGCTTATTTTGCTCCTTCATATTACCAGACCACTGTCAATCAAATGTGATCAAATGTGACCCAGTTTGTGCGTATTAAACTCATTAATATTGCCTGCATTAAGGATGCTTTGTTTTTTTTTTTAATATAACTTTTATTCCGATTCTTAATAAAATGCAATGTTATAGAGAATACTTGACACATGTGAAACCAAGTCATCATGGGCTTTAACTCTGTTGTCCAATGATTATTCAGAGGACTTTCAAAATGTTTAATAGCAGGGACCAAAATCGCTGCAGTGGTTAGCACTCTTGCCTCATATCATAGCAAGAGGGTCGAAGGTTCAAATCCGGCTTGGGGCTCTTCTGTGTGGAGTTTGCATGTTCTCCCTGTGTAAGCGTGGCTTTTCTCCACAGTCCAAAGACATGCAATTTAGGTTAATTGATGACTCTAAATTAGGTGCACCTTAGATGTGTATGTGAGTGGGAATGGTTGTCTGTCTGTATGTGCCCTGCAGTGGACTGGCGACCTGTCCAGGGTGAACCCCACCTTCGCCCAATGACAGCTGGGATCGGCTCCAGCTGGCATTGGATGGATGGAGCTACTGAAGAAGGGCACTTGGGGAGTGCAGACTTCCATCAAGGCCAAATGCCATATCTCACAATGCTAACAACAGAGAAACAGAGAAAATAATTTGTGAATCAGATTCAGATTCATTCTAAAATGTAATGGGTTCTTCCTTGGCCCATTCACCCTTCTACTGGGATTCATGAAAATCAGGCTGGTAGTTTTTCCATAATCCTGCTGACAAACAGACAAGCGGAACGGAAAACATAACGTCCTTGGAAGAGGTAATACTCCTCTTGGAACTCCATGGCAACCTGGCCAGCAGAGAGATCTTGACAAGACTCAAATATTTTGCATGTACATTTTGTTTTTCATGCACATTTCTTGTCAACCACTTAGAACTGATGAGCTTTTCTTTGGCTGGACTGAGGGGCAGCATCCAGACAGGGAAGACAGTAAGAACAAATAAACTGATGACAAAGGACAACATTGGTCTGTAGCTGAGCAGAGGATGGACGCCTGCTGCTACACAACTACAGCTTTTAGTCATTCTTTTGTACCAACAGCTATGCGCCAACTGCGAGGGAACAAAAGCAGGACACCTGCAGTGTCCAAGTGAAAAATCCTGCGCTGTATTTTAGATTTCTACCCTTGGAAATATTATGTTATTTTTTTCTGTATTACAATACGCTTCCTCCGGGGTGATACAGAGAATAAACCAGCATGTGTTCACACATTCATATTCCAGTAGCCCACATGGCACCTCCTGTTAATTATGGTATGAGGATAGCATATTCTTGTCTGAATCTGTAAACTGAATGTTTGACTGTCACACCTGCTGAAAATACAAGGTTCCTTTTGCACTATCATACCTGGCTTTCTTTATATTTTATGTAAATCAGTGCAGATATTTGTAATCACATTCCACACTAAATATATGGTGGTGAATCATATATAATTTTCATATAAATCTGCATTATGTAACTCTTTCTTTGTCCAGTATGTGTTTTGCATTTATTTTGCACGCTACGCGCTACACAGGAGGATAGCTCACGAGAAGAATGTATGCATTTTTTGGCCCCTCTGGTGTGAACTTGGCATGCGAGTCTCTGGCATAAACTAATATTCATCAGTTTTTATTATTTTTGCTCCTGCTTGAGTATTTATTTCTCTAAACTCTCTCCATTTCTCTCTCCTTCTAAAAAATATTAATATAATAATAATGATACATTATATTTGATGGGGCCTTACAGGACACCCAACAACACCTTTCAAAGATAAAATAATACAGAAACAGATAAAAACGGCAGACATGATGAAAACACCAGCAGAGCAAACATAACAAGAGATATATGAGAGGGAATAAAACGTAACAGTGTTGAGGGAAGGACACAGAAAGATGGACACTACAGTGAACAGGCCAGTTTGAATAGGTGAGTTCTGAGGTGAGATTTGAATGTGTCAGTGTCAGACTGTTGGATGTGTTGAAGGAGGGATTTCCAGAGCCTGGGAGCAGTGCAGCTTAACGCCCTAGCACCCATGGGTGCTGACGCGTGAGTTTGGGGTGGACAGTCAGAAGATCAGCTGTGCATGAGCACAGGGAACGGGATTCTCTCACTCACTGAAGGTCCTTTTTAGACACAACATGACAACTGCAACACTGTGCTCTGAAACGCTTTATTTCTAACAGCTTGCGCTGCGCTGCAACAGCTTTAAGCTGCATGAAGCAAAGCTCAGCTTCAGGAGCTACATGCTGTGGCGAACGCAGCTTAAGGCTGATTTGCCTGTTTTATGGGTCAGAAAGAAAAGACATACCGGTAAGTTAGCGACTAGCCCAAAAGGCACATCGGCCCACTGCAAAAATGCTCGGTGTGCCAGGTGGCCAGTCCAGCCCTGGTTCTGTGTGCTGTATTTATGGTTTCATCCAGCAGAAAAAACGCATTTTGAAGCAGATGTTGAAAGTTGTACTACATTAGAACTCAGCAGCAGAAAGACACTGTGTGGATCCTGATTATGACATTGACTTTAAAATCATTTTCAAGTGACCTTCATTATATGGCTTCAATTGTGCGAATCGATGGTAAATGGTGCAAAACCAGACAATGGCACAAAGCTCAGGAGTGACCTCTCATTCTTGGACATTCTGTGGCCTCATGCCACACGCTTGGAAACAGGGAATGGACAATGACGGGACAAACGTTCGTCATAGCCAACTGACTCATTCTTTCCTTTATAAACCAGTGAGCTCTGATACATTTGTGAGGTAGTCTGTAGTAGGAGACAAAAGTATAAGCCAAGAGGAATCCAATATACTTCGGTAGGATTTGAAAGACTGCCATAAGTCAATGGATGGCACCTTCATTTAAATCAGATTGGGAGGAGATAAAACATGTTTGTACATTGCTGCCCTGGTCTATAGAGATGGTTCAACAAAATTTAGCAAAAAGCCAAAGAGAAGTGTCAGCAGAACACAGGGGTAGTTTGGGTAAGCCACCAAACACTCTCTGACATCTGAAGAGAATGTAGCCGCATTATGTTGTCTATAAGCACCATAATACAGAGCCATTATGTACAGTAAACAGCCAGAATGACCAATGCTCCAAGTCTGTTTAACCACGAGTGATTTGGATTAATCTTAGAGATAAAATCTGCCAAATTATGCACAGAAGAGATTGTAAGCTGATCCCAGAATGCAGCTGTGCCTTAGTGTTTCTGTGCTTTTGACCCAGCCTGAGCAGGAGGGCATCCAAAACACACACATCCAGTGATCCTTGACACCACAATTGTACGTCACCCGTTAACAGCTACTCCCACACCATATCTAGTGCCTCTCTTCCCACTGAGGTGTAGTGAAGTCCATGGTTAGTCATCAAAACAATGAATGGAGCCAAAAAGGAAAAACGAACTAATTATTTAGATAAATAAACCTATACTTGCCACTTATTTGACACAAATCCCTACCATGCACAGCCAATACTTCTCTCTGTGTGGTGTGTAACAGACAGCTTAAGCTGTCCTCTTTCAGAAGGCGCTGCAGGCACCACTGTGGCATATTAACGTCAGCAGAAGACCATGTGATTATCCCTCGCGGGACAAATGTGCTCAATCATATGCTTAGGTGGCATCATATGTGGCACACGTTCCCCTCCTCTTCACTTTTATGCTGAGATGAATTCCACTTTCTGCAAAGCACGCATGATAACAAATTCAAAATGTCAATGTCCGATGATTTATAACGCAGTCCTTAACTGAGAGGTTGTTCATCATGCCCAAACATTCATTGACAAGATGAAATGTCACATATTAATTCATGGCTCATAACTGCAGATTTTCCCCGTCTGTATCTCTCAAAATACTGCAGTATAAATAGTCCGATCAGTGACCATCTTTTTTCAACGGGTGTCCTTGTGTGCCAGGTACTTTACGCAGGTGGAATCTAAAGGGCATATTATCTGATATCCAAAGACAGGAAACCATTTGTTGTGTTCATCCACAAGAGAGACAAAACCGACAAAACACAGGAGAGTGAATTACTGGTTCAACCTATCAGGGGAGAATGTTTGAATAAATCTGAGATTGCTGTGATGTTCCTGATTTCTAAATACAAACTCTACGACTGTACACACTGTACAAATGTAGCACGCAACATCACAATAAAGCAAGTTCCCTGTAATATTTTATGCAAAATAAAAATGCATATTTTCAAAGTGCTTTTTGGTGTACTGTTTGAATTGCCTTTCAATATTAGTGTTCCACAAAAAGCCAGTGAAAAATGTTTTTGGTTTGTTTTAATGCTGTGTTAACAAAATATGAGTCCAAAAAAATGCTGTTCAGTAGTTCCGATCCCCTGAATAAAATATTGCATGTGCTGTTTCAACTATAAAACCCGATAACTCATGCACAAGCTGGAATGATCAAAAGCAGGCTGCTCTGTTCCTTTGAGGGGTTTCTTTTCTCTGGATTTTCCTCAGGGTGAGCGTAGGAGTTTTTTTTTTTTTTTTTTTTTTTCATGACTGCCGTGATTGAGGCTTTGCGAGCAGATGAAATTACAATAATGCGCCGTGTGTTTTTAAAACTGCACTCATGTCCTTCGTAAGGCTCATCCTCCATACAGCGGAGTGCATTACCAGCCTCAATTTGATGTCTTAAGGATTTGGCTCATGGGAGAAGTGATTTTCCTCAGTGAAGAATGTCGTATGTCACAAATACGATGCGGTCAAAAGCATTTTTGTCAAAGAACAAGACAAAAATCTGTTGTGTTTAGTCACATATTTCAATCCCAGTGAGTCTGCTTCCTTCAGGAGTGTGTCACAAGGCATTAGAACATTTCCATAATTAATTGCTGAAGACAGGGGGGCTATTAAATTGGACACCCTGTGAGCAATTAGATCAAAGTTGTCATGTGCTGAGAAGAGCTTTAGTGCCCCCGCTGTGTTTGTACAGTATATCAAGGTCATATGGCTGACCTGGCTCAAGGCTGGCTTTTGTAATTCCCCTTTGAAATATTTTTGTTCCTAATGTTTTTACACTGGGTTTTACAATGTGAATCTTACATATGTTACTATCTAATCAAGGCTTTAGCCCAGAGCTGTCAACCTCTCCATGTACTGATAAGATATATAGTAGCTTGTAATGTGTATGTACTCAGAACCGATGTGAATTTCTAATGTCTCTGCAGCACTATAAAAAAAAAAATCCCCAACAAAGTATATCCATACAATTACCAGGTAAAGGAATCGTTTCTGTTTTGAATGATCCTGATGTACATGTGTTAAGTGTCAGTGATGCTGTGAGGGTAGATGCACGCAACCCATCAAAATGCAATTTGTATTGCCAGTATTATGACATCTAGAGATCCCAAATCTAGAGTCTAATTTCTGAGGACTGCAAGACCTTTATTCATCTGTAGTATTTTTAAACACTCACAGAGTTGCGATAAACAAACGTGTTAGCTGAAGTCAGTCAGCTGATTAAAGGACAGATTGACAGAAATGGTCCAAATGTAATTCTACTAGAATCAGAAAATTAAAGGAACAGTTCCACATTTGGAGGCATTTGGTTTCTTGCAGAGAGCTAGATGAGAAGATCAATATCACTTTCATTTCTTTACACTAAATATGAAAATACAGCCAGCAGCCGCATATCTTAGCTTAGCATAAAGACTGAAAATGCTGAAAAGCTCACCATGTTATACTTGTTTGTGGGATCCAAAAACAACGTCAAAAATGACAGTTTATGTTGTTTTTACTATTTCTTGGCCAGGTACAACTTCTTGGTGTCTCTGCTGGCTGCCTAGCAGAAACAACAATACATAGATATGAGACTGATATCTAAGGAGGTGAATAAGTATATTTCCCAAAATGATAAAATCAGTGTAAATGATCCAATAATAATTACAGGTAACAAAATATACTTGAAACTAGGAAAGCAGTTGATAAACTGTGCTGGGGTGTTCCTGTGCTGACTAACTAATGAGAAACCGGTGATGCCATCATAGTTATCTAAAAAATCTATTTCTCACCTAATCATGTACATAAACTGAGGCATAAACCAAAAATATATGGGCTCAGTTATCAAATAGTAATACAAATGAGAATGGCTTTTACAGTTCATTTTTTGAATGTTTTAAATATAAATTCTGACCAGATGTTACACATTTGCACCTTTTGGAAAACCACTGCTTTCTGAGAAATCTAGCAACACATATGCATGTAAAAATAAACATTAGTAGCGATCCTGCCCCGCCACCCCTGATGGACACGCATGCATGCACACAGAGTGGTCAATGACCTCAGTTTAACATCCCTCAATTCATAACAACCAGAGACTTCCCCGATCCACTGTACTGTAGGCTGTTTTCCAAAGCCCATGTGGTTTAACTGTGGGTTAAAAATTTATTTTGCTGAAATGGTTATGGAGGAATTTACATTATTCATCCACTTTAAGATTAAAACGAGTATATTAAAGTATATAACTCTTCGAGGACCCGCTCTCGGAAACCGTTCCACAAGAATATTAAATCCCAGTCTATTTTCCAAGACATGAATTTCATCGTTATGAGCAGTGAAAACGCTGGTATAGTGCATGAATCATTAGGAATCTACGTTTTTAAATCTGCTTGATCAGAATGGATTAAGCTCTGATTTTTTTAAAAACATGTAGATAAAAATGCTGAGAAAAACACAAAATATGGATGGTTTCTAAATCTTAAGACATGACATTCAGTTAATTTTACCTGCATTTAAAGTGTCTCAACAACAGATATTTCCTTGGGGTTTTCTTTATCACCAGCTACCCATCTGTATCAAGAACAGTCAACCAACCTGAAGACATCTGGCCAATGAGAGCACAGTGGTTGGAAATGGTTCATTAGTGAAATATGCAGTGAGAGAGAAGCTAGTTAGTCAACTGACAATAAGGCATATTAGGGCTAAAAAATTCATGATGCTTTGACTCACGCAATGGAGAAAACCAACAACTTACGCTTCTTGCGCAAAACAGGATGAGGAGTGAAAAGCTCCACATTAGAGGAGTCTATCAGCAATACTCGTTCAGATCAATAAGAGTCCCCGTCGTTTTATGCTGGTGAGAACTACTGTGATTTATAAAACTGCGAGTGCTTCCCTCTATCATGCAATGTGTCAATACTGCTGGCTGTCGATGTGTGGAGTGATTTTGTGGCACACGTTCAGCCCCTTGATGAAAGTGGAGGAACGCCACGGGGTATCTGAACATCAGAGGCAGCCAGGAACATCCCCTCATTGTGTCCGCACACGCACCTCTGCAAATTGATTTTCTCCAGCAGGCACATGCCCACGCCAACAGACCACAAATGCCTCCATGAACAGGACAGTGAAATCAGCTTACTGCACTAACCTGCTCAGTCACCAGATCTTTCGACTGAGCATTTGTAGGATGACATGGTACAAACTGCTGCAGAAGCCCACCGCTGAACACCAGAGAGGTTCCTTGAGGGAGTTTCCGACACAGAAACCAGAGCTCTGATGAATTTATATGCCGCTTTAAGAGGAAACGGGGTCAAAGTCGATGTTTAGAAGGTGTTACTATTAGTGTATTACACTGTGCATACACCCATACTGAACAAACACCCTGAGCCTATTTGACATCTCAGCCTTGCATCAGCTTATATTACGTCACCACCCTTTGGGTGAAATCTGCTTGATGAAGCTTCAGAGTAACTTCAATGGAAAATCCTTCTGGCAAATATTCATAATCCATACACAAATCCCAGGCTTAGACTTTAAAGTATATGCTTAACCCAAGTCTGAAATCAAACCTGTTCCTGTCAGTCTAGTGCATGTTGTGTGATTTTTATGGGGCCTCTTCAAACTTTCTTTATTGAGCGTTCTGTGATCTCCGTCACACTCCCTTGCTGATTCTCTCTTCTTTGATTGCTGCAATTAGCTTCATCTTGGTCAGTTACATAATGTGCTGACAAACTGCCACCTCCTCATGTCGCCAAGACTGTGGCAATTATCTATCTATTTCAATCCAGTCTGTCTCACAGGGACATTAGGAGGCCAATGATTTTCCCATTCCTATCGTTTCTGATACTCGATAATTCTGATACTAACTTGTCTGATTTGCTCAAACATTCAACTTTAAAGAAGATAAGAAAAACTCTTCTCAGACATACTGCCGTTTTCTGGAATTATATAGTTTCAGTTAGAAATGTACATACTGTACTGCAGATACCACGTCACGGTAAATTCAAAACTCAGACCTTTTCCCTGAAATACTTCAACATTCAAATCATGCATGTGATTTTTTTTCCAGCACTAGCTGTACGTCTCTCAGGGTCCATAAGTGGTCAATCATCACAATAGTCCAATTTTGAGATTTGTTTAAAGAAAAAAAAAATACTCATCTTACATGCAAAGTAAGGAACATTAAAATGTCATTTCACTTTGTGCCTTTTCTGGAGTAAATTTCAGCCATTTGTAACCACTGACAGCAACAGAGAGGCAGGTTAAATGAGACTCACATAACAGCAGAGACAAAGAAAAATGTAAGTAGCTATTGCTGCTGTCTGGCTGCTTTTGAAAGTGTGGAACTAAGGATGTCGAGATGTCAAATTATGCTGCAATTTCACCTTTAATATGTGTTGTAAAGGTTGAGCCCAAATTTCTGCTCACACCAGGTGTTAAGCAAAGATTATTGGCCACTGTGCATTGCTACAGGCAGTCTGTTAAGATCTACAGTGTCCCTTGGACAGAGATAATATCAGTGGTTATTTTGGCTAAACCAAGCAGTGGTCAGCAAGTGGGAAACTCATTAAAATCTGTAAAGGTGCAATGGAGAGTAGCAGCAGACTGAATGATAAAAGCACTCTGTTTGGTACACTGCAAATACTGTAGCAGAGTTTCATAACAGAGGCATCTATTAATAAAAGAGAATAGCAACACTGAACTTCATTATTTTATATTTTATATATAAATTAAGGATTTATACATTGCTGATAAAGAAAAAATACAAAACATTTTTTTGATCTTACATGACATTTACATGTGAAATTTTACACAACATATTCAATAACTTACAAATGCTTTATTTGCATAAAAAATATATCTCTTTACAAAACTTTTGTAATATGTACATATTCATATACACAGGTTTTTGAATGGGATAACAATTGTGTGGTACATTTAAAAGCATTCTACTTTTCTCCAGATGTGAGACTGACTTGCTGTATACTGTTTTTATCAGGAGTATTTCTTTTCTCATCCATAAGAAATATGAACTCGCAAAATATATTACATATCGATAACACAAGACATCTTGCCAAAGAATGCCATCAAGTATCAAAACTGTATAAATGTACAAAATGTAACAGCAATGACAGGAATCAACATAATGGTACAAAGTACTATAGCAGCAATTGCTATACTGGATCACTTTTTTTGCCAACATGCACAGGTATGAAACTATGAGCTGCTTTTAAACACACCTCCTCTTAGATAAACCATCAGAGCTGACATCACTCAGCTAAATCATTGCAAACTGTGCAGATTAATGATACCAATCTAACAGCTTTACTAATGCTAGAAATGTTTAATGTTAAAAACATATGCCCATACAATATTCAAGGCACTGCAATGATGTAGAAATGTGATGACAGAGTCAAATTCATTTTTTTCATTTTTAAAACATGGATGGATTCGGATGATCGTACAATACTGATGGTGGCTCATGTTAAAGTGTGCAAATTGGTTCATGTATACTGTACATTTGTTGGCAGAAGCTGATGGTTCAGTAAGACATTTGAAATAACCATTTGTATCAGTGTCAGTAAAATAGGCCAAGGCCGTGTATTCATCGAGTGTCTCAGAGTAGAAGTACAGATCAAGAATTTACTGACTAAGGCACGGTTTCCCAAAAGAATAATAGAAACGCAAACACAGAGTTGCACTTGCACTGTCTTGGATATACTGTAAAGTAAGACAGATGCATGTTAAAATTTTCATCAACATATAACAAGACAACAAGCTTTATCTGACCTCAGACTGCCTACGGACGCATCTTTGATTTACCGACATCCAGGCTTAAATAAACTTCTGGGAAACCTGGCCAGCTGTAGGTACTTTGCACTGTAGGTATTCTCAACTCTGTAATTCTATAAAACCTGAAATAATTAATCAAAGAACTCCTACTTTGAGATTCTGGACATATACAGGCTCAAGGCTGGGGTTAAATCACACCAAAAAAAAAAAAAAAGACTAAAATCATAACAAAAAATACCTAAAATAAATTAGATTTTAGAGCATTTTCAAAAACTTAAAAGCGGGTTAAATGGACGGATGAGCCCCACATGACCAACATACTGAAAGGTACAGTTTGCCTTGACAAGACTTTCAGACTAGTCAGCAATTTAATCGCTCAGACTCAAATATTTCTGCCAAAAAATGAATTCATTGCACACAGCTTGATGATAAACCCTAATGTTGACTACATCTCTCGTGAATTAAATGCACTCTATTGTTGTCAGAGGGCCTGCACTGTAACAATAAAAGCCCCAGCATTCCCAATGGCACTCAGAAAAAATGGTACTACACTTCAGTAATTAAATCCCTGGCCATATATTTCGTCAGTAGGAGGTACCATCTAATTAAGAGGTATAATTGACCATATAACAAACTACAGCACAGACACTATTCAGAGAGAGGCAGTTTCTTCTCTGCTTCCTCATCTCCTCTCAAACACTCCACTGCTTGGAAAATAGACTCTAAAGATTACATTGATCAGCTCACAGTTGAGAGACTCCTCACCTCCATAGCAGAAAATAACTCTCATTAGGATGAATGACAAAACTTTAAAAAAAAAAAAAAAAGGTCTGGGCTGTTTTCTTCAAAAGAAAAAGTTAAAATTTTTCATTTGGCATTGTGAAGTAACCCCTCTATATTTATACTACAGAGCATAAAATACTCTATTTTATCTATATGCCAGAGGCTCTTTTACTCATAAAGCCAACACTCACAGAGTGTAAAGAACACTTCTCTTCAGAAGATCCAGAAAGGTGTAGAATCTCCCCTTCCTCTCTCTTTAATCCTTGACCTTTTGTATACGATCGATTGCAACTGCCGTCAGTGTTGCTGAAAGTGTGCTTTATATTTCTGAGCAATTCTGTGTCTTTGTTGTATGTCATCAGAAACGAGGAAAATATAAATATGTCGATATATATTCATGTTAAGCGAACAAGGAGAAATTGTATTCTCCTTCTATGTGCGTCTCTCTCTCATACTGAGTAGACATCAAACCATGGTGCAGATGGTGTTGAGATTGGGGTCAAAGCGGACAACTTTCCCCTCAGCGGCTTTCGTGTTTGTGTTGTACATGGGATTCTCAAAAGTGGCCTGTCCATTGTTGTTCTCGTGGACAGAGCATCCTGTGTACTGCGCTTTATCTGTTTTCCTGGAGAGATAAAAAGGACGTAGCATATTAGTTGAGAGAAATCTCAAGTATCTCCCTTCCCTCCAATCCGATAAACACGTCTCCATTATCTTGGTGTGGACAGCTGCAGTAGGTAAATGAGGCAGAATGGTAATTATTGTTGAAAAGATCAGTCAGAGGAGCCCTATGCCTGCTCGCTGGTAACTAACATAATGAGTGCAAAATTTGCATGTCGCAGGTTCTGTGTGTTTGTACGGTTTAAATTAAGACAAAATACCCCCATCTACAGAGAGTACATTGCATTACATATCAAACTGATCATCTCATTAAAAATGCCTGACATATGCTGCTGTGTAATGTGGTTTGCATGGTAACCCGTCGACTGCTGTTGCATCATGCTTTGAAACCACTCATAAGTAATCTACTGTATCCAGTGAGGAACCTTAGTGCAGTCAAGCAGGCTGTGGAAGTGGGCCACAGTGTACCATCTACCTCATATTGATGTGCATTTCCTTTGGCTGCAACTGTGCAGCCATCTACATAAATCTAAGTTTCTAAAACTTTTTCCAACATCCGATCTGTGATAAATAACTTTAAAACTCATCATGGGACACTGACTCATGAAAACATACTACTTTCTTTCTCATATGGGAACAAAACAGACTACAGGAGCTACTAAATTTGGGTTCCAATCTAGTACGGAAGACATCAGGATACATTACACACCGCTGTTTGTAGAGATAGAATCCGAGGCCTGCAAAGATGAGGGCAAAGAAAGGCACGAGGATAGCGACAGCAACAGAGCTGCTGTTGGTGGAGGCGTTGGTTTCAGGGTCAGCAAGTGTAACATTTTCTCTCACACTCAAACCTGGAAGAAAAACAGCACATTTAGCAAAAGAACAAGGAAAATAGTCATAATGCAGAATATGTGAATGAAAAACATCTAAAGTATTAACAAAATGGCACAAACACCTGACAAACACAATGGAATAATAATAAAGATACGTATCTTCTGCTGGTGAATGACGATGACGATGATGATGCAGATAATGAAGAGGAAGATGATCACAATGATGACAAGTCTGAGATGCAGCAGCCAGTTGATAAAGACGGCAACCATAATGATCTTACTGATAATGATCACTGCGACTGTGATAATCTTGTTGAAGACAATCATGAGATGATGATGGCAACAGGAATGTTGAGCTCACAGAAATGAAGGACAATGATGTGGAAGGGAATAATCTACTCTGTGCTGTATGACTCTGGTGGTTATAAACTGTCAATACAGAGCAAATATTATGAAGCTTTATTAACCCAGACTTTTTAAAACATACTGTTCCCATGGGACCAGGTGTTACTAGAAAGAAAGCTGTGACCTCTTTTGAATTTCAGCTGTATTTTAAAGTAGAATTGCCAACTCAAGGCCGTGTACCTTTGCCAACCAGTCAAGTTGTAGTTTACATCCATGTCTGTCCAAAATATCACTTCATCATTTTATCCTTCAAAACATTTGTGTGAAACTGTCATAATTAGTATATGAATTCTTGATTTGTGGACAAAAATGTGTTTTGTGATGCCACAGTAAGTTTTGACCCCTAATAATCAGTTCAGCCTTGAGTCCAAGTGGACATTTGCACCAGCTGTAATGAAATTCCCTCCAGGCATCCTTAGCAATCGAGTTCACAAAAACGGGACGGATGTGAGGTCACAGTGACCTTGGCATTTGACCGCTAAAATCTCATCAGTTCGTCCTTAAATCTAAGTGGACGTTGTGCAAAATTTGAAGAAATTCCCTCCGGGCATTCCAGAGATACTGCATTCACGAGAATGTGACATACATACGAACGGACGGACAACCCAAAAAAACATAATGCCTCCGAGGCATAAAAACAATGTTTTGATGAAACCTCATACCATTTTCTGTTTTCTTCTAAAATGCCCCATATCTGTTCTCTCTATGGAGAATAATGGATCTCATAGTGACAGTGAAGGATCTATTTACACTGAGGGAGAAAATATGTACATGCCAAAGATGTTTTCATATCTGTCTCAACAAAATAAAAACAAAATTTAAGATCCCCTCTAGACAATAAAGTATCCATTCCATGAAAAATACATTAAATTACACCTATTGTGTCTGTCTCATTAAAACATTCAGGATCTTTGAGTATGAAAATATCAATAATAACAACGTTATACATAAATAATAATAACTTTCAAAGTTTAACTATTTTACCAGACATAAGATGTCTTGTCCTTCACTGAACAGTCCTTTCTCATTGGAAGTAGCTGTGATGTCACAAATCATGCTTGTATGTACCGGGACGCATCTTAAATTCAGATTTAAGGTGAGCACAGAGAAACTTGGCTCCCTCAGAAAGATGAATTTGAAAGCAGCGTTCTAATGCCAAACTCTGCTACTGCATCATTCATTCACAACAATAATGGTGCCTTCAAATGAACCTCCAGAACTTGTGCTCAAAATAATGGGAAGTCATGAAAACGACATGCGATGCATTCAAGTGGTTAAGTCATGAAGAGCAAGCAATGTCAATAACCACTTAGCAAGCTAGCACGTGGGTAACATAATGCTAGAAATGCAAAGACATGATGACAGTAGAAAGATGAGGCAACTGAGAATATCAATATTTTCCTCAGACATAAAATTACCAAGAAAAACAATATATGACTAAAATTACAATATACTGTACAATATTGACTTATTATGCACTGATAAATGAACTCCCATGGGCTCCACCATTACTCACAACATCAACAAACTTATCACAAGTGGTGAACTCTGAGCTTTCAGAAACTTACGAGGTCGTGAATATGACATGAGGGGGCGTTCATATGGGCCCAACTCGTAAACCCATTCGAAGGCACCATCAGAATACATTTGTTAGTGGAGTAGGAGTTCAAATATCATCTCTTTCTTTAGCTTTATTGTAAAAGGTGAAGATGAGGAGTGACCATGACAATGGGACTTATTGTATTTGAAAAGACACATACCAAGTCTCTGTAGCCCAAACTGTCCGTAGTCTTTACCCTGTATGAAGCCTTGGAACACATAGCTGCCCCCATCGGGCTCAGCTGAAACCTAGGAGACAGAAAAAAAAATAACGCAAAGCTCGAGAAACAATATATTTTGTTTCAACTGCATTAATAAAATCTGATTTTTCGTGGCACCAAAGACAGTGTCATATCTATTCCACACCACATCAAAAAATACATACAACAGTATACTGTATTTAGTGCGACAGTCAACACATTCTGTCATGCTACATTCACAAATAACACCTTTGTTTCTGTAAACCCCACTTTAGAAGCTGTGCAGCATGCTATCAGTAGCTCAGTGGTGTGCAGTCAGCTGTCACACGCTCTTATTAAGTGGACCTTGAAGTTTATTTTAGAAGAGGAACTTCAATTCCACCAACAATAATTGTTGTCGTTCCAGGTCCCTTAGGTGTCAGGTGTGTGTCTGAGCTTATTCAGCAAATTGTCAAAGTGGGAACTGTAAAAAGGCTCCTACAGAGCCACTGGTGCATCTGATGTACAGCCAATGTAAATACTGTATATGTAAACAAAAACAGACAATACGCCAGGAAATGACTATTCTGCTTGAAGCCACAGTTACTTCTCATGCATTGTGACTTTTTTTTCCCCATTGTTGGCACGGTAAGTAGGATGGAAAAAAAAAAAAAACTAATTATGAGGCATTGGCTCGATTCAGTCCAAGAAAGGCTTATTTTTGGCTTCCAAGTCATTGAAGCCCCATTGCCTGTAATATTCTACTTGTCTGTCAGACGGAAAAACAAATAATAAATAAATAAATAAAAGAGACAGTCACAGCTCTTGGTTATTTTACAAAACATTACTGGCCAGCTGCTTCAAATTTCTGTGGATACTCACAAATCCATCCATTGCCCAGGTCTCATCAGTAATCCTGCTCAAGGAGCTGTGGGCCAGCGCTCTCATCTGGTACAGCAAGAGCATTAACCGTGCCTCCTGGCGCTTGTACACTCCTACAAGGTAGAGGACAAGAGGCAACACGAGAAATGATGTGAATAAAGAGATGAGGCAATACGAGTGCAGGGGAATGATGAAACCGAGAGATGAGGAGAGAATGTAAAGAAAAGCAGAGAAAGAGAGAAGTAGTGAGAAAAGATGATTACAGCCCAGGGAGGAGGGGAGGAAACGAGTGCCTCTTGAGTGGGCAGTTAGTCAGTCAGCGTGGACTAATACATCTGTCTTTAGAGCCAATAGTTAATTTCCACTCTCATGCATGAGATCATTTGGTGATTGACTGATTGACAAGAGGCACCCTCAAAATAAATGGAAGTGACACACAGAGGTAGTGAGAGGAGGAGAGGGGAGGCGGAAGGGAGGAAGTAGAAGACAGATGATTTATGGATGACTCACCAGAGAGCAGAAACTCCATGCTGCTGTCGGTTAAAGTTACATTGACTTTACCCGTCGTCCCATTAAAGCTTGTGACTGTCAAAGACATTGGCTGTTTCTGGCCTTTGTAATCACAGGAACCCTTCCACACAAAATCAGGGGCAAAGACGTCGTCAGGAACTTCAGGAGAGAAAAACAAAAACTCATTAAATAATGTCATTAAAATAATAGCACAAATGAACTATGGTATACCATACCACTATATATGGTATAATAAAGGTACAAAATGAAGAAATTATCATTCCTATTACGTGTCTTTGTTTTACGAAACATCAAATCAATATTATGTTCATAATGCAGGCTGAATACTTGCACCCACGCTGCCAAAAGGCAATTAGATATGCATTGAAATCAACATATCAAACAGCTGATAACAGTCTTTTCATTCGGTTTGAATAATATTATGTTCCTTATATCCTTTGACAATCTCAGTTAATGATAATTAAGTACATTCTGGAAGAGATAAGTCTGGACTCACTCTGTGAACTCGGCAAAACTTTAATAGTTTTGACTGATTAAACTTTTTGTAGAACTTTTACAGCACAGTCATTATTTACTGGAAATTATTTACTGGGGAATTATGAGTCAATTATCCTTGCAAAAAGGTGATTGTTTGCAGTTAATAACAGGAACTAGACCTAATAGTATTCAGAATAATTAGCATTGGCACAGAATTAAGAGGTGGAGAGGGGACTTGGATGCCATGTAACATCATTTTGCAACAACTGACGCTGCTAATAGCTTATTACTTTGTATGATACTGACTAAGCAAAAGCAAAATATAATTCTGTCAGGGATAAATACTGCCAGTGCTTTCTTTCCAAGTACAGTCACCTTCCTGGGTAAATAATGAACTGAACCTTGTTGGTCTTAAGGATATGGTAAAGACTTGACTTGTATATTTGTGTTTTAATGGACTACCTTTACAAAAACAGATAGTCCACAACTACGGTGGGGTTTCTGTGAGGTTATACTTCAGTACAGCCGTGCTTTGAGCTAAATGCTAATGTCAACACATTAACATTGAGCATGTCATGTTTACCATGTTCACCACCATGTTAGCATGCTGAAATTAGCTAATGAGCTCTAAAAACAAAATACAGTTTAGACTGATGGGAAAGCCATTAGTTTTACAGGTATTTGGTTATAAAGCAAAACTTTTAGAAAAATTAAAATTTTGACCTGATGATGGCGCTCAATGAAAAGTCAGGATCACCAAAGTGATTCCAGTTCACCCTGAAGGGGACTTGAATGTTTCACCAAATTATAAAAATGTGGTGGACTGACCAAGTGACAGACCAGTCCTGGAGCAATGTCATGTGGTGTAAAAACAGTACATGGTACTTGTTGGTAATAATTGGCAGGGATCTGATTTCATTCAGGGAGACCATACACTGTATGGGGTGCTAACAGAAATACTGTATAATATCTCTACCGGTTTCATAGATGTATTATGGTACAATCTGCAAGTAGCTACCTTGTTGCACCAATAATTTCTAATAAATGAAGTTTCTAATAAATTCCTAAGAGGGATTATATTGTATTCATTAAGTAGCACAAATGTATGACCTTTTAACATGCCCTGGTAATAAATACATTATAGTTTTGTACCAAGCATGAACTCTTCATCACTTAGAGTATACTGCATATGTAACTGCAAAACAGCAGTTTTTTCTCTCCCCCTGACCTGCTGGAAATTCCCCATAAGAAACTCATGTGCACTTTCACTTTGACTCTCAAAAACACACTCAATAAAATCTATTCTAACGCATTAAAAATTCAAAAATATAAATAAACCACAGACATTTCTTGGGGGTGCTAGAGGGGTGCTATGGCAATCTTAGGGGTAGCTACAGAAACCCCAAACCCCTCCCTGGTGCTGCCTATGCAGCAAAAGAGCAGTAATAAAATAGATAAAGTCAACAAACAACACACACCAGGTTCTATTTCTATGCAAATAACTTTCCTCAAATGTTAATTATTTTCCCCTACTGTAAGAAACACTGCTGTTGAGGTACAGTAGTAAAAACTAAGGGCCTATGAAGACAGTGAAACCTCTGTAATTTTCATGGTGTACACACATTTAGCCACTGTTTAAGACAATACACTGATACAGGACTGCTGACTTGTGTGGCTACCAGTTGAACAGCTTGAGAAATTCAAAACTCACCATTTATTTTAGGGCTCGGTGTCCCTGGAACGGTTTTGACAGTTTTCTCATGTGATTTGGAGCCGACTGCAGAAAAACATAAATATGTATGTCACAAAGATGAACACAGCAGAGCTTAACAGCAGGAGGATGTTGGAAAAGTAAACACTGCTCAAGTGTAACATGCCGCCTACATTAAACTCTCTGGTTGCTCAGTTCATACAAACATTTAAAAATCACACACTATTGAAACTGAACATGCATATTGTAATTAGTTGACAGTGACACAGTGGCTTTACAGAAGATAGCAAAGAAACCAAAACGTCTTATTATATTTTATTAGTGTCTTCTTTGTCTTATCTATCAGTGAGTAGAAGTGCTAAATGTCACATAGGACAGATTTTGAAATCCTATGTGTATACACAGTGCAATATACATTCCTCTATAGCACCCTACCCTCCACCTTTATGCACAATCTTCCTCTCAAAAATGTCAACTTTCTCCATCCTCTCTCCTCCCCACAGTCTTCTCATCACCTGCCCTCGCAGACCTCCCCCGACCACGTACCTCTGCACACAGGCACCTTGCCAGTCCAGCTGCCATCAGAGCGGCAGACACGGTGCTCTGAACCCCCGGAGAGGAAATAACCTGGCTGACAGGTGTACACCAGGGTGTAACCGTAGGAGGGCAGGTCTAGACCCACGACGTCAACGTTGGCCGGGCTCCGCGGCTGCTTGCAGGAGTGAGCTGGAGAGCAAGTAGAGGGCAGAAACGTGAGTACACGCACATACAGATGAAGCTAGATACACACATTCATGCATACACACAGAACAATGCACACACAGGCTGCACACAATTACAGATAGACAGGAAGATAATTAAGCACTCGCTGGGAAAGGGGGGGGGGGGGGGGGGGGGGGGAATAAAAAAGATAGCACACACATTTTACAATTAAATTGAGTCCAGGGAGCTATTAGGGAGCATATTGACACTTTAATGTGCCTAGTTTCTTTTCTGATATGAATATGGACCTGTGACTTGGGAGATTCACTGCCTAATTTTAGACTAAATTAAGCCTGCAAAATGTAGTGAGCTTAAATTAAGTCTATACAATAACTGTGTGAATTTTTAGGAGTCTATAGCCATCGCTTTGGATCGTAAAATATGAGGTGCAGTACAACAGAAAGGTCTGTCTGAACTCACAATCATTCAGCCATAGTTGAAAAACAAAAAAAAAAAAAAAAAAACAGTTGGAGTTGTTTTCGTGTTTCTTGAACTAATCAAAATTTTTAAGGGCGAAACCAGACTAGAGTAAGCTCATTGTCCTTGCAAAACGGTGCTGAAAAGAATGGTTTTGTAAAGTGTTTCCATTACAAGGATGTATGTAAAGGTTGCGAGGTCACAGACATTGACTGAAATGAGTTGGGTAATAGGAGGCTTATACAGTCAGACCAGTGTAGCCAGCTGCAGTATAACAGTCACTAAAATATAAGTGTCTCCTCGTTGCATCTGTTTTTTAAGACTGCAATTCAGTTTTTGACTTTCTTGCCTGTGACTTTCTTAGCTCATTAAAATATTCTGTCTCAAAAAGCAGGAAGGTAGTGACGTGCTGATTTAGGATGGTGCTGAAAAGCTTAGTTTAGAAGCTTTCTCTGAATCAGAAACTAGGGACAAAAGCTTTTATTGCTGTGTTGCCAAAACACCAGCTTCTTATAGACCATATTGAATATTTTTATTCTCTCATAAGTGAGTTGAGTACACTTACTTTAATTTTTCACATCAACAAACTCTCTACGAAACAAAAAATTATGCAAATCTCACCGCACCACCAAAACACTGAGGGGTTGCACATTCAGGCTCAACAATAATGTGGAAATAGCAAAATAATTTTGCAGCTTGAGTGAAAGAATACGTTGCCAGCTGTCGAATGAGAGGCAGCTGCGAGCGAGTCACAGTACCAAATCGGTCCTTCGTGGTGTCTTAATGACATTAGTGGCAATTGGGTGTGGAAGGGATGCCAGGATGAAAGTTTCTGGGCTTAATGAAAGACGAGGAGAGTGCAGGAAATCCCTCTTGCTGGATATTACTTTTGCTGGTGTTTGATATGGTAATATCATACTGTATGTGTGTATGCATGTCTGAAGATATACATTTCTCAATGCTCTAGAAAGTAGTCAAAGTGAAAGTTGCCTGCCTAAATCCAGGGGGATTCTTCTCTTATTCATCTCAGCTACACAGGGGCGATAACAATTTAGTATACATTAAAGGAAGACTGATGAAGAAAGCACAACTGTATAAGTCACCCGTATGCGCCACCCAGAGCTTTTTCAAAGAGTTAATAAATCTGCCTCGAGGAAATCTAATGTGGTATTTATTTACACAGCAAGAAAGAAGAAAAACTGCCTCATACTGTAAGTTCTAGATATAAAGTCTGGGGACCTAAATAAATAAATACATACATAATTAAATAATCCCCCTTCTTGCTGCCTGAGCACAAGTCTATGTAACCCATTTAAAATTACAAACTGTCAGCACATGTCCGGGGTGGTTGTACAGTCTGTAGACCATGAATACTGAAGACATTTACAAGGCCGTTGAATTGTTGCATCAAAGATGCGTCACAGTGGCATATTTATTTACACTTCAAACAGCACAGCAGGCTTTACTCCTGAGATTACATGAGACCTCAAAAGACACTGTACTCTGTGCAATGTTCTTAGTTCAAAGTTGGTATCTCTGATAGAGACTGAGAGCATTAGTTTAGGGACAGAGACAGATAGAGGCAGACAGAGGCAGAGACGCAGAGAAACAGCCCTGCTGATGGAGCCAAGGAGGCTGGCCAGCTACAGACGGCAACAGCCGGCCACGGTCAAGAGGACAAAGTTAACTTTTCACTTTCTTTCATGCTTGTTTACGTGCCTTGCTGTGCAAAGCCATACATTCGTAAAAATCAGCAGCAGCTGGTCACAGGCTGGTGTGCAGGTTTTGACATCACTGTGATGGTTAGTGTGGCTGCTTTAGCAGTGTCTGCTGAGAAAATATGATTTTAAAAAGTTAGTTTTATAACTGTCACTATATCATGACAGTAGTGCATGAGACAGGCAATCTGAAAAACAATCATGTGCATCTGTGTCCTCCATTGTTCCTAATGGCATCTGCAGGATTTCACAGACCGGAGGAAAACAACCAATCAGAGCTGATCTGGAGTCTGCTGACCAGCTGCTGTCTATGAAAGCCAACCAAATGGTCAAACTAGGCAGCGCTGATCAAATATAAATCAGTATTCTGTTACTGTAATGCCTATTTCTTGCTTCAGATGTTTCCAGAATCATCTTGTAGTTACTGTTTAGCTGTAAAATGAGAAAGGTTGTGATCCGGCAGTCATGTTGAGATCTCTTGAAATACCAAGCTACGCCCACCAGCCAGAGCATAACCACTAGGAATGCTCTTTCTCTGAAATGACCTGTGATTGGTCAAAGTCTTCCATCACAGGCTAGATGATTTTAAAGGCTGAAAACAGCAACCAGGAGGTGCAGAAGTCTAGTTTTTTTTCTCAGAACACTTGAATTACAACATGCTGAAAGGTTATTTACTTTTTCCTAATAGTGCCAAAAAATGTTGCCTACTGAAGCATTAGAGCTTATATTGAGAACATTTTTATGTAGACAACCATAACATATATACCACTGATCAGCCATAACATTAACATTACACTGATAATCTTGTTACAGTGGCATCTGGCAGTGGGTGGGATTCATTAGGCAGCAAGTCAATATTTTGACCTTGAAGTCGGTGGGTTGGAAGCAGATAAAATGGGCACGTGTAAGGATGTGAGTGACTTTGACAAGGGCCAAATTGTTATGGCTACATGACTTGCAGCTCTTATGGGATGTTCCTGGTCTGCAGTGTTTGGGACCTACCAAAAGTGGTCCAAGGAAGGAAAACCGGTGAACCAGCAACAGGGTCATGGGCAGCTAAGGCTCACTGATGCATTGATGGGAGTGAGGCTGGCCTGTGTTGTCTGATCCAATAGAAGAGCTACTGGAGCTCAAATTACTCAAAAAGTTCAAGCTGATTTCCGATAGAAAGGTGTCAGAACACAGTGCATCTCAGTTTGTTGCGTATGGGGCTGCATAGATGCAGACCGGTCAGAGTGACCATGCTGACTTAATGTTATGGTTGATCCGTGTACATTCGTATATATAACAACGCTTGTATGACGTGACATCTCTGTGTGGTCAGTGATCCATTTGCCAACTAGTGTGGAATAAATGGATAAATTGCTTCCCTATCAGACTGCAGGATAAGTGAATATTTACTGTGGCAACAATTAACAACCGACATTAGCATATATCAGCTGTCTTAGCTTAATCATCTGAATAACAATGACCCATAAAATTACAATTTGGCACATTTACACAATGCTGATGTTAAACTCTGACTTGTGTCCATTGCATCTATTGTGTCGATAATCCCTCCAAATTTCTGCTGTCACCAGCATTATAAGATTGGTTGGCTTCACTTTTAAATCCATTTAAGTGGGTTCACAGTAACAGAAGAACATTTAATCACAGAGAAAGGTATTTTAGAGGATTTATGACTGTTTTGACTGAGGGTCAACACACCGTGTCGAACCCATACAAACGCACTCACTCTTAAATACATATACATAACCACAGGCTTCCCCAATGCATTATGGGCCAGACAGCCCTCTGGGTCTGTGTGTGTCCACCCTCAGGGTTGCACGCATGAAAAATGAATAAAAAATATGTTATACATCAACAGATTAAAAATGAATTTATAGTTTTAGTCTAAAGCAGAAATACACAGTGACCTTTGGGTTTATGATTCTGGATCTCCAATGATGTAATAACTACAATTGTCAATGGCTATTCAATGACACATTATTACAGTGCAACTTTACAAGTTTAACAGTTGCGTTGCCAATACCTAACGACAGGGTAACATAATGTCACATGTGTGCAGATGTGTAAAACACTAATGGTTTCTTCTTCACAAAGAAAATGATATATTCCTACACCCAAGTCAACAAGGTCTTTTAAAGACAATATTCTGTAAACAGAGTCTGCAGTACAATATGAATGAAGTACATCTGGATGTTTCAACACATTCTCATCCCAATTCCTCACATACTGATGCTTTGTCAGATCCCACGGCGTCACTTTTTCTATCACACTAAACACATGCTTAACAATACCTCAACGTCCCTTTTCGGTTGCAATAGACACAATGATGAGAATTAAACAAAACCACTTGCTTAGGATTAGGAAACAAAAGCATTGAAGTTAGGTTAAGGAAAAAAAAACAATATGGTTGGGCTTAAAATTATGACTTTTTTAACAGTGCAAACGCAACTAATTGTTGTGAACACAGGACATGAACAAACAGCTAACTGTAAAGTGAAAGTGTGGCGTAATGCACGGGACACAAACAGCGGCATCCTGGAAAAAAGACTTGTGGACCCATCCAACAAACCATCCACCCAGCGTGTCTCTTTTGCTCTTCATAATACGTCACCACAGCACTTTCCCTGAGCGTTTACTGCTGCATCGGTATTTGATGCCCTGGGAATGAAAACAAGCCCGATGTTTCTACCATTGCCACTTTATGAGCTAATGTGTTGCAAATGTACACGGTAAGTTAACTTCCTTTAAAGAACAAAAAATTAATTGGCTAAGTTGCAACTTGTCAGGTATCGCCACAGTTCATTTAACTTAACTTCACCAATGTTTATATGACATTACGGTAAAAGTTTCTTCTGTCACAAATGTAATACATTTGGGAGTTTATTCATCATGCTAACAATACATTTCTTTATTTTAACTCCAGCGGTAACAATGACAGGACGAGGGCAGAGGAAAATCAATACATTTTTCAGGCCACCGCAGATGAGGCGGAGCAGCTCCTGACATACTGCAACCTCAGCAGAGACGGACAAACCTGGCTTCTGTTTTTGTAAAGTTGCCTGATGTTTATGTTCATGTTGAGTTCATGTTAACATACTACCTTTTTTTTTTTTTTCTTTTAAACCAGATCATGGACGATGTGGCATCCATTAACCCTACTGTAAATATACAATTCTAATTATCATATTTATGCCTGAAGCAAGTTAAATATCACCCGCTGTTAATTAGGAGTACAGAATCAAGCAATTAACTCCTGACCTCAGCTGGTGTGCATTGCCTAGCAGTAGAATACTAAGACGCTGCTGATAAAGTACCTTACTGTATATTAAGGTCTTTGCAGCAGCACTGGTAGATGTTACATAACATAAATTGCATAACTATGCATTAGGTTTCCTCAGAGAAGAATTGAGACAATTGATTGTCAAACTGAAAGTGACTTTAACCTTTTCCACCTGTTCTGGAGATGGCTCAGAAACCACCTTATTGTCTATTGTTAAAGCCATCCATCCTCTGAATGCTCTGGTCTCTAATTTGTGGCTGTAAAGTTTCATGAGGCTGTGATTATCCTAGAGGTCAACACAGGTCATTTTATACTGTGAGGTCAAGTTTCAAAAAATGGTCTCACTACACTGAAATAGCTACTATGGGACTAACATCATCACACAGGAATATAGTTGGGCTCATTGGATCCACAAGTCTCAGCTTTACACTGATACCCAATCTATTTACAGTGATACCCAATCTATGTAATTCCAAGACTGTTTAGGGACCCCAGCATGCAGAAATATTCAAACACACCATTTTAAAATAGGCTAGAAAAACACAACTGTACTACATGCTAAAACTTTGTGTTTTGTACCCAAAACTACATGTGATTATCATATAGTGGGCATGTCTGTAAAGGGGAGACTCTGCACCCACTCCTTGTGGGCGCCCTTGGCCAACTTCACTTTAGCAGGCTCAGTTTTGGAGCTAGACTGAAGGTACTGGTATTATTTGCTGCATTCGGGGTATTTCTACGCTTCAGCAATAACATTTTATCTCTGATTCACTACTTTGTTCTCCCTAATGCTGCTCCCTCTCTTCATTCACTCTATAACTCACTCGGCCATCACTGCTTTCTCTCTCCCTCCCTCACTCATTGAGTCGTGGGGGAGGAGGCAAACTCTGAATGCTGTGTGTTTACAACACCAACCGATGACGGTTACATATTATAAATGTAAGAAAATTTAAATTCAGATTTATCTTGTTTAGTTATATCTTCCATCTTTGTTGAATTACAGTGTATACTGGTATATTCCTTTATCCTTAGAAGCTCAGAGACAAGGTGTGTTGCTCAGTGGACCATGTCATCACAACCTTTCAAAGATTTTAAAGGCAGAGCATGCATCCCTTGAGAGGAGGAGATTGTGTATGGTGCACTTTCTATCATTTGTCATTTATCTGCATGCAGATATTCCTCCTCACCTGACACAGCTGTCAAAACATTTCCAAAGTGGGGGTGTCAAATTTCTGGTTAAATTTGTTAAGTGCCAGTTTGAGGAGTTTGCTTGAGCTTTAACCTATAAAACTGTTGACTTAAACTCACTCTGACTGCTCTGTTATTTTAAGGGACCTGTCACAGTCCTGGCAATAAATGGCATCAAAGGAGCAAGGGGATGCGCAACCTTGTGAATCATTCGTTACTAAGCGGGATGATGGGGTGAGGAGCTGTCGAATGACAAATCTAGACAGGAGAGCTTTTTGGATTGTTTTCTGCTGTCAGCTTCAAATAATTGTATGATCATTTAAAAAAAAAAAGAAGCAAATAAACTCCATGAATGATAATTAGACCATGAAAGCAACAGACAACCCAGTGAATATTTCATTGTTCTATTGTACCGCAAAGTGTTGTAAATAACTGTAAAAAAAACCCTGCAATTTTTATAAAGTGCAAATTATATTGCTTGTAGACTTCTCTATATATTATAGCTTATGCATAAAGCATTTAAAAAATATTTATTACATAAACGGCCTTTGCCTGCACACACTCACATGCATCCCATTTGTTTCAATGAGGGGAGACTAAACATCTCTCAGTATAACATGATACGACTCAACAGCACCACAAACTACAGCCTCCAAAATGACCATTTAAGTCAAATCAACATCTCTCTAAAACAATTAACAGACACTGAACAAGATAACCCTAATGACAGCAAGATTTAATGAAATGATGTATTAGACTGCATTTGTTTCAGCTAGGTGTATTTAATAATCCACCAACCGTGTGCACAATAAAAAGACAACATCCACAAGGATTCACAATCCCTCTAAAACTCCCCCTCCTCCTACCCCCCACACCCACGTCCCCACACACACTCACACACACCCCCACACACAAAGCAGAGCAGATCAGGCAGAGAATGAAGGGTAGGTATTATGATGTTTCTGCTCCCTCAGCACAAATGTCTCCAGAAAATTCAAGTACATGTTACATCTTGGGGTAGTTATGAAATCAATTTTTCAAAATATAATTTGAATCCCTTATCATCACACAGTGTTTACACTGTAAGTGCATGGTAAAATGCAGACTATTGTACAATTTGAAATGGGAAAATTTCATGAAAAATGCTGCAGCTGAAAGGGATTCCACCGAGATACTGGATTACATCACAATTTCAAAAGCACTTGGCTCGGCAAAGCGACTGGGCTAAACCGCACGGCCCTAGTTTGGTGTTGGTCGACAGTTCAGGTAGTTCAAACACAATGACAGTAATCACGGTCAACACTTCACTCTCAGAACGGCCGAGATGGCAGGTTGATTGAGGCGGGAGCTGCAATCTACTGGGAGGTCAAATGTTACAGCAGGATTGAGCGAATCAACAGAGGGAGCGTGGGGGTGTTGAGGGAAAGAAAAGAGAGTGTCTGAGTATCCGGCAATGCAGATAAACAGTGACAAGATGCCAGAGGGGGAAGTGAAAAACAAAGACAGTGAGAGTGATATGAAGATATTGCGAGAGAGCATGAGGAACAAGCACTCACGGATGCAGCTGGGCTGGATGCCGGTCCAGGTGAGATCTGGCAAACAGAGGCGAGTGGTGGAGCCCTGCAGTAGGTGTCCCTGTTGGCACTGGAAGTCTACTCTGCTGCCCACCTGGCCGCAAACAGACAGCACACAAAGTGGAGAGAGTCAATACACTGATGCAAATGCCAATAGGCTTCCAGCATCAAATCTAAAGAGCTGGGAAAAAATACTGCACACTAAAGTTTTTTTTTTCCTTTTTTAATGATTATCTGTAGTGTGTGGAGGCAGATGGAGACTATTCCTGGAGGCGATGGCCCATGTTTGTGTTCTCAACTGATGCACAGACATTAGAAAGTGAATGTTGACTTTTTGGTAGAAATATAGACACAAACTGTGTTCTCTTATCTTTTTTAATTGTTAGCTTGCATTCTAATACATGATGGAACAAAACACAGACATCTTACATACACATACTGTTAGACAACACTAATCTTTGTTTTCTGTTAACTTAATAAAAACCTTTTATATTCAGCCACAGTTCCAGTCGACTGTTTAAAGACAACATCGACAGAACTTTCTCACTCGGTGGTGTCAAGATACTGGTAATGTTGTTCAGTAATGCAGAGAAATGCAAGAGTACAGCCATTACATGCAGTGATCCAAATAATAAGCTGCTTCTGCTTTCATTTGGGAAAAATTTCATATCAGATCTTCTGCTGGATGTTGTAGAGAAACTGTTTGCACTTAACTTGTAAGTGACACTCTAAGAGCAACAGAAAGGAAATAAAATGAAATATACTGGCTGAGAGCATCTCAAGGGAGCTACTGAGCACACACCAATGATCATATCAGGTTTTTTTTTCCATGATGCATTTTTGCATTGCTCGTTTTTACACACACGGACAAAGTGCATAAATTGCACAATATTATAGATCTAGACATGCATCGTGTCTTTACACATTCACAGTGGCAGAGAAACCCACTTGGGTTTCTTCAGTGCAGCCTCCTGGGGTAAACACATACATTGCTGCTTCATCCCTCATCTCTGCACCCACATAACGTCATCCAAAGGAAAAAGTGATGATTCTACATGGAACCATTTACATTGGAAAATGACCATTTATAAGAGGACTGTGTCGAGGTAACACAGTAGAGCTACAAGCTTTGAATGGTACTTTGCTTCTTGTTCATCCACCTCCACCAGGCTGCTTCAAATATTGATCACATAGAGATTTGTTGCTGAGCTGAATTAAGCGAGTAAAGCAGCGCTTCCCATTTTTCTGGGTACCCACTTTTTTTAAAAACGACAAACCATCGCAACCCAATTTACAACAGGCCGAATCTATAAATCGTGAGAGGAGCAAATTTCTTTCATGACCATTTCTGCATCACCTTATATTACTTTAAACACGTAAACCAGCCACTTTGAAGAGAAATGCTTGAAAAATAACAACTTTCTGCATGTTTTTGAAAACATATACACATATTGAATACCTTACAAACAACACCAATAAATGCATGCAATGAGTTAACATGCATTTTTTCCCTCTCATCAGTAATATAAACACAATGTACATTAGTCTTTCATATTAGATTCAATGTTATCGGTAAACTACAATTATCAGAACAATATGAACAATCAGGCTCTCTCATGAGGCAAAAACATGTATTGCAGACATAAGTTCTGCAGATTTAATAACATCTTCTGCGACCCACAGTAGAGTACAGTATCATATCCATACAAATCAAACATGTTGAGCTAGTTGAGCACTCAACATATGTGTGAACATCTTTTTATAAAATACAGTATATGCGTTGCAGGTTTAGCTTATTTTACCTTAAATCCTGTTGTGTAATTCATGAAGCCGTGCTCAGGTGTCCCTGGATTTTCACAGGTGGTTCTTGTGGGTTCTGCAACAAGAAATCATTGTCATGATGAAAAGGGGAATTGCAGGAGAGCAGAAATGAGAATATGACAGAGGGGCAATCATTGATAATGACGAAGCAATTTCTCTCTGGTGTACCATGTACCAGAGGACAATTACTGAAACGGCGTTGTAACATGAGCAGAATTACCCTGCCATCTTTAGTCTCTTTGACGATGAATTCCTTGGCTTTTATAAATCTCGGGAATATGGACTTCTGAGACTTTTAATCATTGGTAAGATTAAATTCAAATGAAGGCATATCCAATTGGTAAAGCATTTTTTTTTTTTTTTTTTCAGCACTTAATATTTCCAGCAACACTGGGCTGCAAATATAAAGCATCGCCCCCGAGGTAACAATATAAATAATGTAATTCATTCTCATTGATTTAGTTTTACATCAGCGCCAGATGGCAACCCACTGATTCTGGTTCACCTTCAACTGTGTTCTGATATTTATGTTAGTCGCTTCAAGAGAACCATCAGAGCATGATCATTAGCAATGGTGGGATGGTACCTGGCAGACGTCTTGTATATTTAATTTCACTGCCTTTGTTGTTTCACTGTACAAATTAATATGCTGATCTTGTGCATGTTGAAAAGTCAATTCCAGGGATAATAATTTTGTGATCAATAATGCAAATTGAAAAAAAAAAAAAAAAAATACTGCCATACAGGCTAATAATACAATACCTATACACCGAGGTTGAGATCCGCTCCAGGTTCCATCCTCCTGGCACACGCGTGTTGTGGATCCCACCAGCACATAGGGGGTGCTGCAGCTGAACATCACCTCAGACTTGAAGATGAAGCTGCGCCCTTCTCTCTGTCCTTTGGCAGGCATACCGGGGTCTCCACAGAATTTGGCTGCGGAAGCACAAATGTGTTATATTGCTGATGTGATAAGCTAAGAGCCAACAAATCCAACACAGTTGTTGCACATTTTCCTGCAAGTACTTGTCCAACAGTGTACCACACTGCACTGTTGCTCCTTCCCTCCAGTTAATGTCAATACCGACGCCCTATTCCTTTGCCCCATTTAACAATTCAAACATTCATCTCTTTTAACCTCATCACACATAAGGAATGCTGCGGCAGCTAGTCGATTGAATGCAGCCGTGCATCGACTATTCAGCATTTAATTCAGATATAATAAGCCATGTGGGCTACTGCTGCACCCATACAAGATCAGACCATGATGAGGAGTGCCTACAGTGGTTTCTACTGCTGCTGGGAGCTTTGCTGTTTTTGATGGGCTTTTTTCATTATATCTGATTTATCTGAATAGCAGACTGTGAAAATGGTTGGCTTTCTGTATGATTTGTAAAGTCTTTATGGATTGAATTATTCAAATTGCATTGACATTATGCTTGTTGCACAAATTCCTTTGGCCTTTTTTTTTATTGCATGTGGGCAGATGCATTGACATCTTTGTCTCTGGGTGAATTGCTCCATCTCATTTTTTTTTTTTTTTTTTGTTTCTAACAATCAACCTTTTACAGTAGGTATGTGAATATTCATCTTGGCAGCTAAGAGGGAGTGGGGGAGGTCATGGCACTCAATTTTGGATCAAAACAATTAGCAAGTGAAATATTAATTTCTCTGACAGGGCCTTGAGGTTAACACAACTGGAGCCATCTGCTGCCGCAGTTGCTCCCAAAGCCTCTGGTATGATATCGCCTTTATAATGGGACTCTCGCCGCAGCCTCAGCAGATGAAGCCCGTCGGATTATCGCTGCTGCTCCTTCAATTTATTGCTTATAGACATCCAATCAAATTGACTGGAATAATTTGGGCTGAGTGGGTTTGATGGGGAGAGCAGTCAGCCATTTTACTGTCTGCCAGTATCTCTCTATCCATCTTTTCTGTATATACCCGTCAATCCACGATAAGCGCACTGATCAGTAAAAGTCACTTGTTAGCTGTAGGAGGTTCAGAAATGCTCAGCATGTGAAAGAACAGAGGTGAGGACGAGAGTCACAGCAGTCAGTCACGCAGCCAGAGCGCTGTGGGATCAAGCCAACAATAAGGCAGGCTGCTTCTCCAGACCTGACATGTGCTGCTGCGCGGAGGTCTGGAGACAGAGATAAGTTCTCGCTTGCTCTCTTCCTAGAAGTCAGGAACCAACCGGGGCTTCCCACAGCCAATCCCTGACATAATAGATATCTAGTAGTAAGAGGAGATTAGAATCAAGCCCATGCAGGAATGGCTGAATAAAGCCATTACTGCAAATACTGTTATCTTACAAACAAATCCTTGTATTCAGCGACATATCTTCTCCTAGAAAATATGTTTGCCTATAGTGCAGGTCCCATCTGAAAATGATGCATTGTGAGTTTAGACCCCCTGCCAAGATCCAATAGTTTATTTGACTGTGTTTGATATGTCAACAAATAAAGATGCAAATATCTGCCTGGATCTGAAAATGATTCTCGTCACTTTTCAAAACAACACGATGTAAGACTTCGTATTCAGAAGGCATTTTTTTTGGAGGGTTGACAATACGGGCCAAACAGGTGACACACACATCAGTCATAAGCTTCAAGCTGCAGGGAAATAATGTGCTGTTTTATGGATGTATAAGAGAAATGGCCGCAGGCCAAACCAAGCTCAGCATATTTAATGTGCCTTGTGTGTGTGTGTGTGTGTGTGTGTGTGTGTGTGTGTGTGTTGGTGTATGAGTGAGAGAGAGACAGAGAGAGAGAGAGAAAGAGAAAAAGAGAGAGCCTAGTCAAACTTTCCACCACGCTCCCTCTCTCACAGCTTCTCCCCTTCCTTGATGAATTATCAATGCTTTGAAGTAATCAGTATGCAGAGGCCAGATTCAAAGTTGGGATCACAGACTCATCCCTGCAGACACATGAGCTAGCATTCTCAGACGCTGAGTTTTGCCACTTGCTCTCCGATTCCCATGTGTTGTGATAGGGAACATGAATATGCATCTTAATCCTGTCTGGCTGCAAGTGCTTACAGAAGTGCAGATTTTCTGAAATGCACAGATGGATTTGCTTTGCAGATGCATGGCGTCTCCTGCAGTATTGCTGAGCTGTATTTCATGTAAAAGTGCTGAGTATGTACTGCAATCATATTTCTAAAAACTACAGCTGTGCAAGCCTACTATATGTCTAATAAACAGCAAGAATGTGGCTTTGAAATTATGCACCAAACTAAATCCAATAAACTTCAGGTTACATTTGCAGCAGCTGTGTATACATACAGTATGTTATTTCCTCCTCTTCAGCTCATAATTTTGTTAGTATATGGGAAATATCCTGTGTTTAAAGACAATATAATGCATTGACTAATACTTGGGATACATATTTATAGTTGCATCTAATGCACAGATAAAAAAGCAATTACTGGCCTGTGTGCCTTTACAGATGCTCCATGACAAATGCATGTGTTTATAAAGTAATGCAGACTACATACACTAATGGTCAGTCCTGTGACTTCATTGCGAACATTGACACTAATTTAGGATTTACCTCTTGAGAATGACTTCACGATTTATAGGGCCTAGCACTTGAGAATACAGTAGATAGTGCTGCGCTGACATTTTAATGCATAGATAATAGCCTTTTCTCCACCAAATATGATCAGCACTTTCTCCCCTGTTGTCCCCATTTTCCAGACTAATTTATTTGCCTTAGTAAACCTCAGTCATTTATCACAGACTTGCCTCGACTTCAAGAATGGTAGCAGGAGGCTAGCTATAACAACATGTTTAGGAGAGCTGGGTTCTTTACATAGCTTTCAATTTGTGTCAGTTTTACATGACCACTGGAACCTGCACTCTAGGTTGTAAGGAATGGAGCTATTAAATGCAATTACTACATAAAAACAATTCTCTGCAGAGAGATTAAACAATAACATTGCAACATGGAACATAAAGGTTACTTGCTCATATAGGTTGACTTGGGGGTGCCGATGTGGAAAAATGATTGTGTTGAGGGTTGACACTGCTCATCATAATTGCAGTACACCGCAAGCAGACGTGGTACATTTACCAAGTGGAACCTTATCCATTTTATGTCCAGATGACAATTTTTTACCCATCATAACAACTCAGGACCAGAACACAGATTTACCAGTGCACCTCAATAAAACAGGCAGTTGGTCACTTAGTAGTGCTAAACCACATATATCTGGTCGTAACAGACAAATGTGATTTTTTACAGTTAAGCAGGATATAAATCAGACAGCAGAGTGAACATTTACTTACACGAATTGCAATAAATGACTGCAGTGTGGCCATTAAGAGGCGCAAGGTACTGTGATTCCAGCTGCATAGTCACAAACAACCAAATACCCAAATACATCAGTCACCTGACTGAATAAAGCCACAAACACCAAATTCTGTCATTAAATTACATTACATACGCATTACAAAAGAACACAGGAGTGAATGTAGTTCTTTTTAAAGAGACTCAGGGATCTCAGGCTGTCTTTTTGTCTTGATCCAACATGTGCTACTAAAATACAAACCATCTTATTCACTCCAATTCATAAAGTCTTACCTAAAGTCAGCACATAGTGTAGTTGCTGTCTGCACAATTAATACATGCAGCCATCTGATGGCAGAGATTCCCTGCAGAAGAAGGCTGCAATAATCAATTAACATGATGCAAACTGCAGCACATCAGTAGTCAAAAGGGCTGCCTGCATACACCAATTAAAGTGGAGATGTCTTTAGTGCAGCACAGCTGTCAGAAAAAACAATAGCACATCTTTTAGCACTTGGAGTGTTATGGATGAGTATTTTTTTTTTTTTACTTGACTAACATTCAAAAGGAAACAAACGTGTAAATACTTTGCCCTTCTGTCTGACTGATACAATGCAAAAATTATTCTGATGACAGAGGGATGCTCTTGAGCAGTCATGCATCCCAAGGGTTATTATTATGCTTGCAAAGATGATTGATGGTCTGATGTAGTAAAGAGCATCAGACACCCCACTTGTGGGTCCACTCAGATCATCATCTTCATTATCAGCATTGCGGCTTTGACTCTCGGGCTAGAGGTCAATTCACTTTTTCATTTAATCAAAATGTAAATTGGAGGTTCCATTTCAAGTGCGAATGATGAAATATTAATTTACATTTATGAACAGGTAGGATAAAATGTCCTTCTTGTGCTTGGCACTTTTCAATATTTTATTTTTGAAAAAGAAAAAGCTTTGTGTTGTTGTGTTTTTAGGATATAACTCACTGCTTATGGAAAAAAAAAAAACCTTAACGTTGCAACACTAATAATCCCTGTTCCCAGTTCTGCATCTCCACAAGACTGTCCCATTATATCTGCATCATAATTCAGATTTTCCACCTAGGCCCTGGTGTTAAATTCCATGACTTATTCATGACTTTCATTAATTTCATTAACTTGAGATAACCTCTAAAGGGGCAAGCAGCAAAATGATAGAACGAGTTTAATACTAATGTACTGAATGTATGAGACAAGTTGTAAAGCAGCATGCAGGTATATATCCCTGTTAAACAACGTATTTTAGAAATTACCTGTTATTTCACGACATCGCTCAAATACATTTGTTCAATGTCAGGACTGACATTATTATATTATTATCCATATTACATTATGGATTATTATACCTCTCAGTATTCCACGTTTTCCACACGTTCCATGCACTCCATGCACTTCACAGTTTATTCCATGAGGCCAGGTCTTTTATTCTACTTCCAAATGATTTAATTTAATAGGAATTCATGATCAATAGATAAGTAAAAGGGAAAGCAACAGGATGCCAGATTTTAATTATGAGTCTAACATTTCCAATGCTTTATAATGTTTAAAAAGCGGCATCAAGAGAAAAAGATCCAATTTCGCCCACTGTGCTAACCATGTTTCAGACAGTGACACAAAAATGTCACCACGACCACTTCAGTCTAAACATGAGGAGACTTCCTCTTGAGATCTCTGTAATTATCATTATAATTATCAAGAAGGTACAAAATGGTGACTCACGCAAGCACTGAGGCAAGTCTCCGCTCCATGTCCCATTCCCTGTGCAGGTGAGCACAGCGGGGAAGGACAGCTCGTAGCCAGGTAGACAGCTGTAGCTCACGCTGGTACCCCACTCAAGTACTGAGCCCTCCAGGAGGCCGTTGGGTATGGGTGGGGGTGTAGGACACGTTACCACTGTGGGGAGAGTGAGGGCACAGTCAGAGTCAAGATAAGCTGATCAATCGATGCAATCAAGTCTGAATCAAGACTATGGCTGCACTATTAATCAAATTTTATAGAATTCACAAAATGGCATACTGCAATTTTCAAACTGCAGAAGGCCCAATATTTATTAAGCTTGAAAATCATTTCAAAATATCATTTTATATTAAATATTCCTGTGAATGACCTGCAATTCATATTCTACACACTTAAAGCAGCAGTGGATAGAACTGGAGCAAATATGGTTTAACAGCATTAAACCATTATCAAATAATAATAGTTATTTTTCTACAATGGTCACCATATCCTGATCGTAGTGAGAGACAGGTAATCTGAAAAAAAAAAAATCATGTGCCTCTGTGTCCTTCAGTGCTCCTAATGGCATCTGCAATATTTCACAGACAACCAATCAGATCCGAGTTGGAG